>CM076575.1:1753507102-1753936079 GCA_034641835.2 Pinus albicaulis | reverse complement strand
TATCAATAATATCATGTAAGTCTAAAAAATCTTCTAAGAACCTTGATTTTCTTAGGAATAGGTCATTTTGTAATAGCTTGCATCTTTTGAGGCTCCAACTTCACTCCTTCCTTTGAAACAATATGAACCAAATACTCGAATTCTTATTTCCCAAAAGCACATTTGGATATTTCTACATAAAAATGATTGTTCTCAATAATTTATATAACTTTTCCACATGTTTAGTGTGGTATTCCCATGATTTATTATAAATATGTGTATTATCAAAGAAAACCAACACAAATTTTATAAGATGGAATCAAACAAAATTGTTCTTAAGTCGAGCCCTCCGGAGTTCAAACGGCGATAAACCATAATTCAAACCAAATTCGCGTTCCAAAATAGCCTGCTGACGTCGGCCAATTTTGTGACGCGAAAACCAAATGAATTCCGCCCTAATATTTTTCGGGTCCGAAGTTGGGCTGGCGTACGGAGGGAGAGTTGTGACGCGAATTTCTTATCAAATTCGCCCTAATCTTTTTCAGGTCTAGATTTCCACTGCGCGAGCGGCCCAAACAAAGATCCGCTCCAATCAATTTCTGCCACGTGTCCTCAATCAAAACTTGCCCTACTCCCTGCTGCAATTGCATTCGATGGTGTTTAAGGCGATGGGACATGGATGTGGCGATTTCATATCAATCACATTAAGTTTTAATGTTGTTCAATTAAGTTCCAAGGTTTTCACATCAAATCCGCATTAATTAATTAAGTTTTAACACTGTTCAAGATCGGACCTCCACTCCTGTTAGCGATTCCGCATGCTCCAATATGATCTGGCCTTCAGCTCTAATTAATGATCAAATATTAATTATGATGGGTGTCCTTCGATTGCATTGCAGTCGGGTCGATAAAATGGTGTTTCGCTATGGTTTTTCAGACGAGCCGGTTGCTGCATTACACTGCCTGCTCACTGTGACGAGAGGGAGAAGTGGCCAGCTGAACTGCTGCTTAGACCTTGCTGCATATCTGCATTTCTCTCGGTCTCATCTGTGTCTGTCTTCCTTTGTTTCTTGGAATTCTGCTTCTCCATCTCCTCTTGTGCCCACTATTGAGACTACACCCATGCCTCGCCTGCGTCAAAGGATGCATTTCCGCACGGGGAGCACTAGAGGTCAACCCCTGTGCGCTCCCTCTAGCCCCTCAACCGAGTCGTCTTCCGGCCAATACAGTGATTATTACGCAGGTCGCTATCCAAATACTAAGATTGGGCAGGGTCGGGTTGTAGGATCTGGACACCGTATGGATTCCCCTACTCCTCGTTTCCCCACCGCTAGTTCACCTTCTCCCACGACGCACACTGCACAATTTTCCTTTAATTTCTCCCTCAACCGCCCACGAATCACAGCTTCAGTCACTGTGGTTTTCCACGAGGAGGCCCAAACGAAGGAAGAATGCACCCGTCTAGCGGGTCTGAGCTCGGAAATAGCTGGCCAGCATTCGAGCCTTCAGGAGGGGAGCAGTAGCATAAATGTGGAGGTAGCACCTACCGATCCTTGACCTTTCGAAGGATGGTGTCGAATCGTGGAGGAACCACCGGAGGAGTAGTTTGGTTAATTTTTTTTTCTTGCTTCGCGGCCCACTTAATTGGGCTGCTTTTAGATTATATTACTGTGCTGGACCTCTGTAATATTTTTGAATTCTGTAAACGTTCAAGACTGGTTTCCCCGTATGAGGGAAGTCTTCTTAATTTTTTGATTTTTTGATGACAAATTTGCCATGAGTCTGGGCAATGTTTTTGTGTGAGGCATATATCAACAGTACATGTCTCTGCACATTTCCTGTATCCGCTTTATGATACTATTTTCATGGACAGTTTTACTTCATATAATATATTCAAAACAACGTTTTTTCTCTTGTGAAAAAAAAATGATTAATTTTTATCACTCTGCCTTCAAAACTAGTGATTTTGGTTTATTGATATGGTCTAATGGTCTTTTTATATTTTGGACATATCACACTCCTCACATGATTAGCTTTTTTCTCTGTTCAAGGATTTTGGGTAATTTAATTTGTATTTGCAGGAACAATGGACGTCGGTACTCTATCTGTTGCTTTACTATTCTACATACTGCTATTTCACTTTCTTATAGATGCCTCGGGCATATTTGGATGCTTTCTCAGATTGTCGATAATCTCCATGTGGACTGTTTGGTAAATTTAGTGTATCCTAAATTGCTGCATTTAATTTGTCAATCCGGGATTTGTAAGCTGATGAAGTGCGGCGCACTATATGTGCAAGATAACCTATTTCTTAACTTTTTGTCGTTTTTGGTTTTCTAAGGTGAAATGGAAATTCTAAAATGAAAACAAGTATGGTTATATTTGTTCAAGGAAATGATATCCCCTATAATGATTTACCAACTTGAAACTTAAAAAGGAATTTGAATTTTTCAATGACAAAACTTGAAAGGAAATGAAAATGTACTGCTGAAATGAAAAGATGTTGTATTCTTGCTTCGTGGCCCACTTAATTGGGCTTCTTTTAGGTTATATTACTGTGCTGGACCTCTGTAATATTTTTGAATTATGTAAACGTTCAAGACTGGTTTCCCCGTATGAGGGCAGTCTTCTTAATTTTTTGATTTTTTGATGACAAATTTTCCATGAGTCTGGGCAATGATTTTGACTTCTGTAATTTAATCTCTAATCGTTAATAGATTAACTTTACTTAGAAAAAAATGTTGTCTCCTCGTTTCTATTTTAACCTCGTTTTTGAAATACGAGCTATGTTTATATGGTTTCATTTATAATTTTTTCTCTGTATATCTACAAGAACCTTTTTGCTATGAACAGGGTGGATGCTATAGCGGGCTACTAATGGAAACAAGAAAGCCTGAACCTTACATCTCGGATGCAATAGATGATTACCAATTTTGGAATCAAGCGAGCCTGATCTTACAAGCGAGCCTGGGTTTCTGCAGATGGTTTTTATTTCTGGGAACAAGCGAGTTGATATGGTCTGATGGTCTTTTTATATTTTGGACATATAACACTCCTCACATGATTAGCGTTTTTCTCTGTTGCAGGATTTTGGGTACTTTAATTTGTATTTGGAACAATGGACGTCGGTACTCTATCTGTTGCTTTACTATTCTACATACTGCTATTTCACTTTCTTATAGATACCTCGAGCATATTTGGATGCTTTCTCAGATTGTCGATAATCTCCATGTGGACCGTTACTGGGTTTTATATCAAGTCCCTGTATGTGACATGGGGTATTTTTCTATCACTTTCTAGGGTGGGATTTCCACATTTCTGGATGGATATTTGGGTTCCAATCTTCAGGTGTGAAAATGTAATGACTTCATGGACTGTTTTACTTCATATAATATATTCAAAACAACGTTTTTTCTCTTGTGAAAAGAAAATGATTAATTTTTATCACTCTACCTTCAAAACTAGCGATGCTGGTCTATGTTGCTGGTTTATTGATATGGTCTCATGGTCTTTTTATATTTGGGACATATCACACTCCTCACATGATTAGCATTTTTCTCTGTTCAAGGATTTTGGGTACTTTAATTTGTATTTGGAACAATGGACGTCGGTACTCTATCTATTGTTTTATTATTCTACATACTGCTATTTCACTTTCTTATAGATGCCTCGGGCATATTTGGATGTTTTCTCAGATTTGTCGATAATCTCCATGTGGACCGTTACTGGGTTTTATATCAAGTCCCTGTATGTGACATGGGGTATTTTTCTATCACCGTCTGGGGTGGGACTTCCACTTTTCTGGATGGATATTTGGGTTTCAATCTTCAGATGTGAAAATGTAATGACTTCATGGACTGTTTTACTTCATATAATATATTCAAAACAACGTTTTTTCTCTTGTGAAAAAAAAATGATTAGTGTTTATCACTCTGCCTTCAAAACTAGCTATGCTGGTCTATGTTGATGGTTTATTGATATGGTCTCATGGTCTTTTTATATTTTGTAAATATCACACTCCTCACATGATTAGCGTTTTTCTCTGTTTAAGGATTTTGGGTACTTTAATTTGTATTTGGAACAATGGACGTTGGTACTCTATCTGTTGCTTTACTATTCTACATACTGCTATTTCACTTTCTTATAGATGCCTCGGGCATATTTGGATGCTTTCTCAGATTGTCGATAATCTCCATGTGGACCGTTAATGGGTTTTATATCATGTCCCTGTATGTGACATGGGGTATTTTTCTATCATTGTCTGGGGTGGGACTTCCACTTTTCTGGATGGATATTTGGGTTCCAATCTTCAGATGTGAAAATGTGATGACTTCATGGACTGTTTTACTTCATATAATATATTCAAAACAACGGTTTTCCTCTTTTAAAGTTTCATTTTTTTTTTTAAATTGAACCTGTCGTCGCTATACTGACGCCTTGTAACCGTCGGCATTGCGACAGATTAGAAACGTTGGAAGCGCGACAGTATAAAAACGTCGGACGAGCGACGTTCAAAACATCGGACCACATTTCGTCGGAATTGCGACAGTTTACAAACGTCGGAAGAGCGACATCCAAAACGTCGGACCACATTTCGTCGGAATTGTGGCAGTTTACAACCGTCGGAAGAGCGACGTCCAAAACGTCGGACCACACTGCGTCGGAATTGCGACAGTTTACAAACGTTGGAAGAGCGACGTTAAAAACGTCAAACCACATTTCGTCATAATTGTGAGAGTTTACAGACGTCAGAAGAGCGACGTTCAAAACTTCAGACCACATTTCGTCGGAAGTGCGACAGTTTACAAAGGTCGGAAGTGCGACGGATTGGGAAATGTCGGAAGAGTGACGCTTGTTTGGAAGCGACGGAAAAAGTGTCGATAGTGCGACACTTTTTAATTGCATCGGAACTGTGACGGTATGGTAAACCAAGTTTTGCCCGCCCTCGAACTGTCTCTCTTGCGACGACTATGTGTTGGAATAGCGACGAATTGGCCGTCGGAATTTCCGCCAAATTTTCTAGTGCATGTACCTGTTGAAAACATTTTGCTGCAAATCATGCCTTATATCGACTAACTTGGCCATCTGCTTCTTTATTGGTCCAGTAAACCCACTTTCACCTCACAAGTTTATGATTGCAAGGTAGCGAAACCAAATCCCAAGTATGGTTCTCAATGAGAGAGTTGTATTTCTCATCCATTGCTACTTCCCATTCAGGATGCCCAACTGCTTTTTCATAAGTTTCTAGATCATATGTATGCATCATATAAGCGTGCATGGGAATGCATGGATCCATAGCTAAGAGTGCTTTTTGATCTTCCTCAAACTGAGGTATTCAGGCAAGATCATCTAGGATATCACTCACGTTGCGTCATTTTTTTTTTGAAGTTGGTAGAGAATCTTCCGAACTACAAGAGGAAGTATGATATTGATGTTAAAAAAATAGTGGTCTAATAGGTGTCACAGGAAAAGGCCCATCTAGATTAGAATTTTGATCTGAAGTATCATCTGCATATTCATTAATGAGTGGTGATGGCTACTTGGTAATAGGTTCATCTGGTGGTGCATGCAAAATATCTTCATCAAAATTTACACTCCTTTCAATAAAAAGCTCTTTAGTGTTGATATCAAGAAATTTATACCATTTGACTTCATAATAATATCCAACAAACATGCATGCTTTACTTTGAGGCTCCAAAGACTTTCTCTTCTCTGTAGGAATGTGGGTATGTGCTCGAGATCTGAAAATGCGAAAATGATTGACTTCGGGTTGCATGCAATTCCAAGACTCAAAAGGTGTTTTTACATAATATATTTATGAGGATATATATTCTGGATGTATGAGGCAAAATTAATAGCTTCATCCCACAATTTTGACGAAAAATATCTTGCATGCAACATGCAATTGACCATCTCTTTAAAATATTGATTCTTCCTTTTGACCACCCCATTTTTTTGTGGAGTATAAGGAACTATATGCTACAAATGTATGCTTGATTAATTGCAAAGATTGTAGATATCTTTGTTGACATGTTCCTTCTCATTATCTGTGTGGAGTATCTTGATTCGTTTTCTAGACTAATTTTCCACATGCACTTTGAAAATATTTAGTTGCTGAAAAAAATCATACTTGAGTTTCAAGAAGTAAAACCAAGTGAATCTCCTGTAATCATTTATAAATCACAACCCATATCTTGATTTTCTCATTGAAATTGTTGTAAATGGAACCATGAGATCACTATGTACAATCTCTATATGTGAAGAGGATCTCCATGCATGACCCTTCTCGAATTTTTCTTATGGATGCTTTCCAAGAGCACATCCATTACAAACACCATTTGAAAATTCAATGGTTGACAATCCTTTAACCATCCCTTGCTTGCTAAGTTGTTGCATATATATGAAATTAAAGTGCCCAAATATCTCGTGCCAAATCCTACTTTTTTCATTTGCATGCATAAGTAACAAAATAAAATCTGATTGATGAACAAAATCAGAAAATGTATACAGACGATATTGATCATTTACCTTGTTAGATGCAATATTAAAGTTGCTTTTCATGTCATAAATGCTCATGGAATCCGGGGTAAATTCCACTTTCCTTTTGGTGCCTATGTGTATCATCTGATACATTGAAAGAAGATTCATGGAAAGCCTTGGAATATGTAAGGCAATCTCAAAACTTCCATCTTCGAATTGAACTCTTCCTTCTCGAGTTGCTTCAACTACAAAATTTCCCCCCATGAGAATAGGAGGTCCCAAGTATGCATGTAGAGAAGACAATGATTCCTTTGAAGAAGCCATATGATGCGAAGCTCTTGAATATATGATCCATTCTTGCGGTGTAGAATGAAGAGAAATCAAAGCATGACCATTACCCCTTGTTTATGATGGTTTTTCCTCTGTCTTCTTCTTGGCACTTTCTGGAATGTGATGACCAAGATTATTTTGTTGACGAGTATTTTCCATCAGATCAATATTATTTTACATGCAAGAGGATTCAAGATGATAACCTCTATTACAATAAGGACACTTGGATTTTCATTTCTTTTCCTTCTTACCCTTGGAGCTGGAAGAATCATCTGGAGGTTTTGGATTTCCTCCCTTTCTTGGATCTCAATTATCTCTTTCCTTTCCTTTTCCTTTGTATTGTTGATTTGGTTTCAAGTTGGAATTTAATTTCTCATGCATGGCAAGTGAATGTGAATTTGGGGACTTTAATGAACCCATTTTTATGAGCTTATCCTGCTCATGAATGAGAGACACAATAAATGCATCAAGTTTGGGAATTTTCCATTTATCTCCAGTTGCAAGTCTAATTGTATGAAATGAAGAAATGAAAACAACATATTAAGGACCTAATATAGACAAAATAGAAAGGATCAATTGACCTTCTGATTTGGATTTATCAATCCCTTAATCATTTAAATGTAGAAGCAATGATTTGAATTTCATAAACAAATATTGAATGTTCTCAAAGTTGTTTGGATGGAAATGAAATGTTGGAGATATGGACAACAATAGAAGACCAAAAGCCTCCCCCATCCTCTTGAAGTATTTTGATTTTTCAATGGCGAAATTGGATTCAACTTCTGTATTCATAACTATCTGATACAAGCCTTTGCCTATGAGGTGAAGCAAAATATCTGGCTTCCATTGGAAATAGTTATACGGAGTAAGAATCGCTGAAGATGAGAACTCCATTTTTTTTTTCACCTTGTAGTTGTAACAAAAATTGTGTCAGTTCTCCAATATTTTGATTTGCAAATCAAATCTCCGAGCAATTTCCAATTCTTTGATCTTCAAACGTAAAAAATATTGTTCATGCACCTTCTTCAAGCCCCTATAGCTCTGACACCATGTAAAATTATTAGAACACAAATACAGATCTAGCTGAAGAATAATTGAACAAACTTGCGAGAATTGAAAAAGAAAAATTGGAATTGAGAATGAATTTGATTACTCAATTTTAGTTTGAGAATCAATACATAAAGAAAAGAAGTTAAGCTTAGTTGTACATGCAATAACTATGGATAATTAAAGCTAAGTGTTCTTTATGTTCTATTAATGTGCACATGCACCACATGAAAGCACTATAGTTAAATAACTAAAGGCAAGTGCACACCACATGTAAGCACTCGAGTTAACTAGATAATGCCAAGTGAAAATCACATGCAATAACTAGAGTTGAACTGAAGTTAATTAAGGCTAACTATGTGCATGTACACCAAAGTAGGTAAGTTGGCAGTGAAAATTGTCTTTTTTTTACAACAATGGATGTTTCAGAACGTTTATAAATTACAATATTCTTTCGAATGAGATTAATGTGTAATACCACGCTATGTCTAACATGCCTGTATTGATTTATTTGATTCATAAGGAATGGGTTGTGTAATGGAATGTACGCATTTTGTAAGGTTGTATGTGAAAGTATATTTATAGATTAAAACCAATTTTTTTAAGACTAAAATCTTGATATTTTGAAACACTTACAAATATTTTCCAATAAAATTCCATTATTGTCTATTGATGAGGTTCAAATTCCATGAATAAGCACATGAAGTCCATTTTATGCACTTTCTCTCATATGAATCCCTATCAAGGATCACTGATTTTTCATCTCAATTACTTGATGTGAGCCCTTGAAATCAATCTCTCATATTTTTTTGCTTCATTTTTAATGGTTTTTTTCTCGCATGTGAAAGAGTTTGAATCCTTTGCGTTCAATAGAATTCTTGAGATTTGCAATTACAAATGTCTTTGACGTCGTTTTTTTTTAACAACATTCCTCTTTTTCATTACAACATAACAGGGTGGACCATCCACTTGAATGTGGGATTATTTACCTTGTGTTTCATCCCTCCAACAACTTATTTATTGACAATGAAATTTTGTACAAAAATTGACAATAACATTTGAATTTGGCTATAGAATCAAACTACAACAATTCTAAAAGCCTAATGTGCAAGTTTTCCACCACCCATCAATGCTTTCTATAAAAGGTTCCAATTTATCATGATTCTACTTGTTCTTAGTTGTTTTATCACATTTCCTCTAAGTGTGAAGATGTGGAGAAATATTTCATTGTGTGGGGGGCTGAGTACAACAAATATACACGATAAGTATACATATACACTAGGACAACAAATATATGTACAAGTTACCCCCAAAAAATAAAGTGATTTCCAAATATGTCTCCAAGAGACCTAGTGGAGTGAGATTGATTTGGGAGCTTTGAACAAACAATCTTCACAAAAAGCACAAGTGATCAAGATGAGATATTTGTCAATGTAAATTTGGTATTTTGGGGAGGTTTCATTATGCAGAGTGAAGAGTTCCGAAGGTGGCTTTCATTGTGTGGAATGCAAAGGTGCGAAGGTAGATTTTATGCTAAGTGAAAAGATGCAGAAGCTTTCATTGTGCAGAGTGAGGAGATGAAAAAGAAGTACAATCAAAGCTTCCTCTGCACCTCCCACACTGCATAATAAAAACTTGGAGAGTTAGATTCAAATCTATTTTATATAGAAACGAAAAAGAAAATTGAAATAAAAATTAGTTTGAAATATAATTTTGTTATGAATTTATTAATCCAAGCCCTAGATAACTCGTTAATATAATAAATTGTCCTTTAATCATATATGTCTAAACATATTATTGTTGTGTTGTTTGTAAATCAATGAATCAGATTTTCTATTTTAACTTTTGTATTAATGTACGGAAATTTATACTTTAACTCCCTTGTATTTATAAATACATGCAAGATTAATGTTGTTTAGTTGTTTCAAATTTACATAAGGTTATCAAATTTACCTTGTCATATTTGGTACTCTGCCATCTTTATGCGAATGGTAAATTCTATATAATTTAATATATATGGATAAAGGTTAAATTTTATTTTATTTTTTTTATATTTGTTTAATTTAAAAATATTTTAAATTGGCCATCAACATACACTTGTGCTTATATTTATGAACTTACCAATTATAATAATTACAATGAGTTAACCTATTATTGTACTTCCTTTATACACATTTTATTCATAATAAAAACCATTCATCTTGGAAAATATTCGCAATATATAAAATAAAAATGGAAATAAATTTTAACACAAAACAAAATGTGTGGTAGTGTGAAGGAAGGTGCTTTCATTATGCAGAGGTTGGAGGTGTGGAGGAATATTTTATTGTGCTTCTACACCTCCGCACTCCACACAATGGAAGCACACTTACTTCCTCCACACCTAAAATCAAAGCACATGAGAGAATCAAAGATTAAAAATCATGTAACCTATAAATTACTTATCAATAATTTTGGAATCCTCACTTCAGTTATCACATCATGAAACATCTCTTGCATACCTTTCAAAAACATAGAATGTATCATAAATTTTCATTGGTTTGCCATCGGCTCTTGTGTAGAATGCATAGGGGGCTTCACTAGGGGAGTAATACCATACCATGTGGGTTCATATTGGGGGAAAAATATTAAGGAAAATTTAACTTAATATATTGGGGATATATAGGGGTTAAAGGGTTTTTATGTTAGCAGGTATAAAAAATGGAGCTCAAAGTTAATGAAAAAATATAAAGGGGTATAAGAAATGTTAATGAAAAAATTTATACCTACAATATCTATTGAAAGTAAGGGTTTTTCAAATTGGGGAGGTGTATTGGGTTCATATTGGTAGCGGGTTAAATAATGTGATTTTTAGAAGTATTTTCTAATATGTGGTCAAATTAGGGGTATTGTTTAATATGCCATGAATGTAGGCGATATGTCAGAGGTTCATTGAGTGAATCCGCCATGGAAGAATGCATCCATATAATAAGCATTTCAAGGACAATCATTGAGTGTTTCAAGTGAATATGTGCTTAAGCCCACACCAAAATACTCAGCATCCATATATGTTTTTGTAATACCAATATTGTGTTGGATCCATGTAAGGCACAAACATATCCGATACAAAACCTTTGTACATCATACTTATAAATTTTCGCTTCTCTTCATCAAACATGTTTGTTGTAGATATAACAGGGCCTGCTCTCACATCAAAACCAATATGGAATTTCAATTTACCCCAGTCCACTTTATGGACGTGAACTTTGAATTTTTTGAGTGAAGCAAGAGAGTTTGAATCATACTTGACAACAAAGGAAAATTCCTCAAGTCAAAGTTGTTGATTCTAATCAACGAAAATTAATGTTCAAATGATATCATTTTCAAGGACTAGCATTCCATAAGTGGTCATATTCATTAGCTCTCTGCATAAAAATCGGCTTGAATTTAATAATATTTCCACATTACATATATTTGGAAACACACACAACGTCGCATGCTTTGATTTTACATGGATACAAAAGAAGATTGGTATTCCAAAAACATATATGGATGTTGAGGAGTTTGTTGTGGGCTTAAGCACATATTAAATTGAACCCATTGGGGCTTCACTCAATTAACCTCTTACATATCATGTGTGTTCATGGAATACTAAACAATACCCTTAATTTAACTACATATTGGAAAATACCTCTAAAAACCGTATTATTTAACCCCCTACAAATACAAACCCAAATACACCTTCCCAATTAAAAAAAACCCTATTTTCACTAGATATTGTAGGTATCCATTTTTTCATTAACATTTTTTATACCCCTTATATTTTTTCATTAACTTTTGAGCTTCGTTTTATACCTGCCAATACAAAAACCCTTTACTCCCTATTATATGCTCAATATATTATGTCATTTTTCTTCAATATATATCCCCCAATATGAATGCATGTGGTATGGTCTTTCTCCCCCAGTGAAGCACATGTGCTTGAACCACTCAATGATTGTCCTTGAAATGCTTAATATACGAACGCAAGAGGTGATGGAAAACCAAAGCAAATTTATGATACATTATGTGTTTTGAAAGGTAAGCAAGAGATGTTTCATAATTTCATACCAAAGTGGGGATTCCAAACTTAGTGGTAAGTAATTTATAATTCGCGGTATTTTGAATCTTTGATTCTTTATTTTCCTTTGATTTTAGGTGCAAAAGAAGTGAAAGTGATTTCATTGTGTGGAGTGCAGAGGAAGCTTTCATTGCAAAGTGTGGAGGTGTAGACGAAGCACAATGAAATATTCTTCCACAACTTCTCACTTCGCACAATGAAAGCACCTTCCTCTACACTTCTCCACACTCCACAATGAAATATTCCTCCACACTCCCATACCTCGGCACTTCCGCCATGGATTCTCTTCCCATTGTCTTTCAGTTTTGGAATTCCTCATGACTTTATGAATCTTGGCCTCAAAATTTCTCATCTCTATGCTTAGCTTCCTCTGCACCCCACAAAATGAAAGCACCTATGCACTCCATACAATGAAAGCTTCCTCCGCACAATGATTGTGAAAATGGAGCATTCTCAAATAATGAAAAAATGTGGACCCTGCACTTTCTTAATCGTGCTAGCATATCGATATCTATCAAAAGAGGCAAGGAATATGTTGCTATGCAACTATCACTCTTGTTGAGATACCTTCTAAAGTTAATATTTTATTGAGAAAAATACTTTGTAGTTTAAGTCACAAAATCAAGAGAGGCGTGCAGGGATTTTATGTTAGGCGTGAGACCAGATCAAGCCAAAATTGTTAGTTCCCATGGTATTAGCAAGCCGTGGTATTGGTATTATAGTGAAATATTTGTATATATAGGGGTGTGAGAAAAAAATGAATTGTATGGGTGATAAAGAATGAAGTGAGTGAAATGTAAGAATATTTTCACTGTGATAATAAAAAACTGCTAAATTCTTTCCCCGTGGTTTTTCTCCAAATGGGGTTTTCCACGTAAATATGGTGATCTTGTCTGAATAATTTTTTGTGTTAAGTATTGTTTCCACTGTGGTGAGATTTTTATTTTTAGTTTAATTTATTCGGTTGTCTTTTATTAAAAATGATTATCAGAGTGAGGTTTTTCTGTTTAATTTTTGGTGTATTCTATGTTATTGTTAGGGAGAATTATGAGCATGGAGATAGTGACATTAAATTATATGGAGAAATTAAATGGGACTAATTTTCCCCTATGGAAGGCGCAGATGGAGGACATATTGATTTTAAAGGATCAATATTTTTCGATTGAGGGAGTATCAAAGAAGCCCTCGTCGATGATGAACGAAGAATGGAGTAAGTTGGACAGAGAATCCATGACCCCAATTCATCATTATTTAGAAAAGAATGTATATTTTAACTTCATTAGAGAAAATACAACAGAAGGGATATTGAAAAAGTTTCATCATATATTTGAGACACACGCAACATCGAACAAATTCTTCTTGATGAAGAAGTTGTAAAATATCAAGACGAAGGAAGGTGCTTCAACAATGGAGAATTTGAATGAGTTTAATATAATCACAAATAAGCTTGCCTCTGTCAAAATTATTTTTTATGACAAGATTATAGCCATCTTATTAGTGTTGTATATTCCAGATAGCTGGGAGAATTTGATAGTAGCTTTTAGCACTTCAGCACCTACAAGGACCTTG
Organism: Pinus albicaulis; assembly: GCA_034641835.2. Lineage (NCBI taxonomy): Eukaryota > Viridiplantae > Streptophyta > Pinopsida > Pinales > Pinaceae > Pinus > Pinus albicaulis. The sequence goes on along the minus strand of CM076575.1, from coordinate 1,753,922,575 downwards.
AAGTTTGATGACGTTAGTAGTAGTTTAATGGACAAGGAGTTGTGTCGCAAGTCAAATTCATAAAACCAGGGAAGAGAAGCTCTAGCCTTAACTAATCTTGGAAGGGAAATTGAAAGTGGTAAACATGGGCATTCAAAATCAAGAGGTAAATTGAAATCAAGAATGATAAGACTTACTTGTTTTCACTATGGAATAGCAGGACATAAGAAAAAGGATTGCTGGTTTTGGAAGAAGGAATAGAAGGAGCAGAAGGAACAAAAAAATCTCAACACAAATAAATAATCAAACAACACAAAGGAAGGTGAGACCACTATTGTAGCTTCTGAAAGTGATGTTTTATTTCTTGTCTCGGTAGAATAAGCATGTTTATATATTTCTAGTAGTAGCATTGATTGGGTACTTGACTCTGAAGCATCTCACCATGTGACCTAGTGTAAAAATAATTTTTTTACATATGAAGAAGTCGATATTGGTAAATTACATTTAGGAAATAATAATTTGTGTAATATTGCTGGAGTGGGAGATTTTTGAATCAAGACAAAGGATGGACAAGTTATATTTCCTAAACAGGTTAGGCATGTCCCAAATATGTGTATGAGTTTTATCTCTGTGGGATGATTGAATGATGAAGGTTGCTCCACAACCTTTGGGAAAGATAGCTATAATTTTACTAAAGGGTCATTGTTGTTGGCTAAAGGATCGAAGGCAAGAACCTTGTATATAATGAGGGAAACAATAAATATATAAAATACAATTTTTTTTTCAAAAGAAGAAAACTCAATGTCGTTATGGCATAAGCGCTTGGTACACATGAGTGAAAATGGCCTAAAAGTTATTGTTGGTAAAAATTTACTTCTAGGTTTAAAATCTTATGAACTTGATCTTTGTGAACATTGTATTTATGGTAGGAAAATAAGGGGTTATTTAAAGAGAGGTGGTCATGAAAGGAAAATAAATTTGTTAGAATTAATACACTCTTTTATGTTTGGACTGCTGAATGTTAAGTATTTAGGAGGAGCCTCATATTATGTTACATCCATAGATGATGCATCCAGGAAGGTTTGGGCCTACCCTATGAAAATCAAAGGTGAGGTGTTTGAGATATTTCATAAATTTCATGTTGTTGTTGAAAGGGAGACTAATAAATTTCTCAAATTGTTTGAGGACAAATAATGGTGGGGATTATTGCTTCAATGAATTCAAGAATTATTGTAATAAGTTTGGCATCAAACATTAGAACAATGTGCTTGATACTCCACAACAAAATGGTATTGCATAAAGTATGAATCACACTATTACGGAGAAGGTGAGGAGTATGTTGTCAAATTATGGATTGGAAAATCATTTTTGGGCAGAAGCAGTGAGGACAACTTCTTACCTCATCAATTTCTCACCTTATACGGTCCTAGACGATGGTATTACTAAATAAGTTTGGAATGGTAAAAAGGTAAATTATTCTCACCTAAATTTTTTTGGATTTGAAACATTTATGCATATTCCCAAAGATCATAGAAGAAAATTAAATCATAAATCACGGAAATGTATTTCTCAGGGATTTGCAAATGGTGAGTTTGGTTGCCATCTATGGAACCCAGTTAATTAAAAAAAAATAGAAGAAGAGATTAATATTTAATGAATTTGAGATGCATAAAAGGAATGCAGGTGAAACGGAGGTCAATAAAATTAATTTCAGATTTATAGAACAACAATAAATATCCCACCATTATAATAATTCAAGCAACAAACTCAAGAACATGATGGACAATGAGAAGAAGAAAACTTGTCACAACCATTACAAGAGATTCAAGTGGAAAACACACCACCACAGTTGGTTCGCAAGTCTACTAGGCATCAAAATCCCTCACATAGGTATCCACTCTCAAATTATATTATGTTAACTGATGAACGTGAACCTAATTTTTTTCAGGAAGCTTGTGAAGTGAAAACTAGCACAAAGTGGAGGAAAGCAATGGAGAAAGAAATTGACTCTTTGTTGAAAAATAAAAATTGGGAGTTAGTGAAACATCAAAAAGGAATAAATGTCGTACAAAACAAATGGTATACAAAATTAAACATGAGGGTTAGGATAAGTATAAAAGATACAAAGCAAGGTTGGTGGTGAAGGGATTTGCACAAAAAGAAGGTATTGACTTTATAGAAAAAATTTCACTTCTTGTTAAAATGTCATCCATAAGAGTTATCCTTGGTCTTGTTGTTTCTTTAGACTTGGAATGTGAATAATTAGATGTGAAGAAAAATTTTCTTCATGGATATTTGAAAGAGGAAATTTATATGGAACAATTAGAAGGATTCAAGGTAAAAGGTAAAGAGGATCTTGTCTGCAGGTTGAAAAAGAGATTTTATGGGATGAAAAAGGAACCTCTCCAATGGTAGAATAAATATGATTGATTTATGTTGGAGCATGGCTTCAAAAGACTAGAGGTTGATCATTGTGTCTACATCAAGAGGAATGACCAAGAGAGGTATATTATACTATTGTTGTATGTGGATGATATGATAATTGTTGGATATGATAAAAATATGATTAATAAGTTAAAGAAGGATTTGAGAAGTAAAGTTCAAAGAAATTTTTAGGTCCAATGCAACAAATATTGGGAATGAGGATTATATGTGACAAAAATAACAAAAATTTGTGGTTTTCACAAGAAAAATATTTTGAAAAGGTGTTCGACAGGTTCAATATGAAGGATTTCAAACCAGTTAGTACACCCCTAGAATCACACTTCAAACTTAGTGTTTATTTGTGCCCTTATGATGACAAGAATGACGAAATGAGTAAAATCCCTTATGCTTCAATTGTTGGTATCTTGATGTATGCCATGGTATGTACTCGTCCAGATATTGCACATTCAGTGGGAGTAGTGAGTTGGTTCCTTGCAAATCCAAACAAACAGCATTAGCAAGCATTAAAGTGGATTTTGAGGTATCTCAAGGGTACTAGTAATTATCATTTATGTTTTGGTAATAAAAACGTTGTTCTTGAAGGTTACACAGATGCAAACATGGCTAGAGATGTGGATACTAGAAATTCCATCAGTGATTGCAGAAAGTGGTTTCCCTCTCCACAACAGAGGAAGAATACATCGTTGTCACAGAAACTTGCAAAGAGATGTTGTGGATGCAACTGTTTTTAGGAGAGTTGGGAATAAAACAAAATAAATATTTGATGCATTATGATAATTAGAGTGTTATTCATTTAGAAAAATTCCTAGCATATCATTCTAAGAAAAAGCACATTTATGTTTGATATCATTGGATCCATGAAGTGTTAAATGATGGGTTGCTACAATTTGAAAAAATACACACTACAGAAAATCTAGCTAATATGTTAACAATGGGATAAACAATAACTTTATAGAACATTGGATAGAGAAATGCAAACATGATAAAAATGCATCTTGGGAAAGGGTTAGTAGCCACAAGAGAAAACAATGTAAACAACATTCACTAAAGCTTCTATTTGATCTCAAGTGGGAGATTGTTAGGAGTGATACCAAATCAAGTCAAAGTTGTTAGTGCCCATGCTATTAACATCCCATGGTATTGGGCTCATGGTATTATAATGAAATATTTGTATATATAAGAGTGTGAGTAAAAAAAAATGTATTGTTGAGAAATAATGAAGCCAATGAAATGTAAGAATATTTCCATTATGATAATAAACATATATTGTTCTATGTCTAAATAAAAGTTTGGGTTAAATAAAATCTTGTTTCCATTGTGGTTAAAATGTTATTTTTAAATTTAATTTCTGCCTTTGTCTTTTATTAACATTTTAAGTCGCAAAATCAAGAGAGGCATGAGAAGCATTTTTTAATATATGTAGTTTATTTTAGTGTGTAAGGGGTTACATAGTTGAGGTAACAGAATCAGGAGAGACGCTTTGTAGCTTAGGTGGTTTAGCGAAATGTGTCATATTTGTATTTTTCATTGATTATTAATGAATAATGATTTATTATAATAATAAAAAATTGTGATAAATTAAATAATATTATAATATAATTATATTTTATAAGTAAATTTATAATATTTTTGTAAAGTGTAGAGTGTCTTATATTTTTATAGAGTTTTACTAACAACATATGGAAATTGTTTCATTTTCACAAATCCATTACTTAAATGGTGTTTTAGAATACTTTTGTTTCAAAAAATTGTAGTCATTATACAAAAGTGTAGTCATTTATTTAAGTTGAAAATTAATCAAAATGATTAAGTGTATTGTTAAACAAATTGACATAACAAAAAACAATTTGACATAAAATAAAAAATATGAACAAACTTAAAATATTGATTTATGAATTGCATTTTATATCTCTCAATTTTTTTTTGTGTATTGCTCGTAATGTCTTTTTATTTCTAATTGCTTTGTAGGCATGTTAAAAAATATGAAAGAACTTAAAACATTAACCCATAAACGGTATTTTATATCTTTCAAATTTTCTTGGTTTATTCCTCATAATGTTTACTCATTTCTAATTGCATTGTAGGCATGTTCATTTTGTAGCGGCTTCTAGTTTCAAATTGTGAGAGTGTTAAACCTCACACTCCCCTTCTTCAAACCAAATCAGCTTTAGTAGAAAGAGTGGGGGGCTAAATAACCCCCTTGTGGTAGGTTGAGAAAACCAACAATGCAAGCTACCAACAAGACTACTTATCCTAGTTAAATGTACAACTCCATATAATTGCTACTTTGTATAGACATGAATATTTCAATTCCAAATCTTTCATTGTTCACAATTGAGAAAAGGTATCAATATCATTACTATTCTTTTTCTTGGATTTCTAATATCATTTTTCCTTCCCACTCCTCATGCTAGTGACTCAAATGGATATTGTAATTCACCACAAACTTCTAGACTTCTATTACAACCCATTTATACCACTTTCAATTGTCTTTAATGCCCACTAATTCACAAAACTCACAATGATTCTTTTTGCATTTAGTCACTATTACCACAAATAAAGGGTAAATCCCAAGACAAATGGATACCAATTGGAGTGCCAACACCTACAAAAAAAATATAGTCCTTTCCTATCGTAATCACTTTTATAAAATGACTAAAGCAATCCCCTATGCTTGAAATGAAGAGGCTAGGAGGAGGGTGGGGGGGGAGGTAAAGTCAAAGGGATGCCAATATGTGTTCCAACACCTAAAATAAAACTACAATCCTTTCCCATCACAATATATTTTATAAAATTATTATATCAAGCCCCTATGCTTGAAATCCAAATGCTAAGAGGGGAGGGGAAAACCAACATTCCCACTTAGAAATAGTGGAGAAAGGTTGTTTTGTTTGTTTTCTAAGATTAGATTTAGATCCTATTTTCTAGGAGATTGTTGTGATATCCTGAACATAATGTAACCATTATATTTGTGTATGTGTGATTGTTTGATTAATGAATCCAGCATTGTGGTAGCCTCAAGTGATCCTCACCTGATATTTGCGGGTTTAATTCTCAATTCGTTTTTTCTTCCTATTTTTTTAGTTGGTATTAGAGCGTCGAGTTTGATTTGAGCCCTTGTGGCTGAGATTGACACGATAAGCCTTTGTGGATGTGAGAGATTGGTGAGTGTGGAGACTCCTTTGTTAGTGAGTGCAGGTGTGAATATTTGTTGGCAGATTCAAGATCTGCCATATTTATGCATGGAGCATCGTGATCGTATTGGAAGGTTGCATTTTCTGTTTGAGGATCGAGTCACTGTCTAGAGTGTAGTGAATATTGGTGTGGATCAGTGGAGGAAAGCTGAGTTGGGATTTTTCAAAAAAACAAAGTTCAGAGCCAACATGCGCACCCTTTGTCAATTGTACAGTGTGCAAATTTGGAAGATTGTGCATCTTTTCTTAAGAAAAAGTGAGCATATTTGCACAGGTTCTATTAAGGAAAAGTGTGCAGTTTGTGCAATTTTTATGAAGAAAAGTGCACAAATTTGTGTAGATTTTATTAAGGAAAATTGCATAGATAATGAAAAAATTTTGCTCTTGTGCACTGTGTTTGTGGTAAGAGTGCACAAATCCATTTTTTCTCCTGCTCACTATGTTTGTGGTAAGTGCGCAAAAACATATTTTGAAATTTATTAATTGGTTGAGCTTCATTTGGTTTTTTGTTTAACGTTTCAAAGCCTAACTGTTGTTGGATCCATGGATCTATCAATCATGGATTTGTGGAGCTATTGGTGGTGCTCATGAAGTAAGAATTTGGGCGTTGTTGGAAATTGGGATTTTTTGTCAAGATTGTTAATCCTATTGCATAGAAATACCTGAATGAGGCCAATAAATTGGATAAACCGAATTATGTTAATTGGAAATTCAAGTTGCAGACATTATTGGAAAGTTATGGCGCTTGGACCATCATGAAGGGAGAAGAAGCAAAACTTGTTGTAGGCGTGACAACTGCATCAATTCAAGGCTATGAGAAGTGGGAGCACAAAGCAAAGGTATTGCTAAGAATATTTGTTAAAGATAATATAATCCCTCATATTCGTGACTGCAAGACATCTAGTGAAACATGGAATGCACTGAAGGAATTATATGAAACCAAAAATACAAATCGAGTCCTATTTTTGAAAAGTAAGCTCTTGTATATTAAAATGGAAGAAAATGAATCTGTTTGTGCCTTTTTTTCAAGAATTAAAGATTTGAAAGATAAGTTGGGAGATATAGGAGAATCAATACCTAGTACAAATATGGTAACAATTAATTTAAATGGAATGTCATAGGACTATCATATGTTTATTACAGGGCTTGTAGCAAGTGAGAAAGTGCAAAATTTTGAGGAATTGACATGTATACTGATGCAGGAAGAAGAGAGGCGCAAGAATTTAAAGCCTCAGAATTCAGAATTGGCACATATAACAAAAAATAAAGTCTTCAAAGGGAAACAAGGAGGAGGAAGTAAATGTGGAAGTCTATCTCAGAAAATCCCATTTCAAAAACCAAATCGAGGTATGTCATTTGTCAGAAATGATTCTAAAATATAAAAAAATTAATTAATTAATTAATTAATTACTGTGGTAGAAGTGGGCATATTTTCAGAGACTGTTATAAGAAGAAAAGTGATGAATATAGGCATAAACATAGAATAAATTCAAGGAATTTTGTAGGATATGCCCTGAATTATGATCTCAAACATTTTAAGTTATTTGTGTATAATGTCACACTAGATGCTAAAACGAATGTTACTAATACATGGTTTGTGGACTCTGGAGCTTCGATTCATATGACATGTAACAAGAGTTGGTATGAGAATTTCAAGAAGGTATGCAATGTTACTAATATCTATCTTGGAGGCGATCGCCCACATCAGATCAAGGGATGTGGGGATATTCTTGTGACATTGCCAAATGGAAATTTCAGGCACATTCATAATGTTATGTATGTGCCAAAGATCAAGAAAAAATTGATCTTTGTGTCTACAATTAAAAATCAGAGTCTAAAGGTTGAATTCTTCAAAACAAATTGCATAGTGAAATATTTTTTGGATCACTACAAACTTATTGCTTCATGAGTCAATGTTCAAAGGCTTGTGCAAGCTTGATGTTACCATCAAAATCATCAAGCACTTACTTCTACAACAATTTCCACCGAAATTATTTGGCGCTAGAGGTATGTTCATATCAATGATCATGATTTATTGTTGTTTCAGAAACAAATTATGGTTGAAGGACTCCCTATGTTAAAGAATGAGTATTTTTCTTGTGAAGGATGTGCATTAGGAAAAATTCACAGAGATGAATTCCCCTCTAATTCTAATAGGAGAAGAAGAGATGTATTAGAAATTGTGAATTCTTATATTTGTGGACCTATACAAGCCAAATCCCTAGGAGGTTCTTATTATTTTCTATTGTTTATTGATGATTGCACAAGGTACACTTGGGCGTACTTCCTTAGGAAAAAGAGTGATGTTTTTTAGTATTTTAAAGAATTCAAAAACATGACAGAGAAGAAAAAAAGGAAGTTCATAAATATTTTGCATTCAGATCAAGGGGGAGAGTACAGATTGGGGAACTTCATGCATTATTGCAAGGATCATGGAATAGTGCAGCAGTTCACAGTACCCTACACTCCACAACAAAACAATTTTTGTAGAAAGGAAAAACATAACATTGCTAGAGTGTGCATGGAGTATGATCAAAGGTAAGAACCTCTCAAATGATTTTTGGGCAGAAGACATTAATACTATTGTTTATTTAAATAATATAAGTCCAACAAGGTATCTTGATCTCAAGACCCCATTTGAAGCTGTGTATGGTTTTAAACCAATAATTCATCATTTGAGGGTATTTGGGTGTAAGTCCTTTGCACATATTCTGAAGGAGAACATAAATTAACTTGATGATAAAGGTATCAAACGTATTTTTGTAGGATATTGTTCAAAATTTAAAGCTTATAAAATGTTTGATCCCTCTACTCACAAAGTGTTTGCAAGTAGAGATGTAATTTTCCATGAGCAGGAATATGAAGGAAAAAATGATAACGACTATGAAAGATGGCACATTCTTCTTGAAGTTGAAGACAATAATGTAGAATCAAAAGCAAAAGACAATGAAAAACAAAAACTTGGGGAAGAATTCAGTGATATGGACATCACCAGTAGTCACATCCGACCTAGAAGTGGAGAAGTAAATTCAAAGAACTAAGGTGAAAACAATAAAGTGAGGAGATCTACTCAACAGATTCGAATACCTGAAAGGTATAAGTATTATGCCTTGATGAGTGGTCTTTTGAATGTCATTATAGAACCCATGAGTGTTAATGAAGCTAATGACCATGAAGAGTGGAGAAAAGCAATGGAGGAAGGATATGAATCTATAATTAAAAACAAAACTTGGGAATTGACTGAATTGCTTAAAGGAAAAGATTCCATAGGATGTAAATGGTTGTACAAACCCAAGTTTAAAGCAGATGGCAGTATATATAAATATAAATCTAGATTAGTGGAAAAAGGATACTCACTAAAGGATGGAATTGATTATGCAGAAAAATTGGCACTTGTAGCTAAATTAAATACCATTAGATTGTTAATTGCGTTAACTATAAAGTACCATTGAAATTTGCACCAATTATATGTAAAATGTGCTTTCTAAATGGTGATTTAAAGGAGGAAGTGTATTTGACACAACCTGGAGTGTTTTTGAAAAAGGGGAAGGAACATTTAGTTTGCAAATTAAACAAATATTTGTATGGGCTAAAGCAGGCACCTAGGATGCTATGAAAAGATAAATTCCTTCTTTATTCAACATGGCTTTATGAGGAGTCAAAGCGATCCAAATTTGTACACCAAGTTTGATGCAGAGGAGAATGTAGCATTGGTTTCTTTGTATGTTGATGACCTAATTATTACAAAAAATTCAGTCAAAATGATTGATGAAATTAAGGTGCAAATGTCACAAGTATTTGAGATGAAAGATCTTAGTGAGTTACCTTACTGTCTAGGTCTTGAAGTGTGGAGAGATGTTGGAAAAAGTTTTGTTACTCAGGGTAAGTATGTCAAAGAAGTACTTAAAAGGTTTATATATATCATTGCAACACTTCTTTTGTTACAATGCAGCAGAATGTGAAACTTCATTTTGATGACGACTCAAAGGAGGTAGATGGCACATTGTATAGACAACTAGTGGGAATCTTGAATTATCTTACTACAACCAGACCTGATTTAGCACTCTGTTATTTTTTTGAGTCGTATTATGAAGAGACATCTAGAAATCCATTGGAGAGCAGCAAAAAGAGTACCGAGATATATTAAGGGAACAATTGATTTTGGTCTTAAGTATTCTAATTCATTTGATGTTGAGATGACAGGTTACACAGATCCAGATTCGGCTAGTAATCCGGATGATAGAAGATCTACTACAGGTTATTCATTCAGTATTAGATCTTGGATTATTTCATGGAGAAGAAATAAGCGGCCTACTATATCTTTGTCGTCTACAGAGAAAAAGTATAAAGCTTTGTGTGCAACAAATTGTGAAGTTGTTTGGTTAAGGCGAGTTTGTCAAGATACTGAAGAAGAACAAAAAAATGCTACAATGATAAAATGTGACAACCAGAGCCCAATCAATTTGGAAAACAATCTAATGTATCATGCAAGAACAAAGCATGTAGATGCTCAGTTACATTTTATTAGAGAGAAGATACAATCTAGAGAAATTTTTCTTGAATATTGTAATATTTGTTAAAATGTTGTTGATATTTTCACAAAGCCCCATAGGAAGATGAAATTTGAATTGTTTAGGGTGATATTAGGTGTGGAAATGAATCCTTTCTCCATTGATCTGAGTGAATTCCTGATACCCTTTAAACCATGACCTTTTACTTCGACTGATGTGTTAGAATTGCATCAAAACATTAATGAACATAAATGAACATCTACATGTTGTAAATAAGAGGAACATAACAAGCATTAGCAACATAGGGCATTGATAAAAGAGTGTATAAATTTAATACAAAATATGTATTGCTTGGATTCTCCTGATCTAATAATTAAATGCCACTGTTAAATACAGAATCACTTCTACAAAATATTTGCAGAATTTAAAACACAATCTCCAATAACAATATCATGAAGAAAGATAAAGATCAATCACACATAACACAGATAATTTACCTGGGGAAAGCATATAGCTAAAAACCCCACTGTCTTCTATTATGCATTATATCATGGATCATGAAACAGTTACATACAAAGCTCTACTCCAAGAGCTATCATTACAATAGCTAATTGTCTCACACTGTCATACGAAAATTGGCAAGTTCCTTACCCAATTTACTGTCTCTAGACAACCTGCCTCCACTACGCGATCCCAGCTGATAGAAATCCTTGAATGAATGGAATATTGCTTGCCTTGACTATGCAATCCTCATGGGCACATCCAATGTGTGTGTGGTTGCATGTGTGCAACCAATAATGTCACAACTGATAGCCAATATGTCCCTTTCACCTACATCTCAATTGGGTCTCCACTAGATCTGACATGCATCTAATTAATAGTAGTAAATATTCAGTTGCATGTGAGGCCACTGATTGAGAATTAATTAATAATTAATTCACTTGATCTCACTAGTGTATCTTTAGTTACAACTAGCACAACCGAGTTTAACTCACTTAACTGAGTTAAACTACTTTACAACTTTCATAGCTACACTTCCAACTCTGTTACAACTAAGTCCACTTGCATGTCCCACCAACCAACCACTCAACTCAAAATTCCTATAGATAACTGATTTTCCACTTCAGTTAACTATTTCGAACTGCTCATTGAGAATAGATTATTGTTTATTGTCCAACTAATATTAACTGATAATAATAGTTGACGTGTATCTATAAATAGACATGAAATCTATAAATAGAACTTGCACATACATCTATAAATATACCCAATCTATAAATAGAATTTGCTCATGCATCTATAAATATAAATCCTCCATTCTAGTGTAGGTAATTTTCACTAAGATCTTGTTGTTGAATCTCAACACGGAGTTCGTCCAGGAGGGACTACGTATCCGGGCCTCGATGTCAAGATGGTGTAGGTTGTTGCATTAAGTGTTGGAAAGAGTGATGATATTCATGGATGGAATTTTCTTTGTCGTACAAGGAAAATGCCCTCATGCAAGACTAGATGGACCTCTTCAAAAGATGTTACACTACAGAAACTCTCATTCACAAAAATGACTCCTATCAGTATGAAAATAACTCACACATAATGACTATGAGTATCTTTCTAGCATGGAAACAAAGGGATCTCAACAAACATACATGTGACAATGAGTATCCCGCCAACATGGCAACAAAGGGATCTCAAACATAATACAAATCCTTGATAGAAGTTACATATCACATCAAGAACAAAAACAAGATCCCACATCAAACATAAACATGGATCCATACATGAAAATGCATCTCATAACAAGAGACAAAGAATTGTATGAACACACTACATATATCTCACATCCTAGAACTATCTGAAGACAAGGATGATAAACTGCTGCAATCTAGTCATACCATTAATCTCATGGCATCGAATATCCTGAAGATGATTTCTCACACATTGAATGCTGACACCTGCAACTCCACTTTCAAAAGTGGCTGAAAAACATAAGGCTCATATGAAAAATCTGACAGCACCACTAAACTTGTGTCACCGAGAATTCTAAAAAAGTGAAAATCTGGGGCTACAGGAATCTTTTAGATTCCTCAAAGATACTACTCCACATATGGACTATAAATCTTCAACTCAAAAGGAAAATCTGACCTCGCCATTGCATTCCCTGCGAAAAACCGTTAAAAATGACAGTAAACTTGAATATATTCTGACATGGAGAAAAATTACCTCCCAGGGAAAATTCAAGAATCATGGTTCTGCTCCCTATTTTTGGGCCTACTCATGGTTCCACTTGCATTAAAAAAATGACTGCATCAAAAATCGTGCCCACTCCTCCGACCTGGCCTACAATAAAATCATTGTCTCGAAATTTGTGTGCGCTCCTGCTCTGCCTTGGCTTGGGTGCACTGGTGAAAAGATAGGTTTATATTAAAAATTTGGGCGGAGATTCCAATGTGGAATCATTGGCGCAATGGGAATTTTAAGTGAATGGTTGAGGAGGGGTCAGGGGGTCAAATCCCGCCCCTCCCATTTTAACACATAGTTTTTTTTTGATATGGCAGGGGCGGCGGATCCGCCCCCCACATTCCATGACATCGTTGTGTTTATGTTAGAGGGTGGTTGGTGTATTTAACCCCGTTTAATGTGTCGCTCGCTTGGGAGCCGGCCAAGTGCGTCGGGCGGGTTCGACCCCCGCTGACACCTTATATACATTATATATATAACATATAACATATATATATGTTATGTTGTTCGTTGAATATTGACTTGGGGTGGCGAGGTTGGTGGCCCACCACCCCAAAAAAATTTAATATTTTTGTTTTTTAAAACTAATTGGGCATATTTGAATTTTCAAATTTTCAAATTTTTGGCCGTAGGGGTCATTTTAAAGAGGCCAAAAATTTTCCCAGAATCCATCCAGAGTTGGCCGAAAAAGGTCGAAATTGTGCCTTCCTTAAGCATGCCAAGTCACCAAGTCAACCCAAAACTTTGACCCACTCTAACTTTCGCATACGAGCTCTTTTTGATGAACCATTCACACCGTTGTGATCAAGACGATGAGATATTCAACCTGATTTTGGTTTCATAGAAATCCAAACACTTTGAATTTTGAGCTTCCATAAGCCCTTTGTGTCTTGTGTGTGTCTCTGGAACCACCTGCATCATTCCTCCCCACTGAGGAGCTCTTGGTCCTCCAGAATCATCAGAAATAATCTGCAACTACTGTGTACAATTTTTGTACCACAAGTATCCTAAAAAAGGTCACCCTTCCATCTCCTTCACTTTTTTTTCTTCGGAGCCTTAAACGATGAGCCGACACCTGCACCCTTTGCAGATTTGTAGTACAATCTCCTGCAAATTACATGCTCAAATTGACCAACTATGACCCAAAACATTTCCATACTTACCACGAGTTTATAACATGTACTCAGTGGTCAAGGTTAAATCAAATGGAAATCACACCCCAGCTATCATTATAAGACAAGACATCATTGTCACATTATGAAGTGATGGAAAACACATCATCACTTTTACATAAAATAAATTCATCACACGACTTATAAACCAAGGCCAAAATATCATTGTTGTTCAACAAGCGATGGAAAAACACATCATCACTTTTACAAATAAAAATATAACATATGATTTACAAAAATAAGAACATGACAAGCTAACAAATCTAGAAAAACAAAATAGAAAAACACTTCTTTAGCAAAGTGAAAGGGCCATCCCCTTGTGGAATATTCGCTTGTCGATCATCTCCTTTGACTGGTTCATGCATGAGCACTTTGTATTTAAGGTGATGCTTTGGATGGAGCCTCCAACACGTGGCTCTTTAGTGGCCACTTCAGTCGCAATAATTGCAAAAGGTCTTCTTCCTCTAGACCTACTTAACCAATTTATTTTTCTTTTGTGGAGAAGGCTTTTCGTGCCTCATCCTCCTTTGTGCTTCCATTCTTTTCCAACACTTAGAAATAACATGGTTATGTAAACCACAAAAATGAAAAGTTTTTTGATGCCATGATTTACGACCATGATTATCAACATTCTTATAATCAAAATGCACTCTGGAATAGTGAGACTTGCTATACCTTCCCTGGTGGTCTCTAGTGCGATCATGGTGATGAGAGCTTGCCTCATATCTTTCACTGCAGCATGCACTTCCATGGGATGATGGCGAAGTGTTCTCATCAATCTGCTTCCCTGGTGAGTTCAAAAATGTATGTTTGCCTTTGATGTCCTTCGAACATCCCCCTTTAGTGTATCCTGAACCTACATAGCAAGGTCTTTGCATAACCTCCAATGGTTGGGTTATGCCTTGGCCATGAACGCCAAGTCCTCCTCCTTTGTACCCCATCTTGGTGAGGAATCTCATGTCGGTTCCTGTAATGGGGATCTCCACACTTCCAACAGAAATGGTATCATGTGAAGATGAAACTGAAGAAAAATCAGCATTTTTTACCTCAGTTGTCGATTTTGAAACATGTGAAGAGGGCTTCTCTAAGCCGACGTTTCGCTTCACTTCCTCCAAGGCCCCTGTCGCAGCTTGTAGTTGAAGCTGCAATCACTACTTCTGCTCCTTCTCTTCTTGTAGGAGTGCCTTCAATGCATCATGATCTGCTTGAATATTTTCATTTTTTCACTTCAATTCTTCCAACGCCTCTATCGTGGCTTGCAATTGAAGCTGCAATCGATGTTTGTCATCCTTTTCTTCCTGTAGGAGTGTCTTCAATTTAGCGTTCTCTGCTGCTTGTTTCTCATAAGCCTCATACAACATGTCTGCTTTCTTGGACACCTTGAGCATGGTCTCATACATGTCTTTGACATCTTCCATTTCTCAACTCAACGAACGTTCAATGGTTTACGCCTGCAATCAAATCAGCAAGAAGACCGCTCTTATACCACTTGGTCTGGGTAAATTCTGATACCCTTTAAACCAAGACCTTTTACTTCGACTGATGTGTTATAATTTCATCAAAACATTAATGAACATAAATGAACATCTACATGATGTAAATAAGAGGAACATAACAAGAATTAACAACATAAGACACTGATAACGGAGTTCGTCTAGGAGGGACTACGTCTTCGGGCCTCGGTGTCAAGCTGGTGTAGGCCACTGCATTAAGTGCTGGAAAGAGTGATGATGTACATGGATGGAGTTTTCTCTGTTGTACAAGGAAAATTCTCTCACACAAGAGTGGCTAGACCTCTTCACGAGATGTTCCACTACAGGAACTCTCATTCACAAAAGGGACTCCTATCCGTATGACAATAACTCACACATAATGACTATGAGTATCCCGCCAACATGGCAACAAAGGGATCTCAACAAACATACATGTGACAATGAGTATCCCACCAACATGGCAGTAAAAGGATCTCAAACATAAAATAAATCCATGATAGAAGTTACATCTCACATCAAGAACAAAAACAAGATCCCACATCAAACATCAACAGGGATACATACATCATAATGCATCTCATAACAAGAGACAAAGAAGTGCATGAAAACACTACATATACCTCACATCCTGGAACTATCTAAAGACAAGGATAATAAATTTTTTCGATCTGGTTGTACCATCAATCTCATGGTGTCGAATACCCTGAAGCCAATTGCTCACACATTGAATGCTGACACCTGCAACTCCACTTTGAAAAGTGGATGAAAACCATAAGGCTCAGATGGAAAATTTTCCTACACTACTGAACTTGTGCTACTAAAAGGTGTAGGATCGACTGTCAATTTGTTGAATTCTGACAAAGTTAAAATCTCATGCTACATGAATCTTTTAGATTCCCCCTAGATTCCTCAAAGATGTTGCTCCACGGGCAGACTAAAAATCTACTACTCAAAAGGCGATTATGACCTCGCCATTATGTTCCCTGCGAAAAACCATGAAAAATGACTGTAAACTTGAATATATTCCGACATGCAGAAAAATTATCTCCTTGTTGGAGGAGGGTCTCCCAAAGGCTGTGAATTTTTCCCATTTTTGTATAATTTTGTATTGTTTAGTCTAATGCAAGGGCTTTCGGGTGGGTTAAAGCCCCTAATGCATTGTAAATGGGTCAAGGGTAGACCAAGAGTCCACAAACCACGGTTTGCAGACCATTGGATGCATAAACTAAATCAGTATAAATAGATGAATATTTTTTAGTCTTAGGTACAAAAGAATAGAGATTGATGCGAAGCATGAATTATTAGATCTATGGTAGGGTTGTTTGGGTTATGACTCCTACTGGTTGTGTGCGTGAAGATCCTCTGTCCTACTATATGCGGACCCTGCTGGCTATGTGCGTAGGCGGTATTTTGGGAATGTAAGAGGATTTTGGTAGTAATATATATGCGAAAGTATTGTGGACATCTGATGTTATCTGGATCTGTTCTATTATGATTGATGTGAACTTGGGTTATATGATTAAGTAAGAAAAGTATCTGGTAATAGTTGCGAACTGTTTTTGTTTCTGGTATATGTATCTGTGATCTGTTAAATTGCTGCGATTAAACTGTTCTGTGATTATAACTGGTAGTACGCACGTGGATGCGAACCTATTTAGTAGATATGATAAGTTGCATTCTAGTTATATATTGAAAACCCTGCGAACAACCTCTTGCTGAGTAGATCTGATAATTGCGGACCGACTTGACTTACCTGCTCTCTCCCAGGGTGCGGAAACCTGGTTCGAACACCCTCCCATATTGCTTCGGGTAGGACTTTGGCCTGCGCAAGCAGGTCACTGCCGAAAGGGCCAATAGTATAGGGGTTTGTTGGCAAACCTCAACCTCTAAACCTGGGTCAGGACCCCTTGAGCCAACAAATGGTTCCATTGCCAGGACCGAAAGCATTTTGAGAGAGATCGGGTAATGCCAAGACCCTATTGGAAACATGAAAGGAAAGAAATATATGAGTGGTTTGAAAATAAAGTTCAATTATTCACAGTAAAATAAAATCGCAGTGCGAAGTTGACTGCAGAGGAGTGGAAGAATAAGTACATTTTCACGGAGATCTATGAGATTTTCTTTGTGCCGATTGCGATCGAGCTCCAGGAGTGGCTCACAAGGCTTGTCGATTTTCAGAAGTGCTGGAAAGATGAAAGGGTCATGCAATGGACCCCAGAGTGGATCCAGCAGTTATAAAATACTATTAACACCATCACTCGAATGGTAGATCACTGGGTGGACAGTATGATAGGAGGATTTGTGATGGAATTTGCAGTCGACCAATTTGTGTCCTACTCAGGAGCAAAGCAGAGGTTCTTCAAGGTTTTCCGGGGTAAGTTTCTGAAAACTTTTCCATTACTGATTAATATCTTATTGTGCGAAAAAATCATTTTGTGTAGCCATACAGAGTGAATGAGCTCCGATCAAAGTGAGGGTACAATGCGTAGTGGTAAGTACTACAAAACTAATCAAGAAGGGGATCGATCTGTCTATAGTCTAGTAAGAAGTTTTGCTGTGCATAACTCTCCATCTACACCACCTTCAAACCCTCATAGGGGTAAGAACTCACCTCCACCCCCACCAGAAGACGATATGGCCTCGCACATGAAGCTACCTACCTTCAAGGGTGTGGGGGATGAAGACATGGATCGGTTCTAGTTTGTCGCAGGATCAGTATGGATTGCGCAGAACGTAGCTAGTGATGCAATGAAAAGGGCACAACTATCCCTTGCCTTTGAAGGAAGAGCCTTGGACTGGTACATCGGATATATTTACCAACATTCAAATGAGACTATTGAGTAAATCAAGAATGCATTGAAACAACAGTTCAATAAGCCTAAGTCTTACTCTCAAATAGTGAATGAACTGGAATATTTCAAGCAAGTATCGTCTGAGTTCATATGGGAAGTGGATCAACGATTAAAGAAGGAAATCTGAGAAGGATGATTCCAGTATGATGATAGACATCACACGAAGTGGTTCATTGCTATGTTGTTGCCCCACCTGCGTGTGTCGATGGGTCATCAAGCCATTGAAATGCAGGAGAAAGCCTTGGAGGTTGCCATGAAGCTGGCGGTTGCGCCAAGAGATGATACCCAGTTAGGAGTACAACATATACAAGGCCAGCTAGAGGCAATGCACATGGAGATTTAGAATCTGCGAAAGGATTGAGGAGCGTAGGCTAGCCCTGAGAGATGGTGCATACGATGCAGGGTGAATGGACACACCAAGGATAATTGTCCTCTACTAGCGGACTACATATAGGCCGGGGGACCCAGTTCGTTGCGACCTAGGGAAGCTGCGGGACCAAGTGGGCCGGTGCTATGGTGCAATGACTGTCGCGTTGCTGGGCTGCATGATGCCAGCCACTGCCCCTGCCTGGCTGCATATATCCCAGAAGTAAAGCAACAGTGGTGTAGTTTTTGTAGGTCGGTAGGACATGATGAAAATAACTGTCGAATGTATGATCTGATGATAGACCGAGGAAACCTATATAGGGTACAATCAGACCCCTCATCACCTAGATCCCCTGCGGGTATAGGAGGCTCCCCAGCTAGGGGCAGGGGAGGGGGACAAGGTGGAAGCACAGGTAGGGGTAAAGGATAACTGATCTGCTATAACTGCGGAGAACATTAGGGGAATTTTGAGGTCTAAAATGGGCCTCCTAAGGAAATAATAAAATAATAGCTAAACCAATAAAATAATATTTATGAATTTTCAATTCACTTTTTGCACCACAATCCATGTAACCATAGTTAAACTAAATTCAAAATTTGTACCAAAATAAAATTGATAAAAAATTGTATTGATGTGACTATAAATAAGAATGAAATTTTCAATTAAAAGTCATTATCACTGAATAACTAATGCATTTGTCCTTTGTACTTAAATAACTTAAAATAAAATAAAATATAAATATAAATTTATAAATTCTTAATTATATTATATGCTATTAATTAAAATTTATATTATTTAAATGTATAATAACATGTAATTAATATACTATATAAAAATAATATAATATAATAAATGTATAGGGATATGCATTGTTTCTTTCAATAAATATGAAATGACAATAATATATTTTTATTCAAAAAGTGTGAAATGACATTTATTATGAGTACTTTACTTTGACTTTAAAAGTACTTAGAGCACTACCATGGTTAACCATAAATTTTTATCCACCATTGAGAATGTGACAAGTAAGTATCTTTAACGCAATCAATGCCACCTCAACCATTAGGGATGATGTCATCCCCTAAAATGTGATTGGTTCTCATAAAGTGAATTTTGATTGTACATTTTCCTTAGGAGGCCCATTTTAGACCTCAAAATTCCCCTAATGGTAGGTCACTTTGTGAGGGACTGCATAAACCCAACACAGAAATCCTACAGATATTGCAGACAGCTAGACCATGTGATCGAGGACTGCCCGATTATGATGGCCAAGGTGTAGGAAAAACAGCAGACACCTACACAGAATATACAACAGGTTAAGGTGGAACCTCGTGAGGAGGGGCTGAGCATTAATGTGATAACGTGCAATGGTATGGCCACTGGAGGGTCTGCGAAGAAAGCTGAGATGGAGCCTCTTATCTATAAAACAACCGCTAAACAGGAAGGCATGGACTTACAGAGGGAGAAGGAGAACTTTGTCGCAGCTCGGCAAGACTTTGCTCAGGACGAAATATCGGCTCCAAACAGTAGATTTGAAGATAAGGTCAAACCATTCTTGCAGGCATGCATGAATCTGCTGCGTAATCAACGGGCCGTAGAAAACCTCCAAGCCCTACTTGACGATTGCACAGGAAAATTAGACCCAATCATGACATTTAAGGATGTCCACAAACTATATGAGCAGAAGAAACGCATTGGTCGAGAGATGTGATTAACTGTGCAGATTGGTGATTAAGAAATGGACTAGATTATTCTAGAGCTAGGATCAAATGCGATTGTACTGCCTAAACAGACTTGGCAGCGAATGGGAGAACCTAAATTGGAATGTTCCACTATCCAGTTGCACATGGATAATCAACAGAAGATCATACCGTTGGGAAGATTATCAAAGATTGTAGTAGATATCATCAGAGTTAAAGTATGGGCTGACTTTGAAGTCATTCAGATTGTAGAAGGTGCGCACCCCTACCCGACACTCCTAGGATTGGATTGGGCCATTGATATGGGCAGTATTATCAATTTGAAGAAACGCAACATGGTGTTTGAAAGTGAAGGAGCTCGGGTGATCGTACCACTGGACTCCGCAAAAGGAGAAAGGTATATTGAGCCAGCATGGGAGGAAGAAGAGGTGGACCACATCTATAAGTTAACTGCGATGGATGAAGACTGGATCAATCCTATGGCCGATGGTGCACTTTGTTGGGAAAAGGATAGCGAATGCTTTTCTGACTCCGATGAAGAAATAGAGAATTGGAAAAACCGATTTCATGATGTCTCTGCACTACGCTACCTGCGAATTACCAGGGACTTCCGGTGTGTATCCTCCAAGGTAAGAGAACTACCGTACTTTGACGGTTCCGATAGTATAAAGGAATTTTTGCAAACATTTGAAGCTGAGGTTCCCAGAGAACGGAGGCTATGGGCCCTTAATCTATCTATGTGCGCAACACCTGAAAGATGGTGGGACACGCATAAGGGGGCATTCCAGGAATGGGAGGAATGTCGAGATATGATGGTCCTACGATTTGAACCTCTGACCGACATGTGCGTCAAGATATTCTATGGCCCATGGGATCTGCGCGAACATTTCTTCACCTGGATGGAGCAATGGTGTGATCGTACTACAAAAGAATGGGTTCACTTGTTTATTCATGCCTTGGGACCAATTCCCATTGCATGGTACCTAGATGCAGAGCTACATCAACGCACCTGCCAGTGGGAAACCTTAAAGGATGAATTCTTGGGGACATTCGAGTTAACGGGAGGATTGGAGGTGCTTGATGAAGCTCTGTAGAATATTGATACCTTTGTATTTGGTGAATCCAGCCCCTACGCAACGGGAAAATTACCCACATGGGAAACACAGATGCAAGGTATTGCCAACTACCACTATATCACCATAAAATAGTGCGACGATGATCCACGCAACTTCTCGACCCCAAAATCAGAGGAATGCGTAGTTGCAGGACCTCCATTACACACTGTGGATGTTACGAAACCCCTGAAGCCGCGAGAAGTTAACATAGGTACGGAAGAGCAACTCAAGTTGGCTAAAATTGGGGACTACTGGGATGATGAGACAATAGGCAAGATTGCGGAGCTGCTCATGAAATATCAAGACTTATTTCCAACAAAGTTTTCAAAGCTTAAGGATATGGCTGGGAACTTAGGCGTTATGCACATCATTCTGAAACCAGATGCACGACCGGTAAAACAACGCCCTTATCATACGCAAGAGGTTAGGGAGGAGAGCGATAAAATGCTCATCGAACCGGTCAAACAGTTGAACTAGGTGAGTCCTATGACTAAGAAACAGTTGTGTTCGATCCTCGGACATACGAGCTACTATGGAAAATTCATCCATGTATATGCACTGATCACTGCACCTCTAGAAAAGTTGCTTAAAAAATATGTTTCATTCTTTTGGGATGGCGAGTGCCAGAAGAGCTTTGAGCTACTCAAGGAAAAGATGGTATCTGCACCCATTCCTATTTTTCTTGAGTGGGCGAGGGTATTTCATGGTCATGTTGACGCTTCGGGGATTGCTGTGGGAGCGGTCCTTATGCAGCCTGGTGCCAGAGACATTGATCACCCAATCACAGTCGCTAGTCAAAAAATATTGAGTGCGGAGCGCAATGATGACACCTCAGAGAGGGAAGGGCTGGCCATGGTCTATGCACTATATAAGTATCGGCACTATCTATTAGGAGGACATTTTAATATGATTACAAATCATTCGGCTTTAGAGTACCTGGTGATTAAGCCTGTGTTGGGGAGGGGGGGGGGGGAATCTGCAGATGGTTGTTTTTGTTTCAGAAATATGATTTTGAAATCATAGTCAAGCCAGGAAAGTTGAATTTTGGGCCGAATCACTTGTCCCAAATTGAGACAGGTGAAGAACCCCCTAACTTGAAGGAGGGATTTCCTGATGCACAGTTGTTTTCCATTAAAGTCGTTGATTCCCACTTCGCTGAGATCACTTCGTTCCTGACTACATGCATGGTACCTGCAGAACATTCGATACGACAAAATAAGGATTTGGTTAACCGGGTGGCAGATTTTACCATTATCGCAGGTCATTTATATAAACTAGGCATCGATGAAGTGCTACACAGAGACGGTTTGGAGCATGAAAGCCACACTACCTTCGCAGAAGCTCACGAAGGCATGGCAGGAGGTCACTACGCAAACAAGGCAATGACACAAAAGATCTTGCGGGTGGGGCTAGGGCAACGTAAAATTTCATTTGGAAGGAATAGCCTCAGACTGCAGTCAGTGCGCTGGGAGCATAGGAGGTATGCTCAAAGCGCAAGGGTATGCTGAGCGCACCTCGAGTGCGAAAAATAGCCGTTGGAACAGTCAAACAGGGTAAAAAGAAAAATTTACCGTTGGATGAAGCGGGTGACTGACATTTAATAAGGAAATCTATGGAGATTTTTTACCTTTTACCTGATGGTAAGTTCCAAGTAGCATTTACCCTATCGTTGGGCACTCATTGAAGCTATAAAAGGGGTAGGATAGGTCAAAAAAAGGTTCTGTATTGCTTGAATAGCTCGTACTTGGCATATTTTTCCTGGACGAATTTTTGCTGTAAGAATTTCTATGCCTATAGCTTCTCTTTCAGGTCTGAGCAACCTACTCCCTCTTACAGTAGCAACCCTGAGTTTGTCTTTCGTGCCAGGATGACGGCTACAAATCTGGTTGAACCTTCAAACCCAGCAGTCTCGGCAGAACAAGGCACTGAGGAAGTGGTGGAGATTGAGTCTAAGGCTAAAGAAGTTGTCTCCACCCCAGTCACGAAGAAGGGGAAGGAAAAGGCACATGGCTCAGGAAAGCCCCCGAAACCCAAAAAATGGGTTGGAGGGAAACCTCGTACTTCCCCGCAAAATGTAAAATCCTCGCGTGTGATGCCCTAGGCACAAGCTGCGCAGGAAGAGGTTCAGACTGCGGAGCCTATCAATTGGTTACCTCCTTTCGTTCGCCCGCGCCACCCTCTACACGCACACTAAATAACCTCGACGGTCTGATCACCTACTTGCAGATGTCGCTGACCCAGGGCGAGGTCCCTGTTATTGGTGAGCCTTTTGGAAAGCTTCATGAAATCAAATTTGACGATCATGACTTAGATAATTTGGAGGCCTTCCCTGAATTGGCACCTGAGTTATATCTGGAATGGGTTCAGGAGGATGATGGGATCAAAATTGTCCCCGTAAGCTGGGTACGCAGTGTGGCAGGGTCCGAGCTCCTCAACTTGCTCAGGATGCCGCATTTCGGCCATCACAATGTCACGAACCGTCTAGTGCGTCAGTTGCTTACACTGGTCCATGATGGGTGTTTGTGGATCAAGGACCGAATCCCTATTAACGCTGCACTCATCCATCGAATCACTGGTCTTCCTATGGAGGGGTCAAACCCTCTCGAGTACGTTGGCAAAAAGTATGAAGGGGAAATTGCTAAGTATGTGCGACAAAAATACCATGTGGAACGGAATACTCGCAGCTTCATGATAAAAACCATCAGTGATCCCGCTACCCAGCTGGGTACCATGCTATTGGCGTGTAAAATGATGCGGAAATGTTAGATCGCCTCTGTCCCTGCATACGTAATTTAGCTCATAGGTCAGTGCGAGAAAGGATTTTGTTTCAACTAGTCGCAATATCTCTGTAATGAATTTTTGGCCAATGTCCGCGAATCTCAGGAGCAGGGACAGGCATTATGTTATTCGTGGTTGCTGCTTCTCATTGCATTGATATTCTGGGAAGCCCCGGAGGAGTCGGTCCTGCCAAAACTTACCCCTGACATGTGCGAAGGGGCCTGATATACAAACTTGTGGGATTCGAAGGATGCGCAGCGTCTCGAGGACAAACAAGTATTCTGGGTCCTTTTTCAGAGTAGTTTGGCAACAACCATTAATTCCCAACCTCGGTTTTCTCCAACAGTATATGACAAATACAAAGGCATTGCGGCATTCCAAGTCACCATGCACAATGTCCAGATTCACACACGCAAGGACAACGCCTGGACCTCGCTCTCGTATATGGTGGCAGATGAATAAATTGATAATGTTATTGTGCTTTGGCCTCCTAACTAGAAGATTGGTTTCAAAACCAGCGCGAAGAGATTTGCAGAAACCAGCGTACCAAAAGTAATTCTGCCTATTGTCCTTAAGGATACTGAAGGGCCAAGCAAGAGTACCAGACAAGACACGGTTGCGGCTGCACAAAAGGATGTGTAGTAGAATTAGACCCTGGAGAAGGGTGCCAAGGTGGAGACTCAAGTAGATTCGCAGCTAGACCTGGGTACAAACGAACTAGACGTCGGAGGACATGCCCCCCCCCCCGCAGCACAAAGCGAAAAAGCGAGCCTGTCAAAACGCCCCTCAAGAAGCAGCGCTCTTAGTGGACGGGATGAGATGAGATAGTCACATTGACTAATGACGACCTTGAAAAAATCGCTGATGTGGTCACTCTAGCCGCGGAGGACAAATGGGTATCCTTAGAATCGCAGCAAAAAGCTACGGTTGACACAATCCAAGCTGAGCTTCGTGCACTATAGCTGAATATAAACACATTACAGCCCAGTGTGACTCAGGTATGCACACCCTCCGCCACCAGTATCATAGCATTAGTTACAGACGAAAACCGCCTCTACTCTCTACTTGGCACAACCCTTGTGATTAGTTCACCCGACCTAGGAATCTGAGTTCAGGCCAGTACAAAAGTCTAGCTGAATTTAGCTGGGCTACCTCATGAGGCCTTACAGGGTCTCCACAACTCTGTGCAAGGCCAGCAAGTGCACCAACAGGGCGGGGTGGCTGAGCAGAAAATTGATGCAAAGAACGCTAAAGTATGCCTCGTCATCGCAAAGCAAACAGAGCTCGAAAATATGATTCACCACCTCTGCGCAGATGTTACCACAGAGATCCCAGCCACAGCCACCCCTTAGGCAAAGGTTGAAAGGTTGTTCGCAGCACGGAAGGCCTCCTGGGAGGAAGTTCAAATGGTCAAGACACGAATGGAGCAGCAGATTATCGATCTGCAGGCTAAGTTGTAGCCTGAAATACCTCCGAAGCTATGATCCCAACGAACTGCGTTGGTCACTGCGGCTACGAATGTCATCATAGGGCAGATCACGTAGGGTGCCCAATTACTGGAGACCTCCATGCAGCTATGGACCAAGGTCTAGCGCGACTCGATCCTGCGAGGAATAAAACTAGGACATCCAACAAAAGAAGAAGATCCTCAGTGTCCGTCTGAAGCCTTGGGCTTCCGAAGCCCTCAAACTTTCACAGGATGCTGATGTTGCTATTAAGCAGCTAAACCAAACTCTGGAAAGTGTCACCTCCGTGAAGGAAGCTCCAATTTCAGAAAAAATTGGTTGACATTGCACAGAATGTTGCTACCCAAAGTGAAGGCATGCTGCCCCCATTATCCAAGGCGATCAGATTTTTGCAAGCATAGGTCAAGGTCCCACCAACACAGTGACTCAAGACAAGTCACAAGATTGTGTTGGGGGATTTTTGGAGCAGGGTCTCCCAAAGGCTGTGAATTTTGCCCATTTTTTTATAATTTTGTATTTTTTAGTCTAACGCAGGGGATTTGGGGTGGGTCAAAGCCCCTAACGCATTGTAAATGGGTCAACGATAGACCAAGAGTCTGCAAACCACGGTTTGCAGACCATTGGATGCATAGGCTAAATCGGTATAAATAGATGAGCATTTTTTAGTCTTAGGTAGAAGAGAATAGAGATTGATGCAAAGCACGAATTGTTAGATCTATGGTAGGGTTGTTTGGGTTAGGACTCCTGCTGACTGTGTGCGTGGAGATCCTCTGTCCTGGTGTGTGCGGACCCTACTGGTTGTGTGTGCAGGCGGTATTTTGGGAATGTAAAAGGATTTTGGTAGTAATATATATGCGAAAGTATTGTGGACATCTGATGTTATCTGGATCTGTTCTGTTATGACTGATGCGAACTTGGGTTATATGATTAAGTACAAAAATTATCTGGTAATAGCTGCGAACTGTCTGTGTTTCTAGTATATGTATCTGTGATCTTTAAATTGCTACGATTATATTGTTTTGTGATCATAGCTGGTAGCACGCACGTGGATGCGAACCTATTTAGTAGATCTGATAAGCTGCATTCTAGTTATATATTTAAAACCCTGTGAACAGCCTCTCGCTGAGTAGATCTGATAATTGCAGACCGGCTTGACTTACCTGCTCTCTCCCAAGGTGCGGAAACCTGGTTCCAACGCCCTCCCATACTAGTGTGTGCTAAAATTGGTACAGTGTCTATTTTAATTTTCCCTTAATTAAAGTGGACAATAAAATGTAATATTATCTCATAATCACTTGTAATAGTTAACTGAGTGTGATAAACTCAGTTAGGTCATGAATTTCAAGTTGAGGGTGGTTGGTGAGGCATGCAGAGTAATTCTATTAGTTATGGAGTTCGAATTGTAGTTGGTGCATTAGTTTAATGCATGTGTAATCAGTTAACTCAGTTAGGTGAGTTAGAGTCACTTGAACTAGTTGTAACTGTTTGTTGCACTAGTGAGAGATCAAGTGAATTAAATATTATTTAATTCACAATAAGTGATCTACCATGCAACTAATGATTTACTATTATTAGTTGCATGCATGTTAGTTCTAGTGGAGACCGAGTTGAGACAAAGGTGAAAGGGAGGTTAACTATCAGTTGTGTGAGTAGTAGGTTTCTTGCATGCAACCAGACATACATTGGAGTGCCCATGATCCTTGCACAGTTTAGCAAGGCCAAAATTCCTAAAGAATAGGGATTTCATTCATCAGGAATTGCGTAAGCAAGGCAGGTTGTTTAGAGGTTGAGAATTGGCTAAGTGACATTGGTTAGTTTTGTCCAGGACAGTGTGAGGCAGTTAGCAGAGTTCAGGAGACCCTTGTGAGAATGTTGCATTGTAATTGTTTTATGATTCCATGGTTAATATACAATAGAATATAGAGGGGTTTTTAGCAGCAAGATTTCCCCAGGAAATTATCTGTGTTGTGGTTTGATTTGATTCTTTCTTTGCTACATGGCATTGACGATTGTATTTAATTTCCGCAATTGATTTGTAGAAGTGATTCAGTATCTAGCTTTTGTACATTGTTAGATCGGATTGAATCCGTTGATGTACATATGTTTTTATAATTTCTACATGGTATCAGAGCACAAGAAATCATTATAGTGGAGGAGAAGCTGAGTTTGTGACTGAATAGAATTCGAATTTGCAGAAGACATTCTTGGTGCTACAGGTGATTCAGGGTCGAAATGGATTTCAATGGCTTAAGATCGGAGTATGCACTCGAGGGAAGCTCTAACTATATTTCTTGGAAAGAAAGGATGGAGACAGTACTGGAGGAGAATGCGTTGAAAGAATTCATTGACAATGATGTTCCAAAACCCGTTGTAACAGATGCTGCAAATATTGATGCCTGGAAAAAGAAAGTTGCAAAGGCGAGGAGGATCTTACTGGAGGCGGTATGAGACCACATTGTCTCAAGTCTCCATGGAAAAGCGACACCATATGAAATGTGGAAATCTTTGACAAATCTATTTCAGAGCAACAATGATCATATAAAATTGGCATTGAAGGATAAACTCAGGAAGATCAAAATGGAGAAAGGCGAAACCATGCCGAAATATTTAACAAAGTTTTTCCAATGTCGGGATGAGATTGGGAGCGTCGGAATTATTGACGTTGATGATGATATGGTGAGCCTAGCTCTTCTAGGACTTCCCAAGAGTTTGCATAGTTATCAAGACTTTGTCAATGGGAGGGAAAAGCTGCCAGATTGGGAACGAATTTGGTTGGATTTGGTGCAAGAAGAATTCAGGCGGAATACCAGAGATGGATCTTCATCTAAGAATGAAAATGAAGAATATTGTGCTTTGGCTTCCAAGGCGAAGAAGGGGAAAGGAAATAAATTCCATTGCAAATCTGAGTTTGGTAAATATGGCAAGAAGTGCAACATGTCTAGAGTGAAGTGTTTTCACAATCACGAGCATGGACACTATGTCACTAATTGTACACAAAAGAAGAAGAACAAGAATGCTTCAGGATTTGCAGCTGGTGAGGCTTTGGCCTCGCAATTTGAGCTTGACTTCTCACTCATTTCATGCATGGTATCAAGTGCAATGGGATCGGTGTGGTACTTGGATAGTGGTTCTTCCTTTCACATGATAGGAGACAAAGAAATTTTCAGTAGCTTGGAGGAGAAGGACCTCCATATGCATATCAAAATGGGTGATGACGGGCGGTACAGTGCTACCAAGATTGGTACCATTACCTTCCAGAGACAGTCAGGTAAACCAGTTTAATTAAAATATGTAATTCATGTACCAAGCTATGATTTTGTTTTTAGTGAAGGAAAAGCTTTCATGGTACACAAAACAACATGAAAAGCCAAGAATATTGGGGTTCGAGTTAAGAATATTTATAAAATTGATGTATATGGATATGCAACATTGATGGGTAAGGCAGACAAAGTGGTGAGCCGAGATGAGGGTGAGTTATGGCACAGGATATTGGGCCATATTCACCACGGAGCCTTGAATGTCTTGCAGCAGATTTCTATGGGTCTTCCCAAGGGGACACTTGCACATTCAAACACACACAAGGTATGTACTATGGGGAAGTATGCAAAGGCAACTTTTCATGAGAAGGAGAACCGAGCTTCGTAAATCCTTGAGAGAGTTCACTCAAACATGTGTGGACCATTCTCTACTGCTTCGACAGTAAAGCATAAGTACTATATGATATTTTTTGATGAATTTTCTCAAAAGTGATGGATCTACTTCATGAAAAATAAATATCAGACGTTCTCAAAGTTTCTTGAGTTGAAATCACAGGTGGAGAAAGACACGAGGAAGCATGTGAAGGCTCTTAGGAGCGATAATGGTGGTGAGTACATCTCTAATGAATTCAAGAAATTCTGCAGCAAAGAAGGAATTCAGAGAGAACTGATTGTGCCTCATAACCCACAGCAGAATGGGGTCACAAAAAGAAAGAACGGAACAATTGTGGGTGCAACAAGAGATATGTTGCATGATCAGGGCCTATCGTTTCATTTGTGGGTGGAGGCATGCAACACAGTAGTATTTGTGTAGAACTGTTGTACTCATCAGATACTTGGCATGAGTACACCAGAAGAGGTTTTACTGGTAAGAAACCTGATGTTTCACATTTTAAGATTTTTGGCTCATCTGTTTATGTGTATGTGACCAAAGACGCCAGGAAGAAGCTGGAACCAACAAATGAGATTGGGATATTTGTGAAGTACACTGAAACTCCCCACAACTATAGGGTGTATTTTCCAAACAACAAAATGACTTTTGTGCGACGGGATATAACATTTGATGAGGAGAAAGCCATGCGATTGTCCCTTGAGAGGGAGCTGGATTTGCATGTAGAGGAGGAAGTCTTGGTTCCAAGAATGAACCTCAAGATGTGGAGAAACCACATGTGGAGGATCATGGAGTGGTATAAAACACTCATGCAGAGCCATCCACCAAAAATGGCAAAAGGCGCACCATGGAAGCTGATAGATTGAGACTTGGTGCAGTAGAGAATGTAGGATCCCCTACTTCACTGCGCAGACAGAGACAGTCTCCAGACAAGTTTACTGGATACATGGAGCTTATGATAAAGTGTATTGTGAAAGAACCATATTCCTTTCAGGAGGCAGTGCAACAACCAATAAGGGTTGATTCTATGGTAGAGGAGTATGACTCCATTTTCAAGAATAGTGCATGGGAGATTGTCCCAAGACCAGTCAGAAAATCGGTGGTTGGATCTAGATGGATCTACAAGGTAAAACAAGCTGCTGATGGGAGTGTTGAGAAGTACAAGGCTAGATTTGTTGCCTAAATATTCTTGCAAGTTGAGGGGATCAACTATGATGAGACTTTCGCACCAGTCGCGAGGTACTCTTCCATTAGATCTATCCTTTCACTCTCAGTGCAAATGGGGTGGCACATTCATCAGATGGATGTGAAAACTGTGTTTCTCAATGGAGTTATTGAGGAAGTAGTGTACATAGAGAAGCCAAAAAATTTTGAGATATTTGACAGTGAGTCGCATGTGTGTTGACTCAAGAGAGCACTGTATGGGCTAAAGCAAGCACCTCGTGCTTGGTACATTCGGATTGAAAACTATTTCACCGAGTTGGGCTTTACCAAAAGTGAAGCAAATGCAAACCTGTACCGGATTGTGGTTGATGGTAAGCTCTTGATTATCGTACTTTATGTTGATGATATAATTTTTTCAGATGATGAGTAGCTGATACACTCATGCAAGGAGGATATTGCAAGGGAGTTCTAAATGAAGGACATGGGACTCCTTCACTATTTCCTTGGTTTGGAAATATGGTAGCGGGATGGTGAAATTTTTGTTTCTCAAGGCAAGTATGCCAAATAGATACTGGGTAAGTTTCACATGGAGATTTGTAAACCCATGGGCACTCCTCTTCCAGGAAATTGGAGGAAAGAGGATGCTACCTCAGGAGAAGTAGTGGATGCTACTGTCTACAGGCAACCAGTAGGTTCACTGATGTACTTGGTGAACACTAGACCAAACATCTTCTATGTAGTTAACCAGCTGAGTCAAGCTATGGTTAAGCCGACCAAGCTCTTTTGGAAGGTAGGGAAGCATGTCTTGAGATATCTCAGGGGAACTATAGAGTATGGATTATGGTATAGACGGACAGATGGATTGAAGCTTCAAGGCTTCACAGATGCAGATTGGGCAAGCAGTCCATCAAATAGAAATAACACATCAGGAGGGATCTTCAGCATAGGATCAACAAAAATTTCTTGGTATAGCAGGAAGCAACGATCTGTGGCACTTAGTTCAACCGAGGCAGAGTACATGGCAGTAATTCAAGCTGCGTGTGAGGCCATCGGGATGAGAAAGATCCTGGTTGGTTTGCTTCGTTCTCAAATGGATCCGACAAGTCATACATTGTGATAACCAGAGTTACATTAAACTCTCGCTTAATCTTGTGTTTCATGATAGGTGCAAGCACATAGACATCTGGTACCACCATCTCAGATATTGTGTTCATAGGCGTATAATGTTACTTTAGTACATTCCCACGGAAGATCAGGATGCATATATTCTGACAAAGGCACTCATCAGGAGCAAATTCAAATACCATAGAGGCAGGATCGGGGTGGCAGATAATCCCTTTCTTATTGAGAGAGAGTGTTGAAGACCAACAAGAAATTTCAACACCTACACTAGTGTGGGACCAATAGGTCCTAACATCACCTACACTAGTGTGTGCTAAATTTTGTGCAGTGTCTATTTTAATTTTCCCAAAATTAAAGTGGACAATAAAATGTAATCTTATCTTATAATCACTTGTAATACTTAACTGAGTGTGATAAACTCATTTAGCTTATGAATTTCTAGCTGAGGGTGGTTGGTGACGCATGCAAAGTAATTCTATTAGTTATGGAGTTCAAATTGCAGTTGGTGCATTAGTTTAATGCATGTGTAATCAGTTAAATCAGTTAGGTGAGTTAGAGTCAGTTGAACTAGTTGTAACTGTTTGTTGCACTAGTGAAAGATCAAGTGAATTAAATATTATTTAATTCATAATCAGTGATCTACCATGCAACTGATGATTTACTATTATTAGTTTCATGCATGTCAGTTCCAGTGGAGACCCAGTTGAGACAAAAGTGAAAGGGAGGTTAATTATCAGTTGTGTGATTAGTAGGTTGCTTGCATGCAACCAGACATCCATTGGAGTGCCCATGATCCTTGTGCAGTTTAGGAAGGCCAAAATTCCTAAAGAATAGGGATTGAATTCATTAGGAATTTCACAAGCAAGGAAGGATGTTTAGAGGCTAAGAATTGGCTAAGTGTTGGTCAGTTTTGTCCAAGACAGTTAGCAGAGTGCAGGAGACTCTTGTGATAAGAGTGCATTGTAATTGTTTCATGATTCCATGGTTAATATACAATAGAATATAGAGGGGTTTTGAGAAACAAGCTTTCCCTAGTAAATTATCTGTGTTGTGGTTTGATTTGATTCTTTCTTTTCTACATGTGATTGGGGATTGTGTTTAATTTCCGCAATTCATTTGTAGAAGCAATTTAGTATCTAGCTTTAGTACATTGTTAGATTGAATTGAATCCATTGATATACATATGTTTGTATAATTTCTACATAATTCAACCATTATATTTGTGTATGTGTGATTGTTTGATTAATGAATGCAGCGCTGTGATAGTCTTAGGTACTCCTCGCCTGAGATCTGCGGGTGTCATTCTAAATTTGATTTTCCTTCCTATTGTTTTAGTTTCCCCACTATCCTTTATAAGAAAAATTAAACCACAAGTTATTAAAATCCAGCCCATCATGCTCTTAATAATTAAGGGTGTTGAAAACTAATCACATAAAATATGGGCTAAAATAAAGGCCATGGCCCATTGTCATTTTGAATTTGTAATTCTAGACAAATGTGTGTAGCTTCCATGATGAACTTAATTCTAGTGACCCCCCAAATTTATTTTCCTTATATATACTTCATGTAAGTTATTTGCCTCATTATTATGAGATTATAACACTTGACAAAAACATATTACTTCAAAATATTTAGTTAATTCTAAAGTTATTTGAATCAAACAATAATATTGAATATTAGAGTGTTGTAGGATATATCTTATAATAATTTATGAGCCTCTTATTCTTGTTATGTGTCTTATTTCTTTGGCTAATTTGCACTTTGAATGGTTATAAATGATTTTGCACACCCTCACCATTGTAATTTTTACATAACACATATTGATTAAAACAACATTTAAATTTAAACTAGTTTGGATCCATTTTAACTTTGGAGGTAAGAAATAAATCGATAAAAATATATTTTTTTAAATGAAAGAAAAACCTAAAAATAAATTTACACTCAAAATCTTGATGATGATGATAATAGTTATTAACATTCAATAGCTCTGATGGGTAGTACAGTTGGAAAAATCCCCCTACCATGTCTTTGGCCCTCTGTCATGTGGTGTGAGTTCAATTCTCCTTGGGTCCATCAGGGTCAAGCTCCGACAATTGAGTCGATTGAGTGTGTGGCCCCTTTGGGTGGGCCTGCCTTGGGGTGTTGCTAGGGAAAAAAAATATTTATTAACATCCAATAAGACTACCATTAAATTATGGAAACTTTTAAAAGAAACTTAAGGCATTGCTTGAATTGATTGAAAATTTGATTTCTAAGTTCAAAATGTTTTAAAAGAGGCTCTAAATCATGAAATTCTTGTTGAATTAAAAGGCTAGGAAAGTAGGTATTGTAGGTGTTCCAAAATTGGACAACCCTAACTCCTTTGATAAACTTTTCCCTATTTCCCTTTGCAATACCATACTTAAAATCATCTCCAGTATCATTGTTTTTTGCATCAAACAAATCCTCTTAGACCATGTTTCCCTTGAACATTTTTTGTTCTTAAAGGACCACCCAATTCACGAAGTGATTAGACTAGCACAAGAAGGTCTCCATTCCATACATATTAAAAAAAATTGTTATCATCTAGAGGTAGACCTATCAAAGGCCTTTGACAGGGTGGACTGGCTCTATATTAGGCTCATTCTCCTTCACTTGGGCTTCAAACCTCCCTTCATGTATTATATCTATAGTTGCGTAAGCACCACATTGATGGCTTTGCTAATAAATGAAGTTGCTTCCCATTTTTTTTAATCCATAGAGAGGACATAGACAAGGTTACCCCCTTTCCCCTGACTCTTTCTCTTAGTGGTTGAAACTCTCAGTAGGGCTATAATTATGGATACACAAAGAAGGAATGTTATAGCTGGTATAAAGACTCACACAAGACTTCT
Organism: Pinus albicaulis; assembly: GCA_034641835.2. Taxonomy (NCBI): domain Eukaryota; kingdom Viridiplantae; phylum Streptophyta; class Pinopsida; order Pinales; family Pinaceae; genus Pinus; species Pinus albicaulis. The sequence continues at coordinate 1,753,888,458 of CM076575.1, read as the reverse complement.
CTCTTACTCATCTGTTATTTTTTGATGATATCCTCATATTCTTTTACACACATATTGGTACTGTTCATAATATCAATTCCACTCTAGACTTATTCTCCTTGGCTACAAGTATGATGATAAATCAAGGGAAATCCACTCTCTATGGGAATACCTTGGAGGAAGAAAAGTGATTTTGGCAGATATTCTCACTAACGAACCTCAGTCTTTAGGGGATCCATTGAAATATTTGGGTTTCCATCTAAAACCAAAAAAAATTCAAAAAAAGGATTGGTCTTAGCTGATCACAAAAATGGAGCTCAAAATTTGTAGTTGGTGTAATCATCATGTTCTCAAGAGATAGAAGTTTGGTTATGTGCATGGTTTTTATAGAAGCAATCTCTATTTACATGGCATATTTATCATGAATCCCAATGGGTATCCTACATAAAATAAATCAACTTACACTTAGATTTCTTTGGACAAGAAATCAAGACAAGAGGCCTTTTTTTCCTTAATATCTTGGTCTTTTATAGCTACTTCAAAAGCTCTGAGCGGATGGGGTTTGAAAAACCTAATTTAGTTCTCAAAAGCCTTGGCAACCAAAGGAGCTTGGAAATTGATAATTGGTTCAGGTTTTTGGGCATAAGTGATGGGGAAGAAATGCATTCATCCATCTTTTGTTGTTGAGTGGATCATTTCTCTGAGAAAGACATCAAAGAATGAAACAATCATTTGTAAAGTCGTCATTAGCTCATTCAATATCATTGTTCAAGGAATCAGATGGAAAGTTTGGGATGGATCTAATATTCTTGTTAGGAATGATCCTTATATCGGGAACCATAATTCTCATACTTTATCAAATCAACTGATTCAAACTCTCAATGCCCAAGGGCTCTATTATTTAAGTTAAGCCTCCAGTAGGAATGGTTACATTGGTCCAAAAATACAAATTTCTTCAGGAGCTCTTCATTTGGAAGATGAGTTGGTAATTGAATGGTCAACATATACTACTATACTAGAACAATCCCGTGTAACCTTATTATTTTCTTGTGATCATCTAGTCTAGTCCATGGCCCCTTCTGGAGCATACTGTCCAAAATTTCATTACCTATTGTTGGCTCTTCCATCTGCTCCTCAGCCTGCACCCACCCCCCCAATGGTGGGAAAAAAGATTATGGAAACTTAAGTTTCCACCCAAAACCAAACTATTAATGTGGTTGTTGCTTAAAAACAAAGTACCCACTTGGGACATTTTACAGAAAAGGTCCTTTTGTGGGACCAATAGATGCTCGTTGTGACTTGAAGAATCAGAAAGAATCGCTCATTTCTTTATCCATTGTCCATTCACAAAAGTAGTTAGGAAAGAGATCCAAAGAAAGGAAGGGAGTGGATGTGTCTAGCAAGGAGATCCCAATGAAGATCGTCTCAAGAAATGGTTGGATGCTAAGCCAAAAAAAAAAATTAAAAGCATTTCCCTTAATTTTAAATTGGGGGATACGGTTAGAAAGAAATAGTTCCATTTTGAACATCAAGGATAGTCTTACATTAGTGTGGATTTACATAGTATTGTTCTAGATTATACCTTCCCTTTCATTGAATCTCTTCCACATTCGTAAAATATATCTAAGGTGGTTATTCAAAAAGACTTCCCTTGGGATTTATTTGATGGAGAATCTCAAAAAAAAACTCCATCTATTGGGGTTTAATGGCATATTGTAATTAGCAAAGTCTCACTTCTTCTCCTTCTCATGTAATATTGGTTTTCCATCAAATAACTTCACCTAATTTTGCTGTAAAATTAGTTCTACAACTAGCAAAGTATGTTCAAATTACCTCCCTTAATATTTATGGATATTCCAAAATTGGATGATGGGAAAAACAAACTGAATCACACTTTACTCCAAACTTTTTCAAATATAATTCAGATATTGAAGAATTTTCTCACATTTTATTTCAATAATAGGATTGGATTTGGATAAAGGACACGGAAAATCCTAGAAAACAAAGGTGGCATCCTCATCTCTCTCAATCCATGGACATGATTGATCTCTCCTTTTAGAAGTATGGCGTCCTCATCCAACATTCTCTCAAGCCATGGACATGATTGATCTCTCGTTTTTGAAGTATATTGTGCACAATTTAGTTGTTTATTACAACAATATGTCAGTAAACACGACGGCTTTATGTATCTTGGATCCAGTTGAGGTATCCATTTTGGAATAGCTATTGATGTTAATGATGGAGGCAACTAACAAGTTATGTCTTATCATCAGTAGTGGTATGTATTTTTGCTATAGATATACAAGGTGGATAGCTAAGCAGACTTAGGGGATATATATAAATTTTTCCCTTGAAAAAAATTCTTAATTATGTAAAAATGTTTCAATTTCCTTATTCTGTAAAAAAAAAAACTTTTATTATACAAAAGTGTGATATTTTTAAAAGGGAAAAGTGTCATAGATGTTCCTATATATTTATATATAAAAAAAAAAACGTTATTTTACTAAAAGTAGAAATATTTTTTTTGGGAAAATTAAGGTTTAATATAGGTATATACAATTTTTCTTTTTCAAAATTTTTAGTGTCACAAAAATGTAAAATTTTAAAAATTTTAAATTTTAAAAATTATCCAACACCAAATTTCACTATAAATCTAATAAAAATTATTATAATTTTAATAATATTGATTTTTAAATTTTCAAACCAGCCCCACTTGAGCTACATTTGATTTTGGCTAATATCACCAGCATAATCTGAAGAAGAAAAGAAAAAGAAAAAAAAGAGGCTCGCTTTTATGAATAAAATTATATATATTAGGTTTAATTTTAAAATAAATTATTAAAAATTTCAGAATTTTTTATCATTCTCCACTATTTTTAAAAATATTATTATCATAAACTTTATAATCATATGAAATAACCAAAAAAAATTATATATACATATAAATATCATAAAAACTATTACCACAATGATATAGCACTTATAAAGACTATGTTCTACACAGAAAAGTGATTAATAATAACGAAAGCCTAGTGAAATACTATAATGAAAATTGCGGTATTATGAAGAAAATCCTGAAAAATAGCTAGGGAGGATAGAGATACGGCTATGGATCAATATCAATTTGAATGAGAAAACGAAGCCAAACTCTAAGAAATATAAAAGATGGCCATGGCACAAAGTAAAGGAGACTGCCAAATATAAGATCAATGTAACGATCTGTGTGATATTTTGCGTATTCATCACAATGAAAATTGCAGTGGAGGAAGGTCTACGGAACTGGCCAGTCATAAAATATCACATGAATATTGTTAAAATGCTAAGACAAGGCACACATATGTACACGCAGTATAATAAATATTAATATCCACTTGAATTTCAATAGTTTACCCTACTCAGGGGATCTGCAGATGAGTTATAATTTAACTACAGAAACCCTCAACATCACATCATAAACAACAATATCTATTATATAATCAATAATCCGCCTCAGAGATTATATAAAGGGTCTCTCGCGGACGGGAGTAAAATTATTGTATTCAATTATATATATTATGTGATCTCCATCAGTTGTTGCAGGTGCAACCGTTGCACTTGCAGCTTGGTCCGCACTTGCAGTCGTTCTCTACACCTTCCATATTCTCGTACTGCAAGTTGATCCCGTTGTAGGTGGTTTCAACGATGAGCTCCAACCCGAAAGTGTTGCCCTTCTTGGTGCATTGGCTTTTGTCAGCGCAATCACAGTTTCCACACCCAGAAGACATCTTTGCACAATATTGCTTAACAAACAGAAAAGCGCAGAGATAATGAAAGACTTTTTGTCTTGTGCACTGTGTTTGTAGTAAGAGTGCGTAAATGCATTTTTTCTCCTGCTCACTGTGTTTGTGGTATGAGTGCAAAAATCCATTAATTTACCCCCCGATCGGGGTGTACACGTCTAACCACAGTACAAAGACGTGGAGCGCTGGCGGTTGTCTTCCTTTCCAAGCAACCAAGTCTAATGATGGTGCATTGGAATCATAGCACTCGGCACGAAGTCGATGAGCGATCTTTAATGAATATGCATGTAAGACAGCCTGGGCTTTCAGGCTGTGGCCGGAAACATTCTGTTAAGGTAAGCTGGCTTTCTCCCTCCCTTCACGCATTGTTGCAATACTTCTTGCATGCAAGCGACTGGAGGCAGCAGAGGAGGAAGCAGGGTAATGTTCCTTCAACCAGCGACTCGACCAATTGTGGGTATGTTTATAACCTTATTCTTTTGCTCATGGTTGCTGACGCTCAGGTTTCCACCTGTAATTTGTATAATATGGTGATCTTGCTTTCTATAAATGTCTTTAATTCTGCTATCCCCATTTTGAATCGGATAAGGCCTTGCTTCCGTGACCCTTGCAAATTGATAGCCACCCTTAAGCTGACAGGAGTAATGTACAGTTCTCGCCAGTTTGGCACAACCCTTTGCAATTTGTTTTCCATCAATAAGTGCAGCGGTCTCATTGTTGTTAGTCCTAGGGACATGGTCATTTTACCCCTGTTTGGTGCAGACCCCGGTAGTTTGTTTGACATCCTTAAGATAAGAATCGCAACAGCTGCTCGTATTGGGAATACTGCTAATTTTACCCTGGTCGATGCCTTCCAAATGGTGGGGGGTTTCCTTGCGGGTAAGGGGCGGAGTTTGGCACAGATGTGCAGCGCCTCAATAGCCTCCCTCACCACTGTCTATTCTATTTCTGTTCATAAGTTTTGTGCTCTGATTTCCACCACAGGGTCGGCACCCCCAGTTATGAATTGGAAAACCGAGCTTGCGCAAGCTTCCCTATTGCGGAACAACATCGGTCGTCTGCCCTGCTTACAGCACTGTCTTTTGTTGTTAAATGTTATGAGCAGCAATAACTCTGTTGCTCAGGGTGACCAAACTAAGGGATTTCATGCAGTAATTAACGCCTTCACCTCTTTTCCCTGCCTGCTTCTGTTTTTTATTAGGTGTCACTGCATAATGGGGAAGCGTCGCTCCACCCCTAGGTCTACAAAAGGGAAACAACCAGTCCAGTAGGAGCCTCAGCCAAAGAAAAGAGGGAGAAAATCCACTCAAGAAATTCTAGAAACTCTAGCAGGAAACTATGTTTTAGGTAATTCTTCCCAGGTCCGTCAGGAGATTTGGGGATGGGAGAGAGACATTCAGACAGACCCTAAAGACATTGAAGTAGAGGAAGAGATTCTAGACTTCATATCTAACCCAGGAAACACCCGAGGCTGACTCACGTTATTCCATCAGACAATTCATACCTACTGGACAGTTAAATGCCTTCTTGCGAAGGCTATGCAGAGTTTTCCCCCTGCTCAGACTCAGCTTGATTCTACAAAGTTAGAATCCCGCATTATTGACATGTTACAGGATATGCAGAACCAGCTTTATCATATTAAGATCACCTAGTACTAGACATCTGACCGTATGGCCAGACTTGATGACAGGGTAGGCAGGATGGAAAAGCAGATCCAGCAACTCCAGCAAGTGGACATGCCGGGGTCCAATGTTAAAGACCCAGCTCCGGTCTCCTCTTCAGATGGCTAGAGGTTCCTTGTTTCTGCTGTTTTATGAAATTTGAAATTTTGAATGTACTTAGTTTTTATTACCAAAATGTAGATAGGTATGCTCTTGAACAAATAGCCCACGAGGGCTTTAGACGGAAGAAACTTTTTCAATTTTGGTATGTCTTTCACGCACTGAGATGGCCAACAAACCTGGTTTCCTTCGGGCAGGTTGAGGTCATCATTTGAACTATAATTTTTGTAACCTGCTTGCAAATATCAATAGAAAATAGAGAGGCCCTACTATATTTACAAAAAAAAAAAAAAATCCATTAATTTATAAATTGGTTGAGTTTCATTTGGTTTTTTGTTTGAAGTTGCAGAGCCTAACCATTGTTGGAGCCATGGATTTGTGGAGCTATTGGTGGTGCTCGTGAAGTAAGAAATTGGGTGTTGTTGGAAATTGGGATATTTTGTCAAGATCTTTAATCCTCTTGTAAATACATACCTGAATGAGGCCAATAAATTGGATAGATCCAAATATCTAATTGGAAATTCAAGTTGCAGACACCATTGGAAGGCTATGGTGTTTAGACCATCACAAAGGGAGAAGAAGCAAAACTTGCTACAGACGCGACACCTGCATTGATTCAAGGGTGGGAGAAGCGGAAGAACACGGCAAAGGTATTGCTAAGAATATCTGTTAAAGATAATATAATCCATCATATTCTTGTTTGCAAGACATCTAATGAAACCTGGAATGCAATGAAGGAATTATATAAAACACAAAATAAAAATTGAGTCTCTTTTTTGAAAAGTAAGCTCTTGTATATTAAAATGGAAGAAAATTAATATGTCGGTGCTTTAGTTTCAAGAATTAAAGATTTGAAAGATAAGTTGGGAGATATAGGAGAATCAATACCTAGTACAAATATGGTAACAATTACGTTAAATGGAATGTTAGAGGACTATCATATGTTTTTTATGGGTCTTGTAGCAAGGGAGAAAGTGCCAAATTTTGAGGAATTGACAGGTATACTGATGCAGGAAGAAGAGAGGTGCAAGAATTTGAAGCCTCAAAATCCAGACTTTGAACTTATAACAAGGAATAAATTCTTTAAAGGGAAACAAGGAGGAGGAAGTAAAGGTGGAAGTCTATCTCAGAAAAACCCATTTCAAAAACCAAATCAAGGTATGCCATTTCTCATAAATGACTCTGAAATAAAATGTTTTTTACTATGGGAGAAGTGGGCATCTTGTCAGAGACTTTTATAAGAAGAAAAATGATGAATATAGGCATAAACATAGAAGACAGTCAGGGCATTTTGCAGGAGATGCCCTGAATTATGATCTCAAAAATTTTAAGTTGTTTGTGTCTAATGTTGTGTTGGCTGCTAAAACGAATGATGCTAATACATGGTTTGTGGACTCTGGAGCTTCAATTCATATGACATGTAACAAGAGTGGGTATGATAATTTCAAGGAGATATGAAATGCTGCTAATATATATCTTGGAGACGATCGCCCACATCAGATCAAGGGATGTGGGGATATTCTTATAACATTGTCAAATGGAAATGTCGAGAAAATTAATAATGTTATGTATGTGCCTGGGATCAAGAAAAAAATTATCTTTGTGTCAATAATTATAGATCAGAATCTGAAGGTTGAATTCTTCAAAAACACATTGTATAGTGAAAGATTTGCTCGATCACTACAAACTTGTTGCTTCATGAGTCAAAGTTGGAGGCATGTACAAGCTTGATGTTACCATCAAAGTCATCATGCACTGACTTCTACAACAATGTCCACCAAAAGTATTTGGCACTAGAGGTATGGTTATATCAATGATCATGATTTGTTGTTGTTGCAGAAACAAAGTATGGTTGAAGGACTCCCTATGTTAAAGAATGAGTATGTTGCTTGTGAAAGATATGCATTAGGAAAAAATCACAGAGATTAATTCCCCTCTAATCCTAATAGGAGAAGAAGAGATGTATTAGAACTTGTTAATTCCAATGTTTGTTGACCTATATAGACCATATCCCTAGGAGGTGCTTATTATTTTATGTATTTTATTGATGATTGCATAAGGTACACTTGGGCATACTTCCTTAGGAAAAAAGTGATTCTTTTTAGTATTTCAAAGAATTCAAAAACATGGTAGAGAAGAAAACATGGAAGTTCATAAAGATCATGCGTTCAGATCAAGGGGGAGAGTACAGATTGGGGAACTTCGTCAATTATTGGAAGGATCATGGAATAGTGCAACAGTTCACAGTACCCTACACTCCACGGCAAAACAACGTTGCAAAAAGGAAAAACATAACATTGGTGGATTGTGCATGGAGTATGATCAAAGGTAAGGACCTATTTTTTGGGCAGAAGCCATTAATATTGTTGTTTATTTAAAGAATAGAAGTCCAACAAGGTACCTTGATCTCAAGACCCCATTCAAAGCCGTGTATGGTCTTAAACCAACAGTTCATCATTTGAGGGTATTTGGGTGTAAGGCCTTTGCACATATTCTAAAGGATAACATAAAGTAACTTGATGATAAAGGTATCAAATGTATTTTTGTAGGATATTTTTCAGAATTTAAAGCTTATAAAATGTTTGATCCATCTACTCACAAAGTGTTTGCAAGTAGAGATGTAATTTTCCATGAGCACGAAGATGAAGGAAACAAGGATAACAACTATGAAAGACGACACATTCTTCCTAAAGCTGAAGACAATAATGCAGAAGCAAAAGCAAAATACAGTGAGAAAAAAAATCTTGGGGAATAATTCAGTGATATGGACATCACCATCAGTCAGAGCCGACCTAGAACTAGTGGAGAAGTACATTCAAAGAAAAAGGTGAAAACAATGAAGTGAGAAGGAGATCTACTCGGTAGATTTGACTACCTGGAAGGTATAAGGATTATGCCCTGATGAGTAGTGTTTTGAATGTCATTATAGAACCCATGATTTTTAATGAAGCTAATGAACATGAAGAGTGGAAAAAATTAATGGAGGAAGAATATGAATCTATAATTAAAAGCAAAACCTCATAATTGACTTAATTTCCTAAAGGAAAAGAGTCCATAGGATGTAAATGGTTGTACAAACCCCAAGTTTAAATAAGATGGCAGTATATATAAATATAGATCTAGATTGGTGGCAAAAGGATACTCACAAAAGGAGGGAATTGATTATGCAGAAAAATTGGCACCTGTAGCTAAATTAAATACCATTAGATTGTTAATTGCATTAGCTACAAAGTACCATTGAAATTTGCACCAATTAGATGTAAAATATGCTTTTCTGAATGGTTATTTAACGGAGGAGATGTATTTGACACAACCTGAAGGGTTTGTGAAAAAGGGTGAGGAACATTTAGTTTGCAGATTAAACAAAGATTTTTTTGGACTAAAGCAGGCACCTAGGTTATGGTATGAAAATATAGATTCCTTCTTTGTTCAACATGGGTTTATGAGGAGTCAAAGAGATCCAAATTTGTATACCAAGTTTGATGCAAAGGAGAATGTAGTATTGATTTATTTGTATGTTTATGACCTAATTATTACAAGAAATTCAGTCAAATTGATTGACGAAATTAAGGTGCAGATGTCACAAGTATTTGAGATGAATGATCTTAGTGAGTTACCTTGCATTGGAAAAAAATTTGTTACTCAGGGAAAGTATGTCAGAGAAGTACTTAAAAGGTTTAATATGGATCATTGTGGTACTGCTTTTATTCCAATGCAACATAATATGAAACTTCATTTTGATGACGACTCAAAGGAGGTAGATGGCACATTGTATAGACAACTAGTGGGAAGCTTGAATTATCTTACTACAACCAGACCTGATTTAGCATACTTTGTTAGTGTGTTTTAAGTCAGCTTATGGAGAGACATTTAGAAAGCCATTGGAGAGAAGAAAAAAGAGTAATGAGGTATATTAAAGGAACAATTGATTTTGGTCTTAAGTACACTGATTCATTTGATGTTGAGTTGACACGTTACAGAGATTCAGATTCGGCTAGTAATCCAGATGATAAAAGATATTTATAGGTTATTCATTCAGTATTGGATCTAGGATTATTTCATGGAGAAGCAAGAAGAAATATATTGTATATTTTTCATCTATAGAGGAAGAGTATAAAGCTTTGTGTGCAAAAACTTGTGAAGTTGTTTGGTTGAGGCGAGTTCTTCAAGATACTGGAGAAGAACAAAAGAAGGCTACAGTTATCACATATGACAACCAAAGCCCAATCAAGTTGGAAAACAATCCAACGTATCATGCAAGAACAAAGCATGTAGATGCTCAATTTCATTTTATTAGAGAGAAGATACAGTGAGAATTTTTTCTTGAATATTGTAATATTTGTTAAAATCTTGTTGATATTTTCACAAAGCCCCTTGGGAAGATGAATTTTGAATTATTTAGCGAGATCTTAGGTGTGGAGATGAATCCTTTCTCCATTAAGGGGGGAACTTAGAAATAATGGAGAAATATTGTTTTGATTGTTTTCTAAGATTACATTTAGATCTTATTTTCGAGGACATTGTTGTGATCTCCCAAATAGAATGTAACCATCATATTTGTGTATGTGTGATTTTTTTATTAATAAATGCAATGTTGTGGCAGCCCCAGGTGCTCCTCACCTAAGATCTGCGGGTTTCATTCTCAATTCGATTTTCCTTCTTATTGTTTTAGTTTCCCCACTATCCTTTATAAGAAAAATTAATCCAAAAGTTCATAAAGGCTAGTCCATCATGCTCTTAATAATTAAGGGTGTTGAAAACTAATCACATAAAATATTGGGCTAAAATAAAGGCCACGACCCATTTTCCATTTTGAATTTGTAATTCTAGACAAATGTATGTAGCTTCCATGATGAACTTAATTCTTGTGACCCCCCAATTTCATTTTCCTTATATATACTTTGCGTAAGTTATTTGCCTCATTATTATGAGATTATAACACGTGACAAAACGATATTACTTCAAAACATTTGGCTAATTCTAAAGTTACGTGAATCAAACAATAATATTGAATATTAGAGTGTTGCAGAATATATCTTATAATAATTTATGAGCCTCTTATTCTTGTTATGTGTCTTATTTCTTTGGCTAATTTTCACTTTGAACGGTTGTAAATGATTTTGCACACCCTTACCATTGTAATTTTTACATAACACATATTGATTAAACCAACATTTAAATTTAAACTACTTTGGATCCGTTTTAATTTTGGAGGTAAGAAGTGAATCAATAAAAACATATTTTTTTAAATGAAAAAAAAAGAAAACTAAAAAGAAATTTACACTCAAAATCTTGATGATGATGATGATGATGATAGTTATTAACATTCAATGGCTCTGATGGGTAGTATAGTTGGTTAAACCCCCCTACCATGTCTTTGGTCCTCTGTCATGAGGTGTGAGTTCAATTCTCCTTGGGTCCATCGGGGTCATGCTCTGACAATTGAGTCGACTGAGTGTGGCCCCTTTGGGTGGGCCTGCCTAGGGGTGTTGCTAGGGGAAAAAAATAGTTATTAACATCCAATGAGACTACCATTAAATTATGGAAAATTTTAAAAGAAATTTAAGGAATTGCTTGATTTGATTGAAAATTTGATTTCTAAGTTCAAATTTTTTTAAAAGAGGCTCTAAATCATGAAATCCTTGTTGAATTAAAAGGATAGGAAATTAGGTATTGTAGGTATTCCAAAATTGGACAATCCTAAGGCCTTTGATAAAATTTTCCCTATTTCCCTTTGCAATACCATATTTAAAATAGTTTCCAAAATCATTGTTTTTTGCATCAAACAAATCCTCTTAGACCATGTTTCCCTTGAACATTTTTTGTTCTTAAAGGACCACCCAGTTCATGAAGTGATTAGACTAGCACAAGAAGGTCTCTATTCCATACATATTAAAAAAAAAACTATCATATAGAAGGTATACCTCTCAAAGGCCTTTGACAAGGTGGACTGTCTCTATATTAGGCTCATTCTCCTTCACTTGGGCTTCAAACGTCCCTTCGTGTATTAGATCTATAGTTGTGTAAGCACCACATCGATGGATTTGTTGATAAATGAAGTTGCTTCCCCTTTTTTTTAACCATAGAGAGGACGTAGACAAGGTTACCCCCTTTCCCCCGACTCTTTCTCTTAGTGGTTGAAACTCTCAATAGGGTTATTATGGATACAAAAATCAGGACTGTTGTAGCTAGCATAAACAACACACAAGACTTCTCTCTTACTCATATATTATTTTTTGATGATATCCTCATATTCTTAGACACAAATACTAGCAGTGTTCATAATATCAATTACACTCTAGACTTATTCCCCTTGGCTACAAGTATGATGAAAAATCAAGGGAAATCCACTCTCTATGGGAATACCCTTGAGGAAGCAAAGCAATTTTGGAAGATAATATCACTAAACAACCTCTGCCTTTAGGGGATCCATTGAAATATTTGGGTTTCCATCTAAAACTAAATAATTTTCAAAAAAAGGATTGGTCTTGCCTGATCACAAAAACGGAGCTCAAAATTTGTAGTTGGTGTAATCATTGTGCTCTCAAGAGATAGAAATTTGGTTATGTGTGCAGAAATTTTAACACAATTATGTATTGCCTATATTCTCCTGATCTAACAATTATATGCCACTGTTAAATACAGAATCCTTATACTTAAATATTTGTGGAAATTTAATCACCAATTGCAAACACATGAAGAAAGATCAATCACACATAACACAAATGTTTTTACCAGGAAAGCATAAAGCTAAAAACCCCACTATCATATATTATGTATATATCATGGATCATGAAACAATCTCATACAAAACTCCAATCCAAGAGCTCTCAGTACAATATAAAATCGTCTCACACTGTCATACAAAAATTGGCTCACACAAGCACCAATTTATTGCCTCATGACAACCTGCCTCAACTGTGCAATCCATGTTGATCACAATCCTTGAATGAATTCGATCTTGCTTTGCCTTGAATGTGAAATCCTCATTGGCATCTCCAATGTGTGTGTGGTTGCATGAGTGCACCCACTAATGTCATAACAGATATTCAAACTATCCCTTTCACCTATCTCTCAACTGGGACTCCACTGGATTTGACATGCATGTAGTTAACAGTAGTAAATCTTCAGTTGCATGTGAGATCACTCCATTTGAATTTATGTAATATTTAAGTCAATGATCTCTCACTAGTGTATCTTTAGATACAACTAGTTACAACAAGCACAACTGAGTTTAACTCACTTAACTGAGTTAAACTTCTTTACAACTCACATAACTACACATCCAACTCTGTTACAACTCTGTATCACTCAATTACAACAAAGTCCACTTGCATGTCCCACCAACCAACCTTAGAACTCATAATTCCTTCAATCAACTAGTTTGCCACATCAGTTAACTGAAATCAAGTGCTTCAAGAGAAAAGATTATTGTTTATTGTCTAATTATTATTAAGATATAATACTAATCGACATGCATTCTATTTTAGACATGTGATCTATAAATAGACTTCGCCCATGCATCTAAAAATAGAAACTCATCTATAAATATAAGTTTCTCAACCATCTATAAATAGACTCTCGCTATAAATAGACTTTGCTCAACATTCTAAAAATAGACATACACCTAAAAATAGCATGTGGGCCCCACCTAGGGTAGGTGCTTAATTTCACTAGGATCATCATTTGTTGAATCTCAACACTCCCTCTCAACAAGAAAGGGATTATCCTTCACCCCAGTCTTGTCTCTATGGTATTCGAATTTGCTCCTGGTGAGCGCCTTCGTCAGAATATCTGCATCCTGATCTTTCGTAGGAATGTAATGAAGCAACATTATCTTCTGCTGCACACAATCTCTGATATGATGATACTGGATATATATATGCTTAATTCTATCATGAAACATAGGATTAATCGATAGTTTAATGCAATTCTGATTATCACAATGAGTCACTACAGGATCTAAATGAGAACCAAACCAACCAACCAAGATCTTTCTCATCTAGATAGCCTCACATGCAGCTTGAATTGCTTCCATGTATTCCGCTTCCGCTGAACTGAGTGCCATGGATCTCTATTTCCTATTGTACCAAGAAACACTTGTAGATCTGATACTAAAGACCCCTCCTGATGTGCTATTTTTTTCCGTTGGGATGCCCGCCCAATCTGCATTCATGAAGCCATGCAACTTCACCTCATCTGTATGTCTGTACCATAAGCCATACTCAGATGTGCCCTAAGATATCTCAGGACATGCTTGCATGCCTTCCAAAAGAGCTTGGTAGGCTTACCTATCACTTGACTAAGCTGGTTCACTGCATAGCATATGTCTGGTCTTATATTTACTAAATACATTAGCGAACCCACTAACTGTCGATAGACAGTAGCATCCACTACCTCTCCAGATGTAGCGTCATCTTTCCTCCAGTTTCCTAGAAGAGGAGTATCCATGGGTTTGTAGCCCTCCATGTGAAACTTACCCAGTATCTCCCTTGCATACTTGCCTTGAGACACAAAAATTTCACCATCTCACTGCCATATTTTCAATCCAAGGAAATAATGAAGGAGGCCCATATCCTTCATCTCAAACTCCTTTGCAAGGTCCTCCTTGCATGAGTGTATCAATTTCTCATCACTAGTCAATATTAAGTCATCAACATAAAGAAAAATGATTAAAATCTTACCCTCCACCACAATCAGGTATAGGTTTGCATCTGCCTCACTCTTGGTGAAGCCATGTCCGATGAAATAATTGTCGATCCGAGTGTACCAAGCACGAGGTGCTTGCTTCAGCCCATACAACGCTCTTTTTAGTCTGCACACATGCAACTTGCTGCTAAAGATATCAAATACTTCAAGCTGCTCATTGTACACTTCTTCCTCAATGATCCATTAAGGAACGTAGTATTCACATCCATCTGATGACTATACCAACCCATCTATGTTGAGAGAGCAAGGATGGTCCTTATGGAAGAATAATGTGCGACAGGTGCAAAGTTTTCTTCATAATCAATCCCCTCGATCTATGAGAAGCCCTGGGCCACAAATTTGGCCTTGTATTTCTCAACGGTCCCATCAGCAGCTTACTTTACCTTGTAGATCCATCTTGTCAAACCTACCACTGATTTATCAACCGGCCTTGGAACAATTTCCCAAGCACTGTTTCTAACAATGGAGTCATAATCCTCCACCATTGAATCTACCCATGTGGGCTCTTGCACTGCTTCCTAAAAGGAAGATGGCTCAGTCACAATACATTTGCTCATGAGAGCCATGTATCCAATGAATTGGTCAGGAGACTGTCTCTGTTTGCACTGTGAAGTAGGGACTCCTACATTATGTGCCGCATCAAGCTTCAGCCTCTCAGCTTATGTGGTATGCCTTCTGCCAGTTATGATGTTTGGCTTTGCATGAGTGGACTCCTCCACTCCATGAACCTCATCCTGTGGCTGATCCACATCTAGAGACTCATCTTTGGGAACCAAAAGTTCCTCCTCTGCATGCAAGTCTAGCTCCCTCTCAAGCGACAACTTCATGGCTTTCTCCTCATTGAATTTTATATCCCGTCGCACCACAGTAATTTGACTGTTTGGAAAATACACACGATAATTATGGGGTGTTTCTGTGTACCCCACCAATATCCCAACTTCAGCAGTCGGCTCTAGCTTCTTCCTGGTGTTCTTGGTCACATGCACATAAACGGATGAGCCAAAAATATTAAAGTGAGAAACATTCGGTTTTTTACTAGTAAAAGCTTCTTTGGGTGTACTCATGCCAAGTACTCTATGAGAACAACGGTTTTGCACTAAACCACAGTGTTGCATGCTTCCGCCCATAAGTGCATTGGTAGGCCCTAATCATGCAGCATCGCTCGTGCGGCACCCACGATCGTTTTGTTCTTCCTCCACGCGACCCCATTTTTTTGTGGGTTATGAGGCGCTATGAGTTCTCTTCGAATTCCTTCTTTGCTCCAGAAGTCTTTGAATTTGTTCGAGATATATTCACCACCATTATCGCTTCGCAGAGCCTTCACTTGCTTCCCCTACTCTTTCTCAACCAATTCCTTAAACTCACAGAACTTTGAGAATGTTTGATCCTTCTTCTGCATGAGGAAGATCCAACATCTACGAGAAAATTCATCAACAAAAATAACATAATACATGTGTTTTGTTGTTGAAGCAACCAAGAATGGTCCACACAAGTCTGTGTGAACTATATCCTGGATCACTCAAGCATGATTCTCCTTTTCATTAAAGGTGGTCTTCACAAACTTTCCCATAGTACATCCCTTGCACTGATCTAAATGCGCAAGTGTACCCTTAGGAAGTCTAGTAGAAATCTGCTGCAAAATTTTCAGGGCACCATGGTGAAGATGGCCCAATCACCTGTGCCATAATTCGCCCTCATCCCGACTCACCACTTCTGTTGCTTTTCCCACCATTGCAGCGCAGCCATCTACCTCCAGCTTGTAGATATTCTTGACTCGAATCCTTATCCTCTTGGTTTGACCCATTTTTTAATGTCGCAGGAAAGCTTTTCCATCACTGAAAACAACGTCATAACCTCTGCCCTCCAACATCGTGACTAAGACCAAGTTTTTCTTCAGACCTGGAACATGCATAACATATTTCAATAGAAATGGTTTACCTAACTCCCTCTCAAAGGTAATGGTACCAATTTCGGTCGCACTGTATCGTCTATCTTCGCCCATCTCTATATGCATTTGGAGATCTTTCTCCTCCAAGTCACTAAAAAGCTCCTTATCTCCTGACATGTGGAAGGAAGCATCACTATCAAAATACCACACCGATCCCATTGTGCTTGATACCAAGCATGTGATCAAAGAGAAATAAAGTTAAAATTGCGAGGCAAGGGCCTCACCAGCTACAGCTCCAGCAGCCTTCTTGTTCTCTTTTTCTGTGGGCAGTTAGTGGCGAGATGCCCATGTTTTTTATAGTGAAAACACTTCAATTTGACAAATCCAACTTCTTTCCTTTAGCCTCGGATTTTGAGTGGAATTTATTCCTCTTCCCTTTCCTTGCCTTGGCAGCCAAAGCACAATCCTCTTCATCATCATTCTTTGATGAAGATCCATCTCTGATGTTCCGCCTGAACTCCTCCTGCACTAGATCTGACCACAGTCATTCCCAATCCAGTAGTTTTTCCCATCCATTGATAGAGTCTTGATAACTGTGCCAACTCTTAAGAAGTCCCAAGAAAGCCAAACTCACCAAACCATCATCAGCAATCGTGATTCCCGCACTCCCCAGTTCATCCCGACATTAGACAAACTTTGTGAGATACTTAGGAATATTTTCGCCCTTCTCCATCTTGATCTTTCTGAGTTTATCCTTCAAAGCAAATTTCCTATGGTCGTTACTGCTTTGGAAAAGATCTGTCAAAGCCTTCCACATTGCAAATGGAATGGCTTTCCCATGAAGGCTTGAGACAATATGGTCTCACACACCTTCGCTACTTTCTTTTGCCAGGCGTCAAGTAGTGCAGCATCCGTCGAAGTGGGCTTAGGAACATCACTATCAATGAATTCCTTCAAGCTATTATCTTCAAGCACCGCCTCCATCCTATCCTTCCATGCAATGTAGTTCAAGTTTCCCTCGAGTGCATACTCTAGCTGCAAACCATTGAAATCCATTTCGATGTTTACTCAACTGTCGCACCAAGAAATTCTTGTAGCAAATTCAAATTGTTTCCACCAACAAACTCAGCTACTACTTCAATATTGCAATATTATTTTCTCCAATACCATGTAGAAATTTTAACACAATTATGTATTGCATGGATTCTCCTGATCTAACAATTATATGCCACTGTTAAATATAGAATCCTTCTACTTAAATCTTTGCGGAAATTTAATCACCAATTTCAAACTCATGAAGAAAGATCAATCACACATAACACAGATGTTTTAACCAGGAAAACATAAAGCTAAAAACCCCACTATCATATATTATGTATATATCGTGGATCATGAAACAATCTCATACAAAACTC
The DNA here is from genome assembly GCA_034641835.2 of Pinus albicaulis. NCBI lineage: Eukaryota > Viridiplantae > Streptophyta > Pinopsida > Pinales > Pinaceae > Pinus > Pinus albicaulis. The sequence continues at coordinate 1,753,870,907 of CM076575.1, read as the reverse complement.
TATCCAAGAGCTCTCATTACAATATACAATCGTCTCACACTGTCATACAAAAATTGGCTCACACATGCACCAATTTACTGCCTCCATTGCGCAATCCTTGCTGATCACAATCCCTAAATGAATTGTATCTTACCTTGCCTTGCCTTGACTGCACAATCCTCATTGGCATCTCCAATGTGTGTGTGGTTGCATGAGGGCACTCACTAATGTCACAACAGATAGTCAAACTGTCCCTTTCACTATCTCTCAACTGGGTCTCCACTGGATCTTACATGCATGGAGTTAACAGTAGTAAATCTTCAGTTGCATGTGAGACCACTCCATGTGAATTAATTTAATATTTAATTCACCGATCTCTCACTAGTGTATCTTTAGTTACAACTAGCACAACTGAGTTTAACTCACTTAACTGAGTTAAACTTCTTTACAACTCACATAACTACACATCCAACTCTATTACAACTTTGTATCACTCAGTTACAACGAAGTCCACTTGCATGTCCCACCAACCAACCTTAGAACTCGCAATTCCTTCAGTCAACTAGTTTTCCACATCAGTTAACTGAAATCAAGTTCTTCAAGAGAATATATTATTATTTATTGTCTAATTATTATTAAGAGATAATAATAATCGACATGCATTCTATTTTTAGACATGCGATCTATAAATAGACTTCGCCCATGCATCTAAAAATAGAAAATCATCTATAAATATAATTTTCTCAACCATATATATACAGAATCCCGCTATAAATAGACTTTTTTCAACATTCTAAAAATAGACATACACCTAAAAATAGCCTGTGGGCCCCACCTAGTGTAGGTGCTTAATTTTCACTAGGATCATCATCTTGTTGAATCTCAACAATGTGCAAGGTTTTTATAGAAGTAATCCCTATTTATAGGGCTTCTTTATCATGAATCCCAATGGGTATCCTACATAAAATGAAGCAACTTACCCTTAGATTTATTTGGGAAAGAAATCGAGATTAGAGGCCTTTTTTTCCTTAATAGCTTGGTCTTTTATAGCTACTTCAAAAGCTCTGAGAGGATAGGGTTTGAAAAACCTCATTTGGTTCTCAAAAGCCTTGGCAACCAAAGGAGCTTGGAAATTTATGATTGGTTCAGGTCTTTGGGCATAAGTGATGGGGAAGAAATGCATTCATCCATCCTCCATTGTTGAGTACTGGATCATTTATTTGAGAAAGACATCAGAGAACGAAAAAATCGTTTGGAAAGTCATCATTAGCTCATTCAATATCATTGTTCAAGGACTCAAATGGAAAGTTTGGGATGGATCTAATATTATTGTTAGGAATGATCCTTAGATCAGGAACCATAATTCTCATACTTTATCAGATCAACTGATTCAAACTCTTAATGCCCAAGGGATCTATTATTTACATTAAGCCTCCAGTAGGAATGGATACATTGGTCCAAAAATACAAAATTCTTCAGGAGCTCTTCATTTGGAAGATGAGTTGGCAATTGAATGGTCAACATATATTACTATACTAGAACAATCCTGTGTATCCTTATTATTTTCTTGCGATCATCTAGTCTAGTCCATGGCCCCTTCTAGAGCATACTGTCCAAAATTTCATTACCTATTTTTGGCTCTTCCATCTGCTCCTCAGCCTGCACCCACCCCCCCAATGGTGGGCAAAAAGATTATGGAAATTTAAGTTTCCACCCAAAACCAAACTATTAATATGGTTTTTACTTAAAAACAAAGTGCCCACTTGGGACATTTTACAGAAAAGGTCCTTTTGTGGGCCCAATTGATGCTCGTTATGTCTTGAAGGATCAGAAACAATTTCTCATTTCTTTATCCATTGTCCATTCACAAAAGCAGTTTGGAAATAGATCCAAAAAAAGGAAGGGAGTGGATGTGTCTAGCAAGGAGATCCCAATGAAGATCGTCTCAAGAAATGGTTGGATGCCAAGCCAAAAAAAAATTAAAAGCATTTCCATTAATTGTAAATTGGGGGATATGGTTAGAAAGAAATAGTTCCATTTTGAAGATCTAGGATAGTCTCACATTAGAGTGGATTACGCAGTATTGTTCTACATGTTATCTTCCCTTTCAATGATTTTTTTCTACATGATACCTTCCCTTTCAATGAATCTCTTCCACATTCGTAAAATATATCTAAGGTGGTTATTCAAAAAGACTTCCCTTGGGATTTATTTGATGGAGAATCTCAAAAAACTCCATCTATTAGGGGTTTAATGGCATATTGTAACTATCAAAGTCTCACTTCTTCTCCTTCTCATGTAATTTTGGTTTTCCTTCAAATAACTTCACCTAATTTTGTTGTAAAATTAGTTCTGCAACTAGCAAAGTATGTTCAAATCACCTCTCTTAATATTTATGGGTATTCCAAAATTGGATGATGGGAAAAACAAACTGAAAAATCACACTTTACTCCAAACTTTTTCAAAATATAATTCAAAGATTGAAGCATTTTTCTCACATTTTATTTCAATAGTAGGATTGGATTTGGATGAAGGACATGGAAAATCCTAGAAAACAAAGGTGGCATTCTCATCTCTCTCCACCCATGGACACGATTGATCTCTCCTTTTTGAAGTATGGCGTCCTCATCCAACATTCTCTCAACCCATGGACATGATACATTCTCTCAACCCATGGACATGATTGATCTCTCGTTTTTTAAGTATATTCTGCACAAATTAGTATTTTATTACAACATGTTAGTAAACATGATGCCTTTATGTATCTTGCATCCAGTTCGGGTATCCTTTTTGGAATAGCTATTGGTGTTAATGAGGAGGCAACTAACAAGTTATGTCTTATCATCAAATAGTGGTGTGTATTTTTGCCATAGATACACAAGGTGGATAGCTAAGCAGATTTAGGAGATGTATATAAATTTTTCCCTTGAAAAATTTTGTAAATTTCCTAATTATCTAAAAATCCTTTTGAGGATAAAAACTTTTATGATACAAAATTATAATATTTTAAAGGGCAAAATGTCATAGAAATGTTATTGTATATTTAAAAAAAAAATGTGTTATTTTACTAATAATAAAATACTTGCTTTTTGTAAAATTAAAATTTAATGTGAGTATATACCATTTTTCTTTCTCTATATTTTTTAGTGTCACAAAAATGTAATTTTTTTAAATTTGAGTTTTTAGAAATTAATACTGGTTTCACTATACATCTATTACAAATTTGTTATAATTTTAGTAATGTTGATTTTTAAATTTTCAAACCAGCCCCACTCGACTTACATGTGATTTTGGCTAATATCGCCAGCATACTCGAAGAAGAAAAGAAAAAAAAGGGGCTCACTTTTACAGGAAAGAGAATAAGATTATATATATTATCTTTAATTTTAAAATAAATTGACAAACAAATCAACATTCTCTACTATTTTTAAAAATATTATTATCATAAACTTTATAATCATATAAAATAACCAAAAAAAATTATATATACATATAAATATCTTAAAAACTATTACCGCAATGATATAACAATTATAAATACTATGTCCAACACAGAAAAGTGATTAATAATAACGAAAGCCGAGTGAAATATTATCGGTATTATGAAGAAAACCCGGAAAAATAGCTGGGGAGAATAGAGATACATATATGGATCAATATCAATTTGATTGAGAAAACGAAGCCAAACTCTGAGAAATATAAAAAATGGCCATGGCACAAAGAGAAGGAGACTGCCAAATATAAGATCAATGTAACGATCTGTGTGATATTTTGCGTATTCATCGCGATGAAAATTGCAGTGGAGGAAGATCTACGTTACTCGCCAGTCATAAAATATCACACGAATATTGTTAAAATGCACACAATTATAACACACATATATGTACACGCAGTATAATAAATATTCATATCCACTTGAACTTCAATAGTTGAGGGAGGGGATCTGCAGATGAGTTATAATTCAACTACAGAAACCCTCAACATCACATCATAAACAACAATATCCACTATATAATCAATTATATACTCCGCCTCAGAGGTTACATAGACGGTCTCCTGAGGTCGGGAGTAAAATTATTGTATTCAATTATATATATTATGTGCTCTCCATCAGTTGTTGCAGGTGCAGCCGTTGCACTTGCAGCTTGGTCCGCATTTGCGGTCGTTCTCTGCACCTTCCATATTCTCGCACTGCAAGTTGGTGGGGTCATAAGTGGTTTCAACGATGAGCTCCAACCCGATGGTGTTGCCCTTCTTGGTGCATTGGCTTTTGTCAGCGCAATCACAGTTTCCACACCCAGAAGACATCTTTACACAGTTTCCACACCCAGAAGACAGTTTCTCAGAAGACATCTCTGAGAAACTCTTTGATGGGTTGAGAAGGAAAAACTTTGCATGGCATTTATAGATGGAGAAGGGGGCAATCCATGGGCTCGCCATGGCAAGACGAGTGGTCGAAACTCTTTGGAGTGGGACAAGGATTGCGCGCAGAGCACGCGCAGCGGCGGAAAATCCAAAGGAATCTCAATAATATGTATGTTACAACATTGAAACTAAACCACCCTTTCCTTTTCAATCGTAGTGAGATTCTTTGTGGCCCTTGCCCTGCAAAACGTGTAGTTCACTCATTTCTAATCGCATAGAATCCTCCACGTAAATTCATTTCAGATAAACTAAATTAGGGCAAACCATAGTTTCTTTAACATTCAAATGTGCATTTAAAAAATTATTAGCAAAAGAATAGAATTTGGGATAAATAACTTTATAGCCTAATTGATCATCTAACATAGAAAAAAAAAATATATATATATAGATAGAACCAGAGAAGTATGAAAAACTATGACCATTTTTGTAATTTTTTGGTACTCTCGAAGGTATGTGATAATTTTACTTGGATTATTGTAATCTGGGAAGTATTTAATAATTCTATTGCAACTAGCTCTTCATTATTGTTAGGTGAGCTTCCTAGATCCATAAGCAAGCCAAGGTAGTCATTTTATTCAAAGTTTTCAAGAATAATTGTAATTCATTTAGCATGAGGATTTCCTCCTTGATCTTATTTCTATCCAACAATCATGTGGTTAGAAGAATTTTCCTATCTTGGTAAGTGTCCACTATGTGTATGTATTGATTAAGCTTGTCTTCTATGTGCCTTATAATGGCCATTGAATCTACAACTTCTCTTGTAACCTCTAAATCAGTGAGACACCCACATTCTTCTACAATGTTTTGTTTTCTTGAGAAAAATTCATCTTGAATATGCAGAGGTTTTTGGCTATAATATAAACACACTGGGGATTCATCTAGTTGCTAGGTGTGTGAATCTTCATGACCTTTATTAGCCTACCACTCTTTGGTTTTTGGTCCTTTTTTAAGGGATTGATGACAACAATGGGAAAGGCATAGATTTCTCGATAGATGGTATATCAATCTGTTGATAGAAGGAAGGGATGAGGCAAGAATAGGCTCTAGGGGCGAGCGGGGAGGGGGCAGGGCAAGGGAAAGAAGAAACTTAGGCTACAAGAGCTAAACAACCAAAGAGAAAAAGAAACTTAGGCTACAAGAGCTAAACAACCAAAGAGAGACGTAGAAAGAATATGATTTTAAATGAGAGTGAGATTAGAAAAGGTTGAAAAACCCAATTAATATCACTTAGAATAAGGCAAGTAAAGAGCACAAGAGGAGCATACCAACAGATAAAAAACAAAACACAATTAATAATACCAATTGCACCAAAAACCAAGAAAACATTGAGAAAGAGCTTCCTTACCATTAAGATGTGGTGAGAAAACAATAAAGGCCACTACTAATTGCCTTATATACGGATAAAAGAAACTCATACATACTAATAACAATAAAACCTTTAGTTCTTAGTACCCTAAATAAATAGTGGCTTTATACTGCATTCAATAACCTCCCATAACTAAAATCCACTCCTGCAAATCATAATTATCATTTGTGGGAGGACAAGAAAAATGAGTGACTAACAACATCATCTAACAATCAAAACCAAATATAATTCCTCTCGTAATCTCCACCCAATCTTCTCGTGCAAAAGCTTTATTGTTCATGATTTTTATCTTCAAGGATGCATGGCCACATCCTCATTCATTAGTGTTGAGTGGGACGACTATTATGAGCCCTCCCACCAAGCACGCTTCAATCACCTCATTTAGAATCTTAATGAATTTATTTTTTTCTTTAATTAACAATGAGAAATATTTTACATTCTTATAAATATATCTTAAATTTAAGATTGAAACACTTTCATATTAATTACACGGACTAATACACTCTTTGAAATCATATTTCCCCACTATTCTTACTATTATTATTAATCTTATTGAGCACAATTACAATTTTGAATCCAAATCCAATTCACTAAATTAAACGTTGGAAATACATTATGATTATAGAAATCATAATTGCTTGATAATATTCATTGATGCATCCTCATCATCCTCACATGATCTTCTAACTAGAAATGAAATCGTTTTTATTTTTCATAAACTTAGTTACACTTAAGGTGGGTTAGCAATGGCGATGCTTAAAAATACCAATGAAACTTTGGTTGTATTCGATTTGAAATGAAATAAATTATTTACATAATGGTATAAAGAGGTAATAATAGTGTTGATAGAGGCATAATGAAAATCCTATATCTCCGACTTTAGCCTTTGGCTCCTAGGTAAATAAAAAATTATTACATAAAGGAACTTATGAAGATTATGTTTTAGTGGATTTGGTGAGACCGACTCACTTGTAGCTTAAGAAACAATGGTTCATCTAGTGGAGGGGAAGAGGTTTTTGGGCTTGTTATTAATGAGCAATAAAATTGCAAAAAACTTAAAAAGGGTGTTATTCAAAGGTTTTTGGGCTTGTTATTAATGAGCAATAAAATTGCAAAAAACTTAAAAAGGGTGTTATTCAAATACATTAAAGCTCAATTATTTTTACTATATTAATTACTATTAAAATAAAAATAAAAAAAAGCTAATTATTAAATTATCGTATTGTTTATAATTTAATAAGATAGAATAATTAAATACTTTAAGATAAGATAGAATAATTAAATATTCTAAAAGAATATGTATAAATAGTAATTTACAAATAATAGATCATAGATATGCATCACTAAAGAAGGAAATTTTGATGGCCATTTTATTTTGTTCTTATTAATACAATTTATTTTATTTTATTTTCTATTAATGTAATTCAACAATACCTAGAACTAAAAGCAACACATTATTTTGACTAGATAATAAAAATCAATAAAGTTTATGGCATCTAAATAACCATATGAATTTGGGCTTGATTTTTGAACTCCTCCATTTGAGAGATGTCATAGTAGGGAGTGTTAATCTCTATCTCCATTTATAAATAAAGTTTAAAAACACAATTATAATTGCTTTGTCAATGCATATTATCAACTATCGATATTTTAACCTAAACCTAAATTTATACTTGTAAATATAAAAGGAACCAAATTGAGTAAAATGTCAATATTCAAAATATCATTTTCAACAAAAGCAAAAGTCCAATACCCTAATAATGGATGGCACCTTTTTACTAGTTTGCATAAGTATCGCATTGATAAGTAAGCTAATAATTTATGAGTGTTCATACATTCTGAATCTAGCTCTGTATTTTACATAATTACATAATTTATGTTAATTTGAATAGATGATATAGACATTTGGATATACACTCAAGCCACCGAAGTTGTATTACTATTATAAGACGTTACATAAGATCCTTCTCACATATTCTAGACTTGTTTCACTAGCAAGAGGTTGTTGCATCGTTGATAAACTTTAACCATTCTCTATACTAAAGAAATAACCGCAATACATGTTATAATGTTAAATGAAATTTTCTATCAGAGTAGTAATGTTACATTTAGGGTTATTTTTTATTGATTACTAGTTGATTTATTATCGTCAAACCCATTACTAAAATTCTAAAAGATTGTTGTTAAAAAATCTCACTATTAGGGATCTATAGTATTGTTGAATGGATCTCCACAATTTCCATTACCACAAAAATGTCATTAGCTAGGAAAAAAATCTCACTATTGAGGATCTATAGTATTGTTGAATGGCTCTCCACAATTTCCATTACCACAAAAATGTCATTAGCTAGGAAAAAAATTAGCACTTGTCCTTGGGATTCTACACATCTTGTCATTTGATCACAAGAACTTATATCCTAAGAATAACTAAATATCCTAATATCCAACATGATTCAAGGTTGGTATGCATTCTCTTGTAGGAGATAATTTATTACTAAGAAATTTACAACACATTTTATCATCACTAAAGGAAGACCTCTAAATTTATTCTTCTTGGCTCTCTTTTTTTGGCTTATTATTTCCATTTAATCTAAGATTTTGTTGAGCTAAAATGCTCCTTTGGAAGGATTTTGATTGACATAAAATGTGAGAGCATAGTGAACAAGAAGTCTTTGGTAAAGGAGGTCACAGGTAGTCCTTTGGCATTTTAGAAGATGAGCAATCATTTACAAGTAGGTTTTTTCTACATAGCAACATGTCATAAAGTTATTTGCATGGCATGTGTCTAACAACCACCAATTGACCATACAATAACTATAAGTGTGTAGCACCTATCCCGATGACATATGTTGTTTTTTGTAGTTGTATTGTAGACACTACTAATCTCAACATGAACCACCCAATATAGTTTGGATAATAAACATGAGAAGTAAGTTTGGACAAACTCAACCTCTATTTCATTGAAATTATTCCCTGAATCAAGTAGGAATTTTGTTAGAAGTTATTGTTCCACTTGATTAATGGGGACTTCAATTATAAAACTTCACCCTTAGAGTTTTTTTTTCTCATTTTAAGATGACATGTATCATCTTAGTGATTGCATCGAAAATTTTATGAAATTTATTGTTGGGTCATAAAGGTGACTGTTACAGGAAACTTCGATGCTTCTCATTCAATTGTCAACCCAGGGCAAGTCTTATTATTTCAAGAGTGTGAGAACAGTATATGAAAGTGATATCAAAGAACAACTACTCTATATTACCATAAAGAGGACTTATCTAATTCTCTAAGTTCAATAAATCCAAAGGGAAATGGAATTGTAAAATGTCATTTAACTATTTTGTCTAAGTAAGCGTATAAAAGAGCAACCTATGATTGAATAGCACACTAATGAATTGTACAACAGTCCTACTGAATTGAACATCAATTTCAATAAATTGAACAACAATTGACTATCTAATTTTGCAATGGAATTCTCTTTGTAAATTAACTAGATGACATATGTACCTTCATCCTATCCATGCAGGGCCCATGTTGAAGACCAGATTGCTGTATAAAAGGAATTTGGAGGCAGTTTCTTTGAAGTTTCTGTAGCAAAATGGCTCCCTATTTTTCACATTATTTGTGGAGGCCATCCACCTCTGTTTGGTTGCTGTCAGAGCTACTTCCTGAATGCCTTCGAAATACTCCCGCCCATGCTATATAATGTCCTTATGGATAGGCCCCAGTTTAGTCCTTACTCCCTTTCTCTGCATGAAATTATTATGTTGGGTGAACAGATGTAGGGGTCTAGTAGGCTCCCCTCTAACCCACAAGTCTATGCCATGTTCCCTCTTCTGGAAAATGTTGTAGGCTTTAGCCCACCGAATCTAGTTTTTAGAAAAAGTGAGGAAAGCCTGGAACTAAATATCTCCTATAAAGGGGCTGGGATTACTGTCCCTATCCTCCTCTAGGAAGAAGTTGTGCATGTATAGTTCACACAAAAGGTATTGGACCTGTCATTTTGATCATTGCAGCAATGGATGAATTCCTCTATGGTTTTAAAATTCGTGGGCTTCCCTGCCCTAATGGCCTTGATCTTCAGTCATAGATATTGTTCTACTAGAAATAGGGCATAGTTGGTGGCTAGTGCCCTGCATGTTAGCACATCAAAGTATAGAGAGAAAATCATAATGGTTTGCTTCTTGGCTTGTTCCACCTGATCCTGTTATTTCTTTGCCTTTGCATGTTCTTCTATGAGTTGAGAAAATGTCTCATCCTCTATTGCAGAAAGGTCTGTGAATTTCTTTAACATTGTCTGATACTCTTGTGTGGGCACTACTTCCTTTCTGCATTTGTGCTAACTCATGTTGTGTTCTAATTAATTCGTTATGAAATTTTTGATTGGTAGCCTTTTCTACCAGAGGAACGTAGGCAGGGGCTTCCTCCGTTTGGGTTTCCATTTCTTCTGTAAATTCCAGCCTAGTTTGTACAGACACTTCAGTAGTGTCCACTAGGTCTGTTTGTACCTCAATCTCAGCAGTGTTTGCTAAGTCGGTCTATACCTCAACCTCAGCATGTCTATCAAATTGGTGACAAAATATGTTTGGGTTTCTGTGGTGACCAATTCTTTCTTAGGCTTCCGAGCCTTGTTTACTTCTTTCAACTGTTTCCTGAAATGTTTTATCATTTTCCTTAACCTTTTGCAAGTTCTGCTCATTTTCTTCAACTTCTTTTCATCTAAATTCTCTTTTGGCCTAGTTTTGGCAAGGGATGGAGGATCAACAACCTCATTTTCAGGAATGGTGGTGCCAGTTTCAAGGTTGTCTGTGATGATATTTTCTACCTGTACTCCGGAGTTTACTTCTGCATTAATGTCCTGGCTGGGTGAGATATTATTCCCTTCAGGCATTAGAGGGATTGTTTCCATGCTTACATTTTGTTCTAAGGGGATGGTGATTCCTGACTGATTTTCAGATTCGGCTACCCCTTCTGCCTGCTCTTCCCTATTTACTCCATCATTCTTGAGAGGAAACAATGCCCTAAAAGCTTTTGATTCATCTTGGTGGGGAAATATCTCAGTGCGGCCAGAGCTGTTGGCAGAGGCAGATTGGTTTAATGGTTCCTCTTGCTCCTCAGCTTGTTCAAATGGGATCTTAGTTTCACGGGATGCCCTCATTTGTTCCAGGACTCGAGCCATCTCTTCCTCATAGTCTTGTAAGGGTATGTTTTGAGGGCTTGAAGGTGGTGAATGGGATGTCCTTGCCTCCTCTAGTAATTCCAAGGCTTCTTGCTGTAATTGCAGTCTTTCAGACCATCTTCGCTTACTTAGTTCTGAAGATGAAGCACGGGTCCTTTTCCCTCTTGTTCCTCTAGGTATGTTCATTCTAGGGAGCTCAATTTTGTTCCGACAAGGTTTTCCTCAGGTGCATGCACAACAGGGTTAATAAAGTTGTCCCAGGATGTCTGTTGTTTTCCTAACTCATGTATGATAATTAAATTGATTAAACCATGGTGGTTGATGACTTCTTGGGGGTTTTTAGCCTTTCTCATTCAAATAGCAGTGTCGTGTAATATAGAATTTAAGAAAGAGGGCAGATTACCTGAAATATTTTGTTTAAGAAAAGCTAACAATTTGAGTTGACAGGTTTTTACCACATCTTGGCGTCCATCACATGTGATGAATCTCTGGATGAATGTTTCCCATTCCTGCCATGGTTGTTGTAGAGAGGTAGGGTTAATCCCCTTTCCTTTCCGTTCCAATGGTTCTCCTGGATCCTGATACGCTGTGATTTCCTTTCATAGAGGAAGGTGCTTTTCGGTCCATATTTCTCCCTCTACTGGTATTCTGGAGACTTCAACAATGATATCCTCTGTGACCGGTATAATCCTTCCCTTAAGTCTGGTATGTCCCTCCTGTAGGTTCTGCAGGAATTCAATTTCTATCTATGTGTCAAACACTTGCAATTTGTGTAAGTATGGTAGCCATCCAGCTTGTTGGAGAATCGTGCGAGCTGCGTCGAAGATTTGGAAGGTCATAGGTTCATTCCCGAGAGAGTTCCCTCCCATGGCTGATGCATTCTCTTGAGCTAATTTCTCCTTCTGTCTGTGTTTCTTTTCGGCCCTATTGGTTAGAATAAACACTGCATGCAAGAGAAAAAAAAATTGCATCCTTATGTCGTAAATGTAGGTAACTTCATACCGTAATTGCAATGATATTTTGGCCTTATCAGCGTATCCAACGAAATTTGTGAATGGAATTCGCGTACTTAATATTTATGGAGATTTACACCCCCTCTCTCGAAATAAGGGCGTCCACATCCTTAAGTACAAGAGAGATTTTATCAATCATGAATGCATACAATGGAAAATGTTAGGGATCAGTAATCACAGTCTGTACGCAAGAAAAATATTTGTGGCGTTGGAGCTCAAGGAAAGAGGAGTGATTGTAACAATTATGAACGTGTGTGGTGTAAAGGTTAGAATTTGGATTTATCATAAGTGTACCTCATGCGGAAGTGACCGAAGAAGGGAAGAAATAAATACAGTAATTATTATGATAAGATGTCCTTATTTAATGGTATGGTATGACGGGAGCATGACTGTGATAGATAATGGTTGGTGTCATCATCCAGAAATTCAAACATGAAAGCATAGTTCATTTATAGTTACTTATGTGGTAAAATAATATTATCACTAATTCGAGTAGTGGATTTATCTTGGAAATGGATGGAAATAGGAGATAAGGTATATGTACGAGTAATTGGATATTGTTAGAACATACTCTCGGACCATAAGCAGAGCCACTACTACCAATAGGTGTTCATAGCCTTGACAGGGTTGCTATTTTAACCCGGAAAATGAGCCATAATCCTTTATGTAAAAGTATTTATTTTGCCAATTTTATGGAGAGATCATCGTGTTGGTGTGGTGGCCAGATAGTCAAGGTGCCACTCACTAGAGTTGTAACAGAGTGATCAGGCCGGTTGGTGATGAGACCTCTTGTCCTTCAAGCAATTGAGAAGGTCATTACCGTGGTGTGTTGGCCATTGTGGTCATGTCACCTACTAAACCCTTATGATCATGGTAGGCTGTCTCATGATGAGACCCACTATTCTCTCTTAAAAAATTTCATATACACATAGTACTTCTTTTTGAAAAGCAGGAACTCCTTTTTGTTTTATGAAGAGACCACTATGCTAGTGTGGTAGCTAGATAGTCATAGTGTCATTCATTGGGATTGTAACATAGTGATCAGGTCGAATCGTGATGAGACCTCCTGTCCTTCAAGTAGTTGAGAAGGTCATTACCCTGGTGTGTTGGCCATTGTGGGCATGTCACTTGCTAAACCCTTATGATCATGGTAGGCTGGCTCATGATGAGACCCCCTATTCTCTTTTTTTTTTTAAATTCATGCAAGCATACTATTTATTCTTTATACATTAAGGGAGACTCATTAACTCCTTAAGAGTTAGGGATGGTGTGATAAGTGAAAAAAAATAATGCCAATACAATTAATACTCCTTATTCCTAAATATTTATGTCAAGGGGAAATACTACTCGAGAGTGTAGAAAGATATATCGTTATAAGATATGTATTGTGTGATAACATGTTTGAATAGGAGATGTCTTAGCCGTTCATTTCATAGATGTACCATGTCAGCTTCTGGAGTAGAGATTTCCATTAAAGTTTCAAAGGATCATCATATTAATAATATTGTTGCTTTTATCCTCTTCAGGTGCCAATTCTCACCCAGAAATGTGTTTTACAGCTGGGGTGTGGGATGAGGAGAGGTTTTTGTGAGTAGATATCATCAAAAAACAAAAGAAAGTGTCATGCTTAAAAAGGGAAAAAAAACCAGTTGTTGAATCCGGTTGAATAGCAGTAAATAAACACGCCAAAGGACATGGCTGTTCAATCCAAATTAACAACAAAAGTAAGATGCAATAAAGAAATTGTTGTTCAATCCGATTGAATAGTATTTTTTCAATTAGATTGAACAACAACCGTTCAAAGATTCGAACAACAAAAAATAAAAACGCAAGGAAACTGTTGTTCAATCATATTGAACAGCAGTTGTTCAATTGGATTGAACAGCAGTTGTTCAATTGGATTGAACAACGGTCGTTCAAAGATTTGAACAGCAAAAGTAAAAATGCAAATGACGGCTATTCAATCCAATTGAAAAGCAGTTGTTCAATTAGATTAAACAGCAATCGTTCAAATATTTGAACAGCAAAGAAAAAAACGCAAGAGGAGGAAAAGGACATCATTGTGAATATGAAGAATGTACAACTGAATAATAAAAAAAATGCAAGGAAATTATGTACAATATTTACAAAAGGAAATAACAAGCTCTTATGTACTTAAATTTGTGGGGTTATCACCCCCTTCTGCTAGAACTTGGATAGTCGGATTGTTGCTTACCTGCTGGCAGAAAGACTCCTTCGTAAGAGGTTTGTGATAGAGGCACACTCTGTGCCCGTTGAATCAAAATGTAGAACTGTACCTGTCTATGGTGGTCAAGGTGAGGGTACCATTTTTGTGTACTTCTTGAATTTCATATGGACCGAGCCACCTTGTTTGCAACTTCCCCGGAAAATCTTGGATTCTGGAGCCATAGAGAAGTGCCCAATCTCCTTTTTGAAATGTCTTCTTTTTTATGAGGTTTTCATGACTGACTTAGCTCGATGTTGTTGTATGATTGTTGTGCATTGCAGAGCCAGTAGTTGTATTTCATCTAGCTCATTTATTTGTTGGAGCCTTCTAATCTGAGCCTCCATCAATTCTATCTCTACCCCCTTGGTTGTCCTTAGATTCTTCACTTCGAATTCAATAGGAGAAATAGGCTCTCTCCAGAATACCAGATGAAATGGAGAATATCCAATGGTGTTTCGCCACGTTTTCTGGTAAGCCCACAAGGCCTCTAGTAGTCTAGTGGCCCAGTCCCGACGATGTGCTGATACTGTTTTAGTAACAATTTCCTCAAGGATATTGTTGGTACTTTCGACCTGCCTGTTTTCCTGCGAGTGGTAAGGAGACGTGACCCTATGGATGATATGGTGATTCTTCAAGGTGGCTATAATTTTATTACCCACAAACTGTGCCCCTCCATCGGTTATCACTTCCCGTGGTAAACCATATCGCACAAATAGCTCAAAAAGGAATTTAATCACAGATTCTTCCATGGCTCTTGATAAGCCACTGTTTCTACCCACTTTGTTACGTAATCTGTGGCAACCAGTATGTATTTTTTCTAGTTCAATGTAGTTTTTCATGCCCATCGTTCGAACAGTTCTACTACCAATTGTGGTTGAAGTGGCATTTCATCAGCTTGGCCCGGGCGACCCATTCTTTGGAAACTATCGCAGGATTGGACATATTTTTTTGCGTCTTTAAAAATCATAGGCCAATAATAACCCAATTGTAATACTTTGTGCCCCATTCTGCGATCTGCAAAATGGCCACCACGAGGTTCATTGTGACAGGCCCGTAGAATGTCATAAATCTCGTCTTCCCGAATGCATCTACGTATATGCATGTCGGCCCCTATATGAAAGAGGTATCCATCGATCCAGGAGAACCTAGCATCGCGCTGTACAATCAGTTTTCGTTCCCTTGATGTTAAATTTCTAGCAAGCTTTCCTACTGCCAGGTAGTTTTCCACATCTGTGTACCATGGAATTTTTACTACTACAGCAAATAGATGTTCTTTAGGAAACTAATCTACCACCGCTAGTGTGTCATCTGTGTTAGGAACCCTGGATAGGAAATCTGCAACCACGTTCTCCTTCCCTGGACGGTTTTTGATAGTTATATCGAATTCCTGCAAAAGCAGCAACCAACGAGCTATTCTCCCATTTGAAATTGGTTTATTGGCTAGATATCTATTGGCAGAGTGATCAATATATAGGAGTACTTGATAGCCAGTTATATAGTGTTTAAATTTATTGATAGCATAAATGATAGCCAAGAATTATTTTTCAGTCACTATATAGTTTAATTCAGCAGGAGTGAGATTTTTGCTAATGTAATAAATAGCATAGGGCTTTTTATCTTCTTCTTGACTAATAACTGCCCCTATCGTTGTGTCGGATGCATCCGAAGAAATGTAAAAGGGCAGCTTCCAGTTAGGACTGTGTAGGATTGGTGTCATTGAGACTAGTTTCTTTAAATATGTAAAAGCAGTGTCACATTTATCAAACCAATGGAATTCAACATTCCAAGTTAATGCATACAAGGGTGCAGCGATTTGTGAAAAAATATTTATAAACCTGTGATAGTACCCTTCTTATCCAAGAAAAATGCGTACCTCTGTCTGTGTACAAGGTGTGGCCAATAATAGCATTACTTCTATTTTCTCCAGGTCTACCTGTATTCCAGCTGCAGAGATATAGTGTCCTAGGACGGAAACCCATTGAAGCTCTAGCCAACCAAGGTCCCCCAAGTATCAATGGGTGTCCGTCCATCCTACACTTTGGGTTAATAACTAAAAATTCAGTTGGATACTCCCATGAGTCCACATAAACCGGGATGTCTTGTAATATTCCTTCTAGTCTGATAATAGATCTGTCAGCGAGCTCCATCAAAGTAGTTGTGGGTTCTAAAGCTAATATTCCTAGCTTTTCGCAGGTCCCTATAGTTAAGATGTTAATGGCTGCCCCTAATTCAACCAATGTGTTTGGAAAGGAATGGCCAAATATTTACACAGTTACTATGGGATTCCCTCGATCCTCATATTTCACGGGTGTTTCATTTCCCAACAGTAAGTCAGATAGTGCCCCTACCACATGAACAGTGGGTGCGTTTTTTTCTTTCCTTACATGCTTCTTCCCACACAATTCTTTAATTATATTGGCATAGATGGGAATGTCTTGTATGGCCTGTAAAAGAGGAATTTTAATGAAAAGGCTTCTTAACTCCCCTTGGATATCGAAATCTGGTAAGACTATCGATCTAGGCAGCGTTAACCTTTCAAGGAATGGAGGGGGAGAAATCCTAAGATTTTCAGGCTTCCCCTGATCAATTGTTTCCTTTTCCTTCTCTACTTATGTTTTAGTCATATTTATTTGTCTAGGTTCTATTGAAGTTCCAGATTCAAATTGTGGCGGGGTTGTATCTTCTGCTGGTGAAATAGTATGTCCTGATCTCAACCTTAGTTCATTACATTGCATCTGTTCAATTTCAGGGTTTGGATTTTCTACAATCTAAATTAGCTGAACTAGCTTGTTGTTGGGGTTAGGATTGGGTTGAGCCAGCAATTGAGGTCGTATGATAGGTTGAGGTTTGTGTTGGACTGGGTATGGGGCTGATAACGTAGGTTTATTTTGAACTCTTTTCCCCATCGATAGGTTGGCCATTCCTAGGGGTCAGTGCCTATCTTGAGGCCATTTTGTGGCTTGTGAAGGGGAGGCTAGCCACTGGTTTTGATAGGGAGTGTTTTGCCAATAAGGGGGAGAACAAGGAAAACTTGGCCAATTATTCCCTGAAGAGGGTTGTGTTGGCCAAGGCAGTATAGGAAATGATTGAGATGGCCAAGTAGAGAAAGGCGGTTGATTCTGCCAAGCTGTTGCAGGGTTTTTTTTCTTAAACGGTGGGGAAGAAAAGAACTGAGGCAGGTCTTATGGCATACCTAGTCGTGCTTGCCACTTGCGACGCTAGTTCATGAGATAGATTGGTTCTGTCTCTTCTTCTGCTTCTTTAAAAACTTCCTTCAGCCTCGGAAGCGAAGGACAATGGTCCGTAGTATGGTCCTCAGTGCAAATAGCGCATGTCTAAACCATGTCTAATGGGCATTCCCTTTGGTTGGGCTTCTTCCGACAGTGTGGGAAAAGACGACCAAGTTTTGTTCTACTATGGCTTGCTTCTGCTTGCCTTGTAGGACATCTAGTTGTGTTGTTAAAGTGCCCAAGATGTCAGTTTTGAAATATTCTAAAAGATTACCAAACTCTACTCTGGTTACGTTGCCACCGGACTGTTTAGGATGCCTTTTAGTTGAGTCTCGTCTGATTGGCCTATTTCGTGTACTACCCCGAGAGCACCTGATACATAGTGAAATAATATCATCATATTCTTCTTGATAGATGTCCCCTTTTCCCATTATGTTAATTGTTTCAACCCATTCTTCTTTCATTCCCTTAATCATTGTCGCTTTTAAGATGTCTTTGGATAGTGCAGTATATGGAGACCTTTGTAAATTATATTAAAATCTTTCGATGTACTCTTATAATGTCTCATTTTCTTTTGTAGACATATTGAAGATTTCATCTTTTAATCCCCAAGTCCGGCAATAATCTTGATATTTATTAAGGAAAGTGTTCTTCATTTGTTCCCAGTTATTGATGGTTCCTCCACCGAGCCCCATGAACCAACATAATGCGGTCCATTTCAAGGTAGAGGGAAATAATTAGTTTCTGAGGGTCAGTGGTGTAGTCATATCTCCTACATAAGACATCGAATTCAAATAAAAACGCATCAGGATCTTCCGAGGTCAACCCATGGAAGGTGGGGATGTTTTGTAAGGGAATGGCTTTCATATGGGCATTTGCAGCATGATCAACAATGGGATATTCCAATGTTGATGTATAACTCTGATTCCGGTTCTGATTATTTTCCATTTGCTCAAAGATATTGTTACACCATTTTTTGGTCATCTAACCTGTTACTATTAGATGGACCTAAGTACACCATGTAAGACCAATTTTACCCTAAGTAAAATTGCTTTCATTATGAAAAATAACTTAGTAAACCACCTGTATTAAGTTGTTTATGGTCTAAACATGAAACCCCATAAGGAAATATTAAATAATTCCACATTTGTTTGATTTTCCTCAAGGAATAATTAGTTAAACAACAGTTTAATTAATATTCCTGGTCATATTTAACCCAAAACAGGAAAATTTATTAGACAATTTATTATTTATCTTATTATTTTATAGGAATAATTATTTAAACCTTATTTAAATAATATTCCTTGTTAAATTTGCTTAATCACTCTTAAATAATTAAATAAATCATTTATTTATTATTTACAAATAAAGGGATTTGACCCAAATCAAATTATTTTTCCCTCCAACAAATATAATAAAATATTCCATAAAAGTTGAATCTTGATTTGGTTAATAATATTTTAATTATGCACCAATATCTAGACTAACTCAATATTTTGTTATAAATAGAAGGGTTTTTTCATTCATTCATTACCTTTTGTTGCCTAAAAATCACTCTCGATCTATACTTTTGGTTTGACTTTGATCCACCATCATTGTCATATTTTTCTATCTTTTTGCTTATGAGCTCCCTCTGAGTTCCATTTTTGTCTGGGTTTTCTACACCATCAAGAGAGAGGAATTTTAGATCTGAAGTGCTGAGGACTTACAAGAACCCGTCCCATTGAGGAGAACTGGTAACGTCCTTCTATGTTTTCCTCCCAGGTGCCATTAATACAAAATTCATTCAACATATTCTTGTCTTGTATATTGTATGCATGGAGTAACTCTTGTTTTTATTTATTGCTTAATGTCTTTTAAGGCATAGATCTAGATTTTTGTAGCATTTGTCTTGGTCACCTAATTGCAGATCCAAATTTATTGGCAGCCATCTTTGTTGTTAGGGCTTGTTATGCACAGCTAAAGTGATCTTTTTTCGTACACTTGCGATTAAGATTCATATAAACATATATGCCAATAATATTCGGGGATTTCTTGTTCTGGAGGAATAATCTCAGTGGAATTAGGGGGTGGATGCGGAGGAAGCCTTACAGCACTTTCCCGATCTGGGATACCGAGTGTCTTTGTCTCGACCACTCACTCGGGGGATCTAGGCTCTGGAGTTCTTACATGAACTGCATTGTTGGTTTCTCCTTCTCCTTCCTGCAAATTAAAAGAACCTCCCTCTCTTGAAGGATCATTCCTTACATGATCGGCAGTCTGAATGCTTTGTTCAGATCCCTCTATTTCACTGTGAATCTTGGCACGGGCTGCAGATGGTGAGGTTGTTGTCTGAGGGAGTGCAGTAGGACTTTGAATAGAAATGGTTCTGGGTCCTACGGATGCCTGGGATTCAACCTTCTTAATGATTTCATCTATATATGTTGTTCTACCAAGGATCACCAGTCCTTTGGGTTTTGTAGACTTAAGTGAATGATTTTTATTTGTTTTTATCTTTTTCTTCCTAGTCATAAAATAAGAGCACCTATTATACCGGTTTCTGCACAATTGCTGAGAAGTTGGCTAGAGAGCAAGAATTTTTCTTGCAAATACACAGGTTCTTACCTCTCGTTTTCAATACCCAACTCTTCGTAGCAAAAAAAATAATAAATAAAGGACATCACTCTTAAACACTCTCCCCGGAAATGGCGCCAAAATTTTTGGGTCATAAAGGTGACTGTTACAGGCAACTTCGATGCTTCTCATTCAATTGTCAACCCAAGGAAAGTCTTATTATTTCAAGAGTGTGAACACAATATATGCAAGTGATATCAAAGAAGAACTACTCTATATTACCATAAAGAGGACTTATCTAATTCTCAAAGTTCATTCAATCCAAAGGGAAATGGAATTGTAAAATGCAGTTTAACTATTCTGTCTAAGTAAGCGCAGAAATGAGAAACCTACGATTGAACAGCACACTGATGAATTGTACATCAGTCCTACTGAATTGAACAACCGCTTCAATAAATTGAATAGCAATTGATTATGTAATTTTGCAATGGAATTCTCTTTGTAAATTAAATAGATGACGCCTCTCTGAATCAACTAACAACTAGACACCTTACAGTAATGATAAAAAGATCCAACTCTTAGCTATATAAAGAATTGAACAGCAGTCGTGCTAAAGCCAATGAAATGAGTCGAAAAGCATTAGGAAATTATGAAAGCATCTAACAACTGTGAAAGCATTAATTTTAAACAAGGAAGTATGAATAATGAACTATTCTAATGAAAGTGAAAGCTATAGTATCTTATGTTCTCAATTTGACCAATTAAATGATATCTCACGAAATGCATTCGATGACTGAAACATAAATTCTGTAATTGAACGTGTAGCACAAAGATTAGCGCAGAAACTCCCAGGGCTGGGCCCAAACCACTAGAAGTCTACCGCTATGGAAAACTCAGAAATTGACTATCAAAATTGCCAAAACATTTATTAAGAATAAAGTTAATACATTGATATAACTGGACAATCTTGTCCTAATACGTTTATTACAGAAGAAAGTCTCCCCTACTCTTTGTTCATTTTTGGCCTTTTAAAGGCGATTACAATAGTGGTAACGGTATTTCCCATACGGGATTCTGCTGCTTTTGGATGTCGTTTGAGTTCTTCAGACATGGAGGTGCCTTTCAATCTTCCCTCGGTCCATGGGAGTCATCATGATTCTGTTAGTCTCTGTCTGTCAGCTGTCTTCTGGTCATCATTGATTCAGCTGCTTATTTCCCTATAAATAAATATATAACAAGTCAATTTCATGTTGTAAAACATCCTTTTTACCGTTAGTTTGTTTTGTCCTGATTTTACATTAATATTCCTTTCCTTTACTGTTAAGATGAGGAAAAATTCATAAAGGTGCATAATAATTCGTGGTAAAGTTAGGGTGAAAACGTACCTCATTCACAGCCCAACATACTCTCCCACTTACCTATTTTCAGGTCCTCATGCAAACAAATGATTTAGGTGTAACTGGGTCAGAGAATAGGCAGGGTAGACTTCTTCTTTATAGACTCTGAAGCCATGTCTCTGTCTAATATTTGCAAAGGTAGCGTTTGTGTGCCCTTCTAGAAATTCATAATCATGATCATAACCTTCACGGGGGTACCAGATGAGATGGCATCTGTACCTACATCCTATCCATGCAGGGCCCATTTTGAAGACCAGATTTTTGTATAAAAGGAATCTGGAGGCAACTGCTTTAAAGTTTCTGTAGCCAAATGGCTCTCTGTTTTTCACATTATTTGTGGATGCCATCCACCTCTATTTGTCTGCTTCCTGAATGTCTTTGAAATACTCCCACTTTTGTTGTATAATGTCCTTATGGATAGACCCATTTTAGTCCTTACTCCCTTTCTCTGCATGAAATTCTTATGTTGGGTGAACAAATGCAAGGGTCTATTAGGCTCCCCTCTAATCCACAGGTCTAGGCCATGTTTCCTCTTCTAGAAAATTTTGTAGGATTTAGCCCACCGAATCTGGTTTTTAGCAAAAGTGAGGAAAGCCTGGAACTGAATATCTCCTATAAAGGGGGTGGGATTAATGTCCCTGTCCTCCTCTAGGAAGAAGCTGTGCATGTATAGTTCACACAAAAGGTATTGGACCTGCTCATAGTCTTGTAAGGGTATGTTTTGAGGGCTTGAAGGTGGTGAATGGGATGTCCCTGGCTCCTCTGGCAATTCTAAGGCTTCTTGTTGTAATTGCAGTCTTTCTAGTCGTCTTCTCTTGCTTGGTTCTGAAGTTGAAGCACGATTCCTTTTCCCTCTTGTTCCTCTAAGTATGTTCATTCTAGGGAGCTCAATTTCGGTCCCGGCAGGGTTTTCCTCGGGTGCATGCACAGCAGGGTTAATAAAGCTACCCCAGGATGTTTGTTGTTTTCTTAACTCATGTATGATAATTAAATTGATTAAACAATGGTGGTTGACGACTACTAGGGGTTTTTTAGCCTTTCTCATTCGAATAGCAGTGTCGTGTAATACATAATTTAAGAAAGAGGGCAGATTAACTGAAATATTTTGTTTAATAACAGCTAACAATTTGAGTTGACGAGGTTTTACCACATCTTGGCGTCCATCGCATGTGATGAATCTTTGGATGAATGCTACCAATTCCTACCACGGTTGTTGTAGAGAGCTAGGGTTAATCCCCTTTCCGTTTTTTTCCAATGGTTCTCCTGGATCCTAGTACGCTGTGATTGCCTGTTGTAGAAGAAGGTGCTTTTCGGTCCATATTTCTCCCTCTGCTAGTATTCTGGAGACTTCAGCAATGATATCCTCTGTGACCGGTATAATCCTTCCCTTGAGTCTAGTATGTCCCTCCTGTAGGTTCTGCAGGAATTCAATTTCTATCTCTATGTCAAACCCTTGCAATTTGTGTAAGTATGGCAGCCAGCCAGCTTGCTGGAGAATGGTGCGAGCTGCATTTGAGATTGGGAAGGTTGTAGGTTAATTCCAAAGAGAGTTCCCTCCCATGGCTGATGTGTTCTATTGAGCTAATTTCTCCTTCTGTCTGTGTTTCTTTTCGGCTTTGTTGGTTAGAATAAACACTGCATGCAAGAGAAAAAGAAATTGCAGCCTTCTGTTGTAAATGTAGGTAAATTCATATCTTAATTGCAATGATCTTTTGGTATTATCAGCGTATCCAACAGAATTTGTGCAGGGAATTCGCTTGCTTAATATTTATGGAAATTTACACCCCCTCTCTCGAAGTAAGGGTGTCCATGTCCTTAAGTACAAGAGAGATTTGATCAATCATGAATGCATATGGGGGAAAATGTCAGAGATCAGTAATTACAGTTTGTACGCGAGAACGGCATCCGTGGCCTTGGAGCTCAAGGACAAAGGAGTGATTGTAACAATTATGAACGCGTGCGGTGTAAAGGTCAGAATTGTGATTTATCATAAGTGTATCTCATACAGAAGTGACCGAAGAAGGGAAGAAAGAAATACAATAATTATTATGATAGGATGTCCTTATTTAATGGTATGGTGTGACGGGAGCATGACTGTGATAGATAATTATTGGTGTCTTCATCCCGTAATTCAAACATGAAAGCATAGTTCATTTATAGTTACTTATGCGGTAAAATAGTATTATCACTAATTCGAGTAGTGGATTTATCTTGGAAATGGATGGAAATAGGAGATAAGGTATATGTAAGAGTAATTGGCTATCCTTAGAACATACTCTCATACCACAAGCAGAGCCACTGCTGCCAACAGGTGCTCAGAGCCTCGACAGGGATGTTATTTTAACCCGGAAAATGAGCCAGCATCCTTTATGTAAAAATAGTTATTTTTCCAATTTTATGGAGAGATCACCGTGCTGGTGTGGTGGCCAGATAGTCAAGGTGCCACTCACTAGAGTTGTAACAAAGTGATCAGGCCAGCTCTTGATGATACCTCCTGTCCTTCAAGCAATTGATAAGGTCATTACCCTGGTGTGTTGGCTATTGTGGGCATCTCACCTGCTAAACCCTTATGATCATGGTAGGTTGGCTCGTGATGAGACCCCCTATTCTCTCTTAAAAATTTTCATATAGACATAGTACTTCTTTTTGAAAAGTAGGCATTTCGTTTTGTTTTATGAAGAGACCATTGTGCGGGTGTGGTAGCC
Source organism: Pinus albicaulis (assembly GCA_034641835.2). NCBI lineage: Eukaryota > Viridiplantae > Streptophyta > Pinopsida > Pinales > Pinaceae > Pinus > Pinus albicaulis. The sequence goes on along the minus strand of CM076575.1, from coordinate 1,753,846,833 downwards.
AGATAGTCACAGTGCCATTCACTGGGATAATAACAGAGTGATCAGGTCAGCTCGTGATGAGACCTCCTGTCCTTCAAGAAGTTGAGAAGGTCATTACCCTGGTGTGTTGGCCATTGTGGGCATGTCACCTGCTAAACCCTTATGATCATGGTAGGTTGGATCGTGATGAGACCCCCTATTCTCTTTTTTTTTTTTTTTATTCATGAAAGCATACTATTTATTCTTTATACATTAAGGGAGACTCATTAACTCCTTAAGATTTATGGATGGTGTGAAAAGTAAAAATAATAATGGGAATACAATTAATACTCCTTATTCCTAAATCTTTATGTTAAGGGGAAATACTACTCAAGAGTGTAGAAAGATATAACGTTATAAGACTATGTATTGTGTGATAACATGTTTGAATAGGAGATGTCTTAGCCGTCCATTGCATAGATGTACCATGTTAGCTTCTAGAGTAGAGATTTCCACTAAAGTTTCAAAGGATCATCATATTAGTAATATTGTTGCTTTTCTCCTCTTCAGGTGAAAATTCTCACTCAAAAATGTGTTTGAAAGCTGGGGTGTGGGATGAGGAGAGCTTTTTGTGAGGAGAGATCATCAAAACAAAACAAAACAAAAAAACATCATGCTTAATAAGGGAAAAAAAATCAGTTGTTCAATCTAATTGAACAACAGTAAATAAACATGCCAAAGGACACGGTTGTTCAATCCGATTGAATAGAAAAAGTAAGACGCAACAAAGAAACTTATGTTTAATCCGATTGAATAGCAGTTGTTCAATTAGATTGAACAGCAGCCGTTCAAATATTTGAATAGAAAAAGTAAAAACGCAAGGAAATTTTTGTTCAATTAGATTGAACAACTGTCGTTCAAATGTATTGAACAGCAGCCTTCAAAGATTTGAACAACAAAGAAAACGCAACAAGGAAATTGTTGTTCAATCTGATTGAACAATAGTTGCTCAATTGGATTAAACAACAGTCGTTCAAAGATTCGAACAACAAAAAATAAAAATGCAAGGAAATTGTTGTTCAATCAGATTGAACAACAACTATTCAATTGGATTGAACAACGGCTATTCAAAGATTTGAACAGCAAAAGTAAAAATTTAAAACACGGCTATTCAATCCGATTGAACATTAGATGTTCAATTAGATTAAACAGCAGTTGTTCAAAGATTTGAACAACAAAGAAAAAACCACAAGGGGAGGAAAAAGACATCATTGTGAATATGAAGAATGTACAACAGAATAATAAAAAAAATGCAGGGAAATTATATACAATATTTACAAAAGGAAACAACAAGACCTTATGTACTTAAAGTTGTGGGGTTATCACCCCCTTCTACTAGAACTTGGATAGTAGGATCATTGTGTACCTGCTGGCAGAAAGACTCCTTCGTAAGAGGTTTGTGATAGAGGCGCACTTTGTGCCCATTGACTCAAAATGTAGAACCAGACCCGTTTATGGTGGTCAAGGTTAGGGTACCATTGTTGTGTACTTCTTGAATTTCATATGGACCGAGCCACCTTATTTGAAACTTCCCCGGAAAATCTTGGAATATGGAGTCATAGAGAAGTGCCCAATATCCTTTCCGAAATGTCTTCTTTTTATGAGATTTTTATGCCACTTAGCTCGTTGTTGTTGTATGATAGTTTTGCATTGTAGAGCTAGTATCCGTATTTCATCTAGCTCATTTATTTGTTGGAGTCTTCTAATCTGGGCCTCCGTCAAGTCTATCCCTACCCCCTGGGTTGTCCATAGAATCTTCACTTCGAGTTTAATAGAAAAAATAGGCTCTCTCCTGAATACCATATGATATGAAGAATATCCAGTAGTGTTTCACCACGTTGTGCGGAAAGCCCACAAGGCCTCTAGTAGTCTAGTGGCCCAGTCTCAACGATGTGCTGATACTGTTTTAGTAAGAATTGCCTCAAGGGTTTTGTTGGTACTTTCAACCTGCCCGTTTTCCTGCAGGTGGTAAGGAGACATGACTCTATGGATGATATGGTGATTCTTCAAGGTGGTTGTAATTTTATTACCCACAAATTGTGCCCCTCCATTGGTTATCACTTACCGTGGTAAACCATATTGCACAAATAGCTCAAAAATGAAGTTAATCACATATTCTTCTGTGGCTCTTGATAAGGCCACTATTTCTACCCACTTTTTTTACGTAATTTTTGGCAACCAGTATGTATATTTTCTAGTTCTATGGCGAGTTGAATGGTCCAACGAAGCCCATTTCCCATCGTTCGAACGGTTCTACTACCAATTGTGGTTGAACTAACATTTCATCAGCTTGGCCCGAGCGACGCATTCTTTGGAAACTATCGCAAGCTAGGACATATTTTTTTGCGTCTTTAAAAATCTTAGGCCAATAATAACCCAATTGTAATACTTTGTGCCCCATTCTGCGATCTGCAAAATGGCCACCACAAGGTTCATCGTGACAGGCCCATAGGATGTCATAAATCTCATCTTCCTGAATGCATCTACGTATATGCATGTCGGCCCCTGTATGAAAGAGGTATCCACCGATCTAGGAGAACGTAACACTATGTTGTACAATCAGTTTTTGTTCCCTTGATGTTAAATGTCTGGGTTGCTTTCCTACTGCCATGTATTTGCCACATCTGTGTACCATGGCATTTTTATTGCTACACCAAACAGATGTTCGTCAGGAAACTGATCTATCACCACTAGTGTGTCATCTATTTTAGGAACCCTAAATAGGAAGTCTGCAACCACATTCTCCTTCCTTGGACAGTCTTTGATAGTTATATAGAATTCCTGCAAAATCAGCAACCAACGAGTTATTCTCCCATTTGTAATTTGTTTATTGGCTAGATATCTAATGGAAAAGTGATCAGTATATAGGAGTACTTGATAGCAAGTTATATAATGTCTAAATTTATTGATAGCATAAATGACAGCCAAGAATTTTTTTTCAATCACCGTATTGTTTAATTCAGCGAGAGTGAGATTTTTGCTAATGTAATATATAGCATAGGGCTTTTTATCTTCTTCTTGACCAAGAACTGCCCCTATCGCTATGTCAGATGCATCAGAATAAATGTGAAAGGGCAGCTTCCAGTTAGGATCGTGTAGGATTGGTGTCGTCGAGACCAGTTTCTTTAAATCTGTAAAGTAGTGTCACACTTATCAGACCAATGGAATTCAACATTCCCAGTTAATGCATACAAGGGTGCAGTTATTTGTGAAAAAAGATTTATAAACCTGCGATAGCACCCTGTGTATCCAAGAAAACTGTGTACCTCTGTCTGCGTACAAGGTGTGGCCAATAACAACATTACTTCTATTTTTTTCAGGTCTAACTATATTCCAGCTGCAAAGATATAGTGTCCTAGGATTACTCCTTCGGTCATCATCATGTAGAATTTTTCATTGCTTAAACATAATCTGGTAGCAATACATCGTTCCAACACTTTTTCCAGAGTTTCTAGCACTTGATCGAAGTCATCTCCATATGGGGTAAAGTCATCCATGTAAATTCCAAGCCCCTCATTTATTAATTAAAAAAAAATTCTGAGTATGGCTCTTTGGAAGTTTGTTGGGGCATTGCATAGTCCGAATGGTAATACCCTGTAGGAAAATGTACCCCATGGGTAGGTAAAGGTTGTTTTATCTTGGTCTTCGGGGGCTATCTAGATTTTATTATAACCGTTGAATCCGTCAAGAAAGGAAAAGAACCATTTCCCTGCCAATGTATCAAGGACCTGGTCAATAAAAGGAAGGGGGAAGTGGTCCTTCTGTGTTGCCTTATTCAGTTCTCTATAATCTACACAGATTCTCCATTTCACATTTTTCTTAGGAATGACTACTAGGGGAGAGACCCATTTTCTATCTGAGATAGGATAAGTGAATTTTACATCTAGTAGCTTCTGCAATTCATCTTTTACAATGTCTTTCAAATGTGGCTCTAGCCTTCGTTGAGGTTTCCGAACAGGACGATCCTCCTTGTCAGTATAGATGTGATGAGTGCATAGCTAAGGGTCTATACCCTTCATGTATGGGTAGTCCCAAGAAAATTCTCCCTGATACTTCTGTAGAACCTTTATGAGCCTTTGCTTTTGGTTACTATCCAAATTTCCATTGATATTCAAAAATTTTCCGGGCCCAATTTCAATGGTTATGATGTTGCGTACAACAATTGTGGGTATATGTTGATCATCAAGGTCTACCAAGGGGTCTTCTTGTGGTTCATCGTCAAGAACTATTTTTAGCATTTGGAATTTTAAGTTTTCAAGCATATATGGTTGATTCATGAAGTTATTAATTACATCATCTTCATTTTGATCCTTAAATTTAAGAGCTTCAACTACAGTCAGTGGTGAACGAATATTTTGTTCCTAGTATGTATGTGGATTTCTATGAACTTTTATCGTGGGTAGGCTTGGTTTGGCAGGCAAGTAAATGATAATATTTTTTATGGAATCTCCTCTAGAAATGGTCATGCTACCTATCTGGCAGCCTATATAAGCATCGGTTGTGCCAACCAAGGTTGCCCAAGTATCAATGGGTGTCCGTCCATCCTACTCTTTGGGTTAATAACTAAAAATTCAGTTGGATACTCCCATGAGTCCACGGAAACCAGGATGTCTTGTAATATTCCTTCTGGTCTGATAATAGATCTGTCAGCAAGCTCCTGCAAAGTAGTTGTGGGTTCTAAAGCTAATATGCCTAGCTTTTCGCAGGTCCCTGTAGTTAAGATGTTAATGGCCACCCTAAGTCAACCAATGTGTTTGGAAAGGAGTGGCCCGAGATTTGCAAATTTACTATGGGATTCCCTGGATCCTCATATTTCACAGGTGTTTCATTTCCCAATAGTAAGTCAGATAGTGCCCCTACCACATGAACAATGGGTGCAGTTTTTTCTTTCCTTACCTACTTCTTCCCACACAGTTCTTTAATTATCTTGGCATAGATGGGAATGTCTTGTATGGCTTGTAAAAGAAGAATTTTAATGAAAAGGTTTCTTAACTCCCCTAAGATATCGAAATCTGGAGAGACTATCGGTCTAGGCCGCGTTAACCTTTCAGGGAATGGAGGGGGATAAATCCTAAGATTTTCAAGCTTCCCTTGATCAACCATTTCCTTTTCTTGCTCTACTTCTGTTTCAGTCATATTTGTTTGTATAGGCTCTATTGAAGTTCCAGGTTCAAATTTTGGTGGGGTTGTATCTTCTGTTGGTGAAATAGTACATCCTGATCTCAGCCTTAGTTCATTATATTTCTTCTGTTTAGTTTCAGGGTTTGGACTTTCTACAATCTGAATTAGCTAAACTGGCATGTTGTTGGGGTTAGGATTGGGCTGAGTTGGCAATTGAGGCCCTATGATAGGTTGAGGGTTGTGTTGGACTGGGTATGGGGCTGGTAACGTAGGTTGATTTTGAACACCTGTCCCCATCAGTAGGTTGGTCATTCCTAGGGGTCGCTTCTAGTTCTGAGGCCAGTTTGTGACTTGTGAAGGGGAGGTTGGCCACTGGGTTTGATAGGGAGTGCTTTTCCAATAAGGGGGAGAACAAGGAAAACTTGGCCAATTATTCCTTGAAGAGGGTTGTGTTGGCCAAGGTGGTATAGGAAATGATTGAGATGGCCAAGTAGAGAAAGGTGGTTGATTCTGCCAAGATGCTGCAAGGTTTTGTTGCTTAAATGGTGGGGAAGAAAATAACTAAGGCAGGTCTTGTGGCATACCTGGTCGTGATTTCCACTGGCGACGTTGGTTCATGAGATAGATTGGTTCTGTCCCTTCTTCTACTTCTTTAAAAACTGCATTCAGCCTCGGAAGTGAAGGACAATGGTCTATAGCATGGTCCTTAGTGAAAATAGTGCATGTCTGAACCATGTCTAATGGGCATTCCCTTTGGCTATGCTTCTTCCAACGGCGTGGGAAAAATACAGCCAAGTTTTGTTCTACTATGGCTTACTTCTGCTTGGCTTGTAGGACATCTAGTTGTGTTGTAAAAGTGCCCAAGATGTCAGTTTTGAAATATTCTAAAGGATTACCAAATTCTGCTCTGGTTACGTTGCCACCAGAATGTTTAGGATCCCTTTTAGTTGAGTCTCGTCCGATTGGCATATTTCGCATACTACCCCGAGAGCACCTAATACACAGTGAAATAATATCATCGTATTCTTCTTGGTAGATGTCCCCTTTTCCCATTATGCTAAGTGTTTCAACCCATTCTTCTTTCATTCCCTTAATCATTGTCGCTTTTAAGATGTCTTTGGATAGTGCAATATATGGAGACCTTTGTAAATTATATTGAAATATTTCGACATACTCTTATAATATCTCATTGTCTTTTGTAGACATATTGAATATTTCATCTTTTAATTCTCGAGTCCGGAAATAATCTTGATATCTATTATGGAAAGTGTTCTTCATTTGGTCCCAGTTATTGATGGTTCCTCCACCGAGCCCCATGAACCAATGTAATGCGGTCCCTTTCAAGGTAGAGGGAAATAATTTCAGTTTCTGAGGGCCAGTGGTGTAGTCATATCCCCTACATAAGACATCGAATTCAAATAAAAACGCATCAAGATCTTCCAATTTCAACCCATGGAAGGTGGGGATGTTTTTTAAGGGAATGGATTTCATAGGAGAATTTGCAGCATGATCAACAATGGGATATTCCGATGTTAATGTTTGCCTATGATTCTAGTTTTGATTATTTTCCATTTGATCAAATATATGCTAATAATCTTCTGGGATATCTTGTTCTGGAGGAATAATCTCAATGGAATTTGGGGATGGATGTGGAGGAAGCCTTACAGCACTCCCCCGATTTGGGATAATGAGTGACTTTGTCTCGACCACTCACTCAGGGGATCCAGGCTCTGGAGTTCTTACCTGAATTGCACTGCTGGTTTCTCCTTCCCCTTCCTGAAAATTACAAGAACCTCCCTCTCTCGAAGGATTATTACTTGCGTGATTGGCAGTCTGAAGGCCTTGTTCAGATCCCTCTTGTTCACTGTGAATCTCAGCGTGGGCTACAGATGGTGAGGTTGTTGCCTGAGGGAGTGCAGTAGGAATTTGAATAGGAATGGTTTTGGGTCCTACGGATGCCTAGGATTCAACCTTCTTAATGATTTCGTCTATATATTTTGTTCTACCAAGGATCATCGGTCCTTTGGGTTTCGTAGACTTAAGTGAATTATTTTTATTTGTTTCTATCTTTTCTTCCTAGTCATAAAACAAGAGCACCTATTCTACTGGCCTCTGCACAATTGCTGAGAAGCTAGCTGGAGAGTAAGTGTTTTTCTTGCCGATACACAGGTTCTTACCTCTCATTTTCAATACTCAATTCTTCACAGTAAAAGAAAGAAGAAATAAAGTACATCACTCTTCAACACTCTCCCCGGCAACGGCGCCAAAATTTTTGGGTCATAAAGGTGACTGTTACAGGCAACTTCGATGCTTCTCATTCATTTTTCAACCCAGGGCAAGTCTTATTATTTCAAGAGTGTGAACACAGTATATGAAAGTGATATCAAAGAACAGCTACTCTATATTACCATAAAGAGGACTTATCTAATTCTCGAAGTTCAATCAATCCAAAGCGAAATGGAATTGTAAAATGTCGTTTAACTATTCTGTCTAAGTAAGCGCAGAAGAGAAACCTACGATTGAACAACACACAAATGAATTGTACATCAGTCCTACTGAATTGAACAACAATTCATTATCTAATTTTGCAATGGAATTCTCTTTGTAAATTAAATAGATGACGCCTCTCTGAATCAATTAACAACTAGACACCTTACAGTAATGATAAAAAGATACAACTCTTAGCTATATACAGAATTGAACAACAGTCATGGTAAAGCCAATGAAACGAGTCTAAAATCATTAGGAAATGATGAAAGCATCTAACAACTATGAAAGCATTGATTGTAAACAAGTATGAATAATGAAATATTCTAATGAAAGTGAAAGTTATAGTATCTTATGTTTGCAATTCGACCAATTAAATGATATCTCATGAAATGCATTCGATGACTGAAACGTAAATTCTGTAATTGAACGTATAGCATAGAGATTAGCGCAGAAATTCCCAGGGTTGGGCCCAAACCACCAGAACTCCACCGCTACGGAAAAATCAGAAATTGACTATCAAAAATGCCAAAACCTTTATTAAGCTGAAATTTAATACATTGATATAATTGGACAATCATGTCCCGATACGTCTATTACAGAAGAAATCCCCCCCCCCCTGCTATTTGTTCGTTTTCAGCCTTTTAAAGGCGATTACAATAGTGGTAACGGTCTTTTCCATACGGGATTGTGCTGCTTGTGGATGTCGTTTGAGTTCTTCAAACGTGGAGGTGCATTTTCGTCTTCCAATGATCCATGAGAGTCATCATGATTGTGTTAGTCTCTGTCTGTCAGTTGTATTATGGTCATCATCGATTCAGCTACTTATTTCCCTGTAAATAAAGATATAACAAGTCAATTTCACGTTGTGCAACATCCCTTTTACCGTTAGTTCGTTTTGTCCTGATTTTACATTAATCTTCCTTTCATTTACTGTTAAGATAAGGAAAAAATCATAAAAGTACATAATAATTCGTGGTAAAGGTAGGGTGAAAACATACCTTATTCTCGGCCCAACATTTACTTTCAAAGAAAATTATTTTTATAAATATTTTTCAACCTTTCAAATTGAATCATTTTACTTCAATAACAATTTTGAACAAATGATTAAAGAGAATTTTGCCTTATCATCAACTTAAAAATTAGATTTTTCCACTTAATAACTCACTTCATAAATATACAAACCAAAATCTCATAAACACCTTGTTATAAATGATTAAATATTCTTACCGAAACCTATGACATTTTCCTTATACAAATTTAAATGTCTATATAGCCTATAGTATTTTAGTCCATTAAATTAAACAATATACATTTCTTTATTTCTCAATAATAAACCATTTTAAAATCTTCCTCCCTTAATTGCAATAGAATGCATTTATAAGGGCCACTCGTTTCATTCTTTCTCAAACGTAGAAGAAAGTTGGAAAATTCTCATTATTTTCCATACTAATTCAATGCATTTTTAATATGGGTTTTCAAATCATTGTGGAATATTTTTATAATGTGGGTATGTTATTTTAAAATTTCCATTTTCCAAGTTGTCATTTTATGTATTTCTCGAATCACAAGGAAGCAAAACATTTTTGACATTTAAATGAAGTATTAAGTATGATCATTATATTTAATAAAAAAATTCAATTTTTTTCTCGTGTGTTCGCGTTACAAATTTAAATGAAGTATGATAATTACATTTAATAAGAAATTTCAAATTTTTTTTTTCTCTTCTGTTTGTGTTATAATTAGCTTAGTGAATAAGTATTTCATTTTTTTTACAATTGAATATCAAAACATTAACCAATAACATTACATCAAAGAAACACAAGAGGTATATATAAAATAATTTATTTTTATTATAAGAGAAGTTACAACTTTTAGTTTACGCGTGACAATTTGATGGACCCAAAGAAATTTATGTAGAAATTATGTAACATATGCATGTGTATATCCAGATTCCCCTGATCTAACAATATTTATCTTCTTGGTAAATACAGAATCCTTCCACTATTAATCTTTTGCGGAAATTTAAAAACTCAATTGCAAACACATGAAGCAATAAAAACAATCACACATAACACAGTTGTTTAACGGGAAATCCTGAAGCTAAAAACCCCAACTATCATATACTATGTATCATGGAGATCATGTAATAATCTCATACAAAGCTTAGTACATCAAGCTCTCAGTATAATACAATCTTCACACACTAACATGAAGAAATCTGCAAATCCATGCATTGATTTCTTGCCCCCTGATAGCCTGCCTCCACTGCGTAATTCTTATTGAAGAAGACCCTTGAATGAATTCGAATCTACCTTGCCTTGACTACACAATACTCATTGGCAACTCCAATGTGTGTGTGATGCAATCAATGCATCACTAAAGTCACAACAGATAGTCCATCTTACCCTTTCACCTACCTCTCCACTGGGTCTCCATTGGAACTGACATGCACTGTAGTTAACAGTTGTTTCTGTTCAGTTTTTAGTGAGTTAATAGTTGTGAATTAATTAACTAATTAATTCACTTAACTCTCATTAGTGTATCTTTCAGTTAGACTAGATACAACTATCTCAACTGAGTTTAACTCCATTAACTGAGTTAAACTAAATAACAACTCCATAAACTACTCTTCCAACTCTGTCATAACATTGCCACTTCAGTTATAACTGAGTCCTCCATGCATGAGCCACCATAACCCTAGGAATTGTGTAATTCCATCAGCCCACTGATTTGCCAAATCTGTATACTGAAATAAAGTGCTCCAAGAGAATAAGTTGTTGTTTATTGTCTGATTATTATTAAGGGATAATAATAATCAACACATCTATTTTTAGATCGATGATCTATAAATAGACTTCGCCCAATATTCTAAAAATAGAATTTCATCTATTTTTCCAACTTGACCAGCCATCCACAAATAGCACCCTGCAACTTATGAAATATGATCATCATGTCTAAAAATAGATAGTCTAAAAATAGACTTACACCTAAAAATAGCCTGCGGGCCCACTTAGTGAAGGTGACTGATTTTCACTAAGCTTCATCATCTTGTTGAATCTCAACACTCCCTCTCAACAAGATAGGGATTATCCTTCACCCCAATCCTGTCTCTATGGTATTCGAATTTTCTCTTGTTGAGCGCCTTCATCAAAATGTATGCATCCTGATCTTCCATAGGAATGTACTGAAGAAACATGATCTTCCGCTTCACACAATCTCTAGTATGATGATACCAGAAATCAATATGTTTAGATCTATCATGAAACACAGGATTAATCGAGAGTTTAATGCAACTCTAATTATCACAATGTATCACTGTAGGATCTAAATGTGAACCAAACAAACCGACCAGGATCTTCCTCATCCAAATAGCCTCACATGCACGGACTTGTTGCCATGTATTCTCGCTTTCCGTTGAACTCGAGTGCCATGGATCTTTGCTTTCCTACCGTACCAAGAAACTCCGTTGTAGATCTAATACCGAAACCCTCCCGATGTGCTCTTTTCCGTCCGTCGAGTTGCCCGCCCAATATGCCTCCGTGAAGCCATGCAACTTCACCTCATCCGTCCGTCTCAAGTAATTACAAGCCATACTTCGATGTGCCCATCGAGATACCCTCAGACATGAAATACATGCTTTCCTCGCTTCCAAAAGAGCTTGGTAGGCTTAACCATCGCTTGTGAAAGCTGGTTCATCGCATAGCATATGTCCGGTCTTGTATTAACTAAATACATGAGCGAACCCACCAACTATCGATAAATAGTGGCATCCACTACCTCTGCCGATGTAGCATCCTCTTTCCTCCAATTTCCTAGAAGAGGAGTATCCATGGGCTTGCAGTCCTCCATGTGAAACTTACCAAGTATCTCTCGAGCATACTTTCCTTAAGACACAAACAATTCACCTTCTCGCTGCCATATTTCCAATCCAAGGACATAATGAAGGAGGCCCAAATCCTTCATCTCGAACTCCTTTGCAAGATCTGCCTTGCATGAGTGTATCAACTACTCATCACCCGTTAGTATTAAATCATCAACATAAAGAACAATGATTAAAATCTTACCCTCCACCAAAATTTGGTACAGGTTTGCATCTGCCTCACTCTTGGTGAAGCCAAGTCCAAAGGAAATAGCCACGATTCGTGTGTACCAAGCACGTGGTGCTTCGTTCTACCCATACACCAGCCTACACACATGCGACTCATTGCCGAAGATCTCAAATCCTTTAGGGGTCGCTCAATGTACACCTCTTCCTCAATGATCCCATTAAGGAACACAGTCTTCACATCCATCTGATGAATGTGCCAACCCATCTACGCTGAGAGAGAAAGGATGGTCTGTATGGAAGAATACCATGCGACAAGTGCAAAGGTTTCTTCATAATCAATTCCCTCGATCTGTGAGAAGCCTCGGGAAACAAATATTGCCTTATACTTCTCGACGCTCCCATCAACAACTTTCTTTACCTTGTAGATCCATCTTGATCCTACAACTTATTTACCCACTAGCCTTGCAAAAATCTCCCAAGCAATGTTTCTGACAATGGAGCCATGCTCCTCCACCATGGCATCTACCCATGTGGGCTCCTGCACTACTTCTTCAAAAGAAAATGGCTCCATCACGATACACTTACTCATGAGAGCCGTGTATCCAATAAATCGGTCAGGTGATTGTCTATGTTTGCGTTGTGATGTAGGGACTCCTAAATTCTGTGCTGCATGAAGCTTCAATCTCTCAGCTTCTGTGGTACGCTTTCTGCTAGTTCTGATGTTTGGCTCTGCATGAGTGGACTCCTCCACTCCATGAATCTCCTCCTATGGCTGATCCACATCTAGAGGCTCATCTTTGGGAACAAGAAGTTCCTCCTCTGCATGCAAGTGTAGCTCCCTCTCAAGCGACAACTTCATGGCTTCCACCTCATTGAATTTTATATCACGCCGCACCACAATCATCCGACTATCTGGAAAATACACACAATAATTATGGGGTGTTTCTGTGTACCCCACAAATATCCCAACTTCTGTAGTCGGCTCCAGCTTCTTTCTGGCATCCTTTGTCACATGAATGTAAACATATGAGCCAAAAATCTTCAAATGAGAAATATCAGGCTTCTTACCAGTAAAATATTCTTTAGGGGTACTCATGCCAAGTACTCTATGAGGACAACGGTTTTGCACATAAACCACAGTGTTGCATGCTTCCAACCACAAGTGCATCGGTAGGCCCTGGTCATGCAGACTAGCTCATGCAGCACCCACGATCGTTCTGTTATTCCTCTCTGCGACCCCATTTTTCTGTGGGTTATGAGGCGCTATGAGTTCTCTTCGAATTCCTTCTTTGCTACAGAAGTCTTTGAAATCGTTCGAGATATATTCACCACCATTATTGCTCCGTAGAGCCTTCACTTGCTTCCCCAACTCCTTCTCCACTAATGCTTTAAACTCACAAAAATTTGAGAATGTTTCGCTCTTTTTCTACATGAAGAAGATGCAGCATCTACGAGAATAGTCATCAACAAATATAACATAATACCTATGTTTTGTTGTTGAAGCAACCGAGAAAGGTCCACACACGTCTGTGTGAATTCTCTCCAGGATCACCGAAGCACGGTTCTCCTTCTCATGAAAGGTTGTTTTCACAAACTTACCCATAGTACATCCCTTGCACTATTCTGAATGCGCAAGAGTACCCTTAGGAAGTCTAGTAGAAATCTATTGCAAAATCTTCAAAGCGCCATGGTGAAGATGGCCCAATCTCCTGTGCCATGATTCGCCCTCATCCCGGCTCACCACTTCTTCTGCTTTGCCCATCATTTCAATGCAGCCATCTACCTCTAGCTTGTAGAGATTCTTAACTCGAATCCCCATACTATTGGTTTGACCCGTTGTTTTATGTCACAAGAAATATTTTCCATCGCTAAAAACAACGTCATAACCTCTATCTTCCAACATTACGACCGAGACCAAGTTCTTCTTTAGACCTGGAACATGCATAACATCTTTCAACATAAATGTATTACCTAACTCCCTCTCAAAGGTAATGGTCCCAAAGCCGGTCACACTGTATCGACCATCGTCGCCCATCTCTATATGCATTTGGAGATCCTTCTCCTCCAAGTCACTAAACAACTCCTTGTCTCCCGTCATATGGAAAGACGCACCACTATCAAGATACCACACCAATCCCATTGAGCTTGAAACCAAGCATGCGATCAAAGAGAAATCAAGTTCAAATTGCGAGGCTAAGGCCTCACCCACTACAAGTCCAATAACCTTCTTGTTCTTCTTCTTATGTGGGCAGTTAGTGGCGAAATGCCCATGTTCATGACAGTGAAAACACTTCACCTTGGACAAATCCTGCTTCTTGCCTTTAGCCTCGGATTTTGAAGGGAATTTTTTCCCCTTCCCCTTCCTTGTTTTGGCAGCCAAAGCGCAATTCTCTTCATCTTCATTCTTCGATGAAGAGTCGTCCTTGGTACTTCACCTTATCTCCTCCTGCACAAGATCTGACAAAAGTCGCTCCCAACCCAACAGTTTCTCCCGTCCATTGACAGAGTCTTCGTAGCTATGCCAACTCTTCGGAAGCCCAAGGAGAGCCAAGCTCACCAAGTCATCATCCTCAACAGTAATCACCACACTTCCCAGTTCATCCCTACAATGGAAAACTTCGTGAGATATTTTGGAATACTATCACACTTCTCCATTTTTATTTTTCTGAGCTTATCTTTCAACGCCAACTTCCTCTGGTAGCTGCTGCTTTGGAAAAAATCTGTCAAAGCCTTCCACATTTCAAATGGAGTGGCTTTCCTGTGAAGGCTGGACACAATATGGTCCTTCAGACCTTCCAACAAAATTCGTCTTGTCTTTGCTACCTTATTTTTCCATGCATCAAGTAATGCAGCATCACTAGAACCAGGCTTACGAACATTGTTATCGATGAACTCCTTCAGTCTATTATCTTCCAGCACCGCCTCCATCCTATCCTTCCAGGCTATGTAATTAGAGTTTCCCTCAAGGGCATACTCCAATCGCAACCCATTGAAAGACATTTCAATGTATACTCAACTGTCACACCAAGAAATTTCTACAGCAAATTCGAATTGTCCACCAGCACAAACTCAACAATTCTTCACAATTGCAATCTTAAAGAATTAACATTACTTCGATACCATGTAGAAATTATATAACATATGCATGTATGTATCCACATTCTCCTGATCTAACAATATTTATCTTCTTGCTAAATACAGAATCATTCCACTGTTAATCTTTTGTGGAAATTTAAAAACTCAATTGCAAACACATCAAGCAATAAAAAAAATTGCACATAACACAGTTGTTTAACGAGAAAGCCTGAAGCTAAAAACCCCAAATATCATATATTATGTATCGTGGATATCATGCAACAATCTCATACAAAGATTAGTACATCTAGCTCTCAGTACAATACAATCGTCACACACTAACATGAAGAAATCTGCAAATCCATGCACTGATTTCTTGCCACCTGATAGCCTGCCTCCACTGCGCAATCCCTGTTGAAGAATACCCTTGAATGAATTCGAATCTACCTTGCCTTGATTGTGCAATCCTCATTGGAAACTATAATGTGTGTGTGATGCAATCAGATAGTCCATCTTACCCTTTCACCTACCTCTCCACTAGGTCTCCACTAGAACTGACATGCATTGTAGTTAACTGTTGTTTTTGTTCAGTTGTTAGTGAGTTAATAGTTGTGAATTAATTAACTAATTAATTCACTTAACTCTCACTAGTGTATCTTTCAGTTAGACTAGATACAACTAGCTCAACTGAGTTTAACTCCATTAACTGAGTTTAACTGAATAACAACTCCTGTAACTACTCTTCCAACTCTGTCATAACTTTTCCACTTCAGTTCTAACTGAGTCCTCCATGCATGAGCCACCATAAACCCTAGGAATTGTGTAATTCCTTCAGCCCATTGATTTTCAAAATATGTATACTAAATTAAAGTGCTCCAAGAGAATAAGTTGTTGTTTACTGTCTGATTATTATTAAGGGCTAATAATAATCGACACATTTATGTTTAGATCAACGATCTATAAATAGACTTTGCCCAATCTTCTAAAAATAGAATTTCATCTATTTTTCCAACTTGACCAACCATCCACAAATAGCATCCTGCAACTTCTGAAATATGATCATCATGTCTAAAAATAGACATAGTCTAAAAATAAACTTACACCTAAAAATAGCCTGCGGCCCACTTAGTGAAGGTGACTAATTTTCACTAAGCTTCATCATCTTGTTGAATCTCAACAATTTACCAGTCACTATTAGAAGGAGCTATACCCATAGTTTACTAGCATCCACTAGAAGGAGGCACTCCAATTTAATTTTCCATAAGAAATTAACCTCAAATGTATGACTTGGTTTGATATAAAAATCAAATTGTACCTTTGAACTCACGCATCATCGTGGCATGAATAGTAGTGAATAAAACATTCACTTTCAAGTTAATTTTAATCCACGCCCTCCGGCAAGATGAATTACACATTGCGACTCTAACCAATAGACTCCACAGACTTCTCATGACGACTGTAGTTACATACAAACCCTTAACAAATTACATACAGATCCTTGATTGTACACAACCTTCCATCTCACTGTGAGCCTCTCTAATTAGCTGCATTCGCTCACCTTTAGGAACACATACCTTATCCAGCTTGTAGAGTAACCCATCTTGCATATGGTAGTTAATGGTTTTGTCACCATCGTGCACATGACTCTGACTCTGCAATTGTTGAAACACCTCCTTGAAGTCCTCATCCTCTGAATATGCCTCTCGGTATGCATCATGGGTGAATGGATCCATGTGCATAAGAGTTCCCAATGTTTTGATCTTTGATGTGGGTGGCCTTTAGTGCATGTCATCCAACTTGTTTTTGTTTCCCTTCTCACACTTGATCAACAAATGAAATTGTTGTAGAAACCCCATCCATTTGTAATGCTTGGTGTGTTGTAGCTTGCTCTGGGATTGCAATGTAGTGGTTGGTGATATGTGCGGATTATTGTCTCCTTTCCCATTATATAGTGCTTCCACTTCTCCACAACTTACACTAGGGCATAAAACTCCTTATCATAGGTAGGGTAGTTAAGAACTACCCCATGAAATACTTCGAAAAGGTAGCATACAGGCCTTCCTCCCTGCATCAAGACCGCTCCCATAACATACCTACTCACATTTTTCTCCAATTCAAAGGGTTGTTGCAAGTATGGTAATGATGGAATTGGTGCTTGACTAATTTTCTTCTTTAGCTCCTTGAAAGCCCTCTTCTGACCCTTTCCCCACTAGAAACTCTTGCCACTTGTTGTTATGGCGTGGAGCGGTGCTTCTACCGCTAAAAATGAGGCTATGAAATTCCTTAGGTATTGTGTTTCCCCAATGAAACTCTTGACCTCAGAAACATTAGTAGGAATTAATCATTTCATGATGGCCTCCATCTTGGCAGGATCTATCTTCAGCTCTCTTCCACCTATCACATACCCTAGATACACCAAATAATGTTGTGCAAACTCACACTTATTGAGATTTTCTAGTAGTTGATGCTTCTTTAATGTCTCCAACATCTACATAAAATGTGAGATCTGATCCTCCTAGGTAGCACTGTATACCAATATAGCATCCAAATAGACAATAATAATTGAATCTATAAAAGGGAATAATACATCATTCATTAATATCATAAAAATATTTGGTGTATTACATAGGCGAAATGGCATGACTAACCACTCATACAAAACTTGCATGGTTTTGAAGGCAGTATTTCAGGTATCTTCTTATTGACTCGAACCTAGTGATATCCAAGCTTTAAGTCTAGCTTGGTGAATTATTTTTCTTGTTGCAATTGATTTAGCAGATCATCTATCTTGGGTAGGGGGTATTTTTTCTTGAGTGTGAACTTGTCCAATGCCTTATAATCTATACACATCTTCCAAGTCTCGTCTTTCTTTAGCACAATGATGATGGGTGACCCACAAGGTTATGTTCTCGGTCGAATGACACCCTGTTTCAGTAGTTGTTGCAATTGTCTCTTCACCTCTTGCTTCTATAACAAACTTCTTGTAAAACCCAATGTTTGGAAATGGGGAGTCCGGCAATAGTTGGATCTCTTGCTCCATTTCCCTCTTAGGTGGTAACCCTTTAGGCTCTCGGAACATATCCCTATATACTTGTAGAAACTCTTCCAGTTGTTGTTTTTAATCTTAGTGAACCCCTCCGGGGATGCCTTGCCTCTTACTGACTCTTTTACATACTTATTTTCTCTTAAAAATAATAAAACATACTTCTTGTTGGAACTAACCAATTTATTGGCTTGGTTGGCACTTACCAACAAAATTTTCGAATTGCCTTTGTGCACATTGATGATGAACGATTTTCCATCCTTTACGAGTCAATACTAGTTGGCTCTCTGTATGAATATTTCATCTTGCATGTACATGTAAGGACTCTGTTGTATCCGCTACAACACCACCCAAAATTTTGGGTATATTCAAAATTTCGGGTCCCCCTCTACTCGCTCGACCCGTTAAGTTTTCGACTTAGCCTTCAGTCGGTAATATCCCCATGACCTATTTTTGTGCAACCCTATCACCTCACCCACTTATCTTGTTGTCTCTCGACTATACTAGGGTATATAAGTTTTAAGCCAGTTTCCAAACTTAGATATGCTCAAGCAATTGAAATAAGTTACAATATCTTAGGTTGGATATTTCAATGTTGATACTCCTCGAATGAGCTATTTTTCCCAGTAACTTGTTTTTCTCATTATCACCGAGAGCTAACTTATTTTCATATTATTCCTTTCATTAAATTGGTCAAAGGTGCTATCAGTACACATCGAACAACGTATTTGTTTCATTAAGAGTCCATTGGCATGGCACCATTAAAATAATCTACAAGATGAGGTTCCAACCGTCCGTGTGGAAGCTATTGGTTTGCACGAAGAGCCTCACTTTAAGCTCAGAGGCACCTGGTCACTTGCACAAGACTGATATGCAGGAAAAGGCATCTTGCTGTGAAAACTAGAGATCACCGAAAGAGGAACGCAGAAGGGATAAAAATCAAGGTCGCAGGTCGCGATGACTCCAGCTCCTAGGTCGCAGAGGACTCAAGGTCGCAGGTCACAAATAACCCTAGGTCGTAGGTCAAAAATGATCCTAGGTCGCAGGTCATAGATGACCCAAGGTCGCAGGTCGCAGGTCGCAGATGACTCCAGGTCGCAGGTCGCAAAGCCGCAAAGTCGCAAAGTCGCGTAGGTCGCAAAGTCACATAGGTCACAAGGTTGCGAGGTCACAAAGTCGCAAAGTCGCATAGGCCGCAAGGTCACGAGGTCGCAAGGTTGCAAGGTCACAAAGTCACATAGGTCGCAAAGTCGCAAGGTCACAAAGTCACATAGGTCGAAAAGTCGCAAGGTCGCAAATTCGCATGGTCGCAAAGTCACAAGGTCGCAAGGCCATAAGGTCATAAAGCCAAATTGGTCGCAAAGTCGCAAAGTTGCATTATTCGCAAGGTCGCAAGGTCGCATAGGTCGCAAAGTTGCAAGCTTGCAAGCTCGCAAAGTCGCAAAGTCGCAAGTAATCCCAAGAGTCGGGGAAGAGCAAAGGTCATGGGAAATCCAAGAGTCACCTTGGTCTATACGTACATCTTCTACTGATTTTGTAAAGGAATTTTGGGTTGCGGACTTTTGAGAGAGACAAAGGCACCTGGTCACTTGCACAAGATTGATATGCAATAAAAGGCATCTTGCTGTGAAAACCGAAGATCACCGAAAGAGGAATGAAGAAGGGACAAAACTCAAGGTCACAGGTCACAATGACTCTAGGTCGCAGGTCACAGATGACTCAAGGTCGCAGGTCGCAAATAACCCTAGGTCGCAGGTCGCAGATGATCCCAGGTCGCAGGTCGCAGATGACCCAAGGTTGGAGGTCGCAGATGACTTCAGGTCGCAGGTCGCAAAAGTTTCATAGGTCACAAAGTCGCATAGGTCACAAAGTCACATAGGTCACAAAGTCACATAGGTCGCAAGCTCGCAAAGTCGCATAGTTCGCAAATTCGCATAGGTCGCAAGGTCGCGAGGTCACAAGGTCGCAAGGTCGCAAAGTTGCATAGGTCGCAAGGTCGCAAAGTCGCATAGGTCGCAAGGTCGCAAGGTCGCAAAGTCGCAAAGTCGCAAGGTCGCAAGGTCACATAGGTTGCAAGGTCGCAAGGTCACAAAGTCACAAGGTCACAAAATCGCATAGGTCGCAAAGTCACAAGGTCGTAAAGTTGCATAGGTCTCAAGGTCGCAAAGTCGCATGGTCGCAAAATCGCAAAGTTGCAAAGCTGCATAGGTCGCAAAGTCGCAAAGTCGCATAGGTCACAAAGTCACAAGATTGCAAAGTCACATAGGTCGCAAAGTCGCAAGGTCACAAGGTTGCAAGGTCGCAAATTCACATAGGTCGCAAAGTCGCAAGGTTGCAAGTTGGCAAGGTCGCAAATTCACATAGGTCGCAAAGTCGCAAGGTTGCAAGTTGGCAAGGTCGCAAGGTCGCAAGGTCGCAAAGTCGCAAGGTCGCAAGGTCACAAGGTCACAAAGTCACAAATAATCCCAAGAGTCGGGGAAGACCAAAGGTCACGAGAAACCCAAGAGTCACCTCAGCCTATATGTACATCTTCTGGCAATTTTGTAGTGGACTTTTGGGTTGAGGACTTTTGAGAGAGACACATTGCTTTTTATTGAATGGATGCCTCTAGATGAATACAAAGAAGTGTTATTGGATCTCACTATTGAATACGATGGAAGTCTCCTATGTGGTTATGCTATGAATATGGTCACTTTGAATGAATGAATGCTTCTTTCAAATATTGGTGCACATTTCTACTCATGTATTCCCTTGTGTTATGAGCTTCCTTGCAACACGTGGATGATATATGATGTTGTAACTTAAAGAAATGTTGATGAAATGATTTGTGGATATTTTATTTAAATCTTTATTAGGATGTGCATAGTTGATAAATGAAACACTTAACCATTGTGAACTTTTTCTCGTTTGTTAAGTGAATCTTGCAATAAGTATGATCTTGGTAAAGTTTTTCTAATAATGTTTTTCATAAGTTTCGTGCTTTAAATTTCGCTTTGCTATTCATGGTATTATGTTTCACAGGGCATTCGTCAATCACTGACTTGTATTCATTCAAACATCCGTGGATTCTCTATCTCGGCGAGTCCCCTCTCTATCCGAAAAACATCTTCACCAATTTAATGGAAACCGAGCCTACATACCGGATGGGATCCCCAAACCAAATGGTGTAGAGTCTAATTGGGATTCTGCACTGGGGGTATCCCCTTACTATTGGCGAGACATTTTGAACCATCAACAGATTTGGCGCTAGAAGGAGGGAAAGATGACAAGCTGAGCCCTTGGAGCCTACAGTTTAGTCTCATATTTGTAAATAGCTCATCCAAAAATCATACTACTGAGATGTTTATCAGGTTTATCTATTTGTAGAAGCTTAATCCCCGATGAACCTCTCTATCACTTGTCTCAACTGAAGTTTGATGGTGAAAATGGAATTTCCGTAACCGACCACCTATCTGATTTTCTTGAGTTTTGCGAATATTACGAAATTGATGATGAGGAGTTTGCTTGTGTGCTTTTATCCCTCACCCTTGAAGGACGCATCAAGAAATGGTGTCACGCGCTGTCAGCAGCTTCCATCCATTCATTTGAGCAACTCATCAGTGAGCTTCAACAAGCTTTTCAAAGGTACGATTTTCAAGATGTATTAATAAGGATAAATGATATCAGAATGAAACCTTATGAATCTATAGAGGATTTTGCTATTAGTTTTTTTCATACTTGTTTTGAGTTCCCTGAAAGAGATGTTGATTGGGCATATTTAATTGAACAGTTTTAACAGTTGGTGTTTGTTTCTATGCAACACCTTCAATCTGAAATAAATCTTGATCCTTATGGATGTCATGATAATCCTCATGTTACTAACTGTCTAAATTCAGTCCCGAATATTTTCTTTCCCATCTCTCTGATTCGGGAACAACTTCAAGAACTTACTATTTGTGACATGTCTCATCCTCCTCCTGATTTCCTACCTAATGGAGTTTTGTTCGCAAATAGTTTAAATGATGAAATATGCTTGCAGGAAAATGAACCATGTTGTATTGCCTCTGCATCTTTCATACTCCCTATCAAATCAAGACTCAAAAAACAATTTGATTTAACATCTATCCATGTTAATGAAACTACTCTCGATTCCATTGAACATAAGCCTGGGTCTAGTCCTAAATATCATTCACCTATCGGCAATAACTTGGGATGTGTCTCAAATGAAGTTGATTGTCCTGTAAAATCCATGCGCCATAACATTCATGCAGGCTCAATGTTCCCTCTCGATGACAATAATGTGCGAGATGAAAGTCCTGGTACGATTGATACTCCCTCATCTGAATCATTTCATCCATTATTCCCTGATTCATTTCTTGAGTCTACCACACCAGTGATTTCTACAAATAATTCAGAACTTTCTTCTACTGGGGTTGGTGGTAGTGATGAACACGGGGGTGATGTTTCACAAGGATGATGAATCTCTTACTCCTGATCTTTTCCATCTGCATTCCTTAATTGGTCAAGAAAGAGACCTTATGTCTCAGCAATCTTGGGATGTTTCTCTCACTGTTTCATTCTCATTTTTGATCCAAGGGGAGTCTAACATGTCGGGTACCCAACCTAATCAAATTGAAGGATCCAATGATTGCTACTCATCTAAAAAAATATTCACTCACGCCTCTGAAAACTGTCATTCGTATCTATTTTTCAACCTTATGAAGCCACCGAAATTCGATGACCCATTATGTGATGATGCAGGGACCCATCAGGAAATCGAAGCAATTAAGCTTCTTCTATCGGTTATCTCAAGTTCTCACAATCCTGATGAGACCCCTGAAACAAGTCAAATTAGGGTTTCCCGAACTAGGGTTTCTTAAATGACAGTTCCCACGTATCACGCTCCTTTCAGCATAACCGCGCCAGATGTCAGCTCATCTGGGAAAGCCTTCCATTCGAGTGATGTTTCTCTAAGAACACCTTTCTATCCCCTAACAGATGATATGCAACAACCGATATATCCTAATTTATTCACTGGAAGGAAAACACCATCCATTGTCTCTAATATTTTCGGTTGTTGCCCCCCTAGTACCGGTTGCATTCAGGCACAAGCGTGTGATGCTTTGCAAACCTCTCTATTGCCTAAAAATTTTCTGGTCAATTCATCCCATCCTGGGAAGTCTAAAGAATCTGATACATTAGATTATTAATATGTCAGCGCACAAACAAATGGCCAAATTAATAATAAACCCACTAACGATCGTCCAATCACCACAAATAATGATCACATCCATTCGCCATTTGATCTCGCGAAACCATTGAAGTTTGAAAGGCCCCCGCTCGAAGTTCCATGGTTTTTCGAAGGCAGTGAGGCACTTCAGCCTCTGCTAACAGTTACATCAAATCCTCACAGCCCCGACGAAACCCAGGGACGACTTCGAACTAGGGTTTTCAAAATTAGGGTTTCTGTACTTGGATTTGCAAGCACCTCCAATTCACCTGGTAGATGCCTATTTTTTTCATTCCATCAAATTGATCTTCCTCAACATCATGATGAGATTCCCGGCTAGTTTTACGGATCCTATCCGATCAATATACCTACAAATAGGAAATTTTTTACCTCACTTCCGTCAAATTTAGGGTTGTGCACACATGGATCTGTGTCATTTATAGATGATTTTACGTTTCAAGTACATATTTCTGTGCATCAGGATGAAAGTGAAATTCAGCTTGAAAAATCCATTCTGGCATGTTCTCTGGTAAGTAGCCATGACCTTCTTGTTGTTGCACATGCTCTTCAGGTAAGTCTTATTGTTGGTGCACAATTTTGTGTGTTGGCTCTTATTGCAAACATTGTTGTTTTTGTGGGACGGGAACTAATGCGGTGGCTGCACTAGAAAGCTGATTTCACATAACCCGACCGCCTCGTTGGTTAAACTAGGGTTTTAGGATTAGGCTAGCTAGGATCTATTCATAACAGTTTGTTAGTTCAAGTTGTTAATTAGGTTTATTTGCGAAAGTTTTGCTTTATGGTTTAAAATTATTTTTGTTTTCTTCTCTTATGGTCAGTAGCTTTATGCATTATAATTTTCCATTTATTTTTCTTATTGCTGCATAATCAGATAATCATTGCACGTGCTTTGCCTTGCTTTTTCCACCTGCAACTAGTAGATCTTTCTCACACATGGCATTGCATTGTGTCATAAGCCTCGTTTGTTGCATCACATTATACGCTTTCTTCCTCGCATCATTTGCACTGGTTGTTGAGATAGCTGTGAAATTTTCCATACATTGCATACCACTGCATGAGCCCTCATTAAACCCGAGGCCTTGAAACCCTTGTTTCCTAGACTATCCTTCTTACTCCCCCTTGCACGGGTTTAAAGCCAGATGGATTACTTTTACCTCTTTCCACGCATCGAAATCCTGATGATATTTCTTATTTGTTTTGCCCTGATTGCTGAAACCCTAACTCCATTGTTTGTGTGAGGTTGCAGTGGTTACCTCAAGAGGCAGCTTCTCTCAAAACAAGTCATCAAAGTCACCTTCTCAACATAATTCCTATGAGTTTAAATTCATTATCCAGGGAGATATGAGTCAGTTGCTTGTGGGGAACCCTAACGAGTTTGAATGGCCTATACCAGTAACCTGGGCCTTATGCCCAGCATGGTCTCGAACATATTAATGATCTATTTTTCACGTTTCCCCTGTGGGTGGTAGATGGGATGTGAAGGCTTGGCATGAGGGCAAACCCAAATCAGAATATCTTTTAGTTTCTGTCAAACAAGAAACAACCTTTCTTGCCTGCAAAATAAGTCGAGATCCCTCATCCGCCCATGAAAAATAAGTGCCACGAGCACATGAAAATAAGTGCTACAACCACATGAAACAAATAACGATAAAGGATTCATAAAGGCTTCCTGCGTAGAGAGGTAGCGCAACGACTCCGCCAGGGTACTAACTAGGCTCGCTGGCAGCAGAGCAACGTTTGTGATTTCTTGAAGTGACTCTGTCGGGGTACTGTCTAGGCCTTCTGGACGCGGAGCAACACCAGAAAATTATTTTAAAATTTTGAATATAATAATCCCACTACCTTTCTCTCTACATCATCATCAAACTACTCACATCCATGAACTCCCGCTTTGACGTTTTCTGAATAATAAGACGTAGCTAAGGCACAAGGATTGGGAATATCTGTAAAGGTCAAAGTAATACAAAGGGTACCTATAGAACCTATTCAATATTCCCTTGCATCACTATCCAGACTCAGACTATTGTTGGGATTTTGACAAAGATGCTAGATTCTACCAGTGGCTCGCCATTTGTTGTAGTCGCTACAACACCACCCAAAATTTTGGGTATATTCAAAATTTCAGGTCCCCCTCTACTCGCTTGACCCATTAAATTTTCGACTCAGCCTTCAGTCAGTAATATCCCCATGACCTATTTCTGCACAACCCTATCACCTCACCCACTTGTCTTGTTGTCTCTCGACTGTGCTAGGGTATATAAGTTTTAAGCCGATTTCCAAACTAAGAGATGCTCAAGAAATTGAAATAAGTTACAATATATTAGGTTGGATATTTCAATGTTTCTACTCCTCAAATGAGTTATTTTTCGTAGTAACTTGTTTTTCTCATTATCACCGAGAGCTAACTCATTCTCATATTATTCCTTTCAGGAAATTGGTCAAAGGTGCTATCAGTACACATCGAACAACGTATCTATTTCATTAAGAGTCCATTGGCACGGCACCATTAAAATAATATACAAGATGAGGTTCCAACCGTCCGTGTGGAAGCTATTGGTTTGCACGAAGAGCCTCACTTTAAGCTCAAAGGCACCTGGTCACTTGCATAAGACTGATATGTAGGAAAAGGAATCTTGCTGTGAAAACTAGAGATCATCGAAAGAGGAATGCAGAAGGGATAAAAATTCAAGGTCGCAGGTCGCGATAACTCTAGGTCACAGGTCACAAATGAATCAAGGTCGCAGGTCGCAAATAACCCTAGTTCGCAGGTCGTAGATGATCCTAGGTCGCAGTTCATAGATGACCCAAGGTCGTAGGTCGCAGATGACTCCAGGTCGCAGGTCGTAAAAGTTGCATAGTTCGCAAAGCCGCAAAGTCGCATGAGTCACAAAGTCGCGTAAGTCACAAAGTCGCATAGGTTGCAAGGTCACGAGGTTGCAAGGTCACAAATTCGCATAGGTCACAAGGTCACGAGGTCGCAAGGTCGCAAGGTCGCAAAGTCGCATAGGTCGCAAAGTCGCAAGGTCACAAAATCGCAAGGTCGCAAAGTCGCATAGGTCGCAAAGTTGCAAGGTCGTAAAGTCACATGGTCGCAAAGTCACAAGGTCGCAAGGTCGCAAGGTCCAAAAGCCACATGGGTCACAAAGTCGCAAAGTTTCATTATTTTCAAAGTTACAAGGTCGCAAGGTTTCATAGGTCGCAAAGTCGCAAGGTCGCAAAGTCGCAAGGTAGCAAGGTCGGAAAGTCGCAAGGTCGCAAGGTCACAACGTCGCAAGTAATCCCAAGAGTCGGGGAAGAGAAAAGGTCACAAGAAATCGAAGAGTCACCTCAGTCTATACGTACATCTTCTAGTGATTTTGTAAAGGACTTTTGCATTGCATACTTTTGAGAGAGACAAAGGCACCTAGTCACTTGCACAAGACTGATATGCAGGAAAAGGCATCTTGCTATGAAAACCAAATATCACCGAAAGAGGAATGCAGAAGGGATAAAACTCAAGGTCACAGGTCATAGGTCGCAGATGACTCAAGGTCGCAGGTCACAAATAAACCTAGGTCGCAGGTCGTAGATGATCCAAATTCGTAGGTCGCAGATGACCCAAGGTCGTAGGTCGCAGATGACTCCAAGTCGCAGGCCACTAAAGTTTCATAGGTCGCAAAGTCTCAAAGTCACATATGTCACAAAGTCGCGTAGGTCGCAAAGTTTCATAGGTTGCAAGGTCGCGAGGTTGCAAGCTCGCAAAGTCACATAGTTCACAAATTCGCATAGGTCGCAAGGTCACGAGGTCACAAGGTTGCAAAGTCGCATAGGCCACAAGGTCGTGTT
Organism: Pinus albicaulis; assembly: GCA_034641835.2. Taxonomy (NCBI): domain Eukaryota; kingdom Viridiplantae; phylum Streptophyta; class Pinopsida; order Pinales; family Pinaceae; genus Pinus; species Pinus albicaulis. The sequence goes on along the minus strand of CM076575.1, from coordinate 1,753,819,983 downwards.
GAGCCCAAAGATTTTTCTCTCTTTCATCTTACTTTAATCCATTATTCTTTTTCCATTGTTATCCCAGGCCCAATTGATCAATGAAATTAGTTAAAATTACTTTAAGAATGAGTATCATAGCTAACTTGCTAAGTTTTGTGATTTTGTCATTGTAATGCATTTTGAACTGAAACTAGCTACAGAATGCAGACATTCCGTAGCTAACCGCCAATTCTACAGTTGTCTTCACGTTCAACCATGTTCCAGGTGTCCTCTCAGGAAAAGCCACACATGGGTATATTCCACATCATGTCCTCAACGTTTGTTGCTCACCATGAAGAATGAACCGAATTCTGGACGTGGTTTTGTACGTGGGAACTCATTCAAGAAGGAAGACTTCTAATAGGACAAGGACAGTCCAGATGTCCTTTGTCCCTTTACGCTGCCATCTTTAGAGTCCTAGTACGATTTTGATATGAAAAGACAATGATCCCCGTATTGTTGCAAGTTCTGTTATAAAGATTTGTTATAAATGCACTCTGGAAACCGAGAGACAAGCTCTAGATTTTGATTAGATTTCAGGGATTGACTGCTATATTTCTGAAGACCGAGAATACTCTGTTTTAATTTATTTTCCTTTAATGAAGAAGACAACATTGCTTTGAACGCGTTGAGTTGATTTTGAGTTAGATTCCGTCTGGTGGTAGAGGGCCCCTGCCTCCTGAACGACTTTACTTTCGTAATTTAGATAAGTATCTTAGTCGTTTTCACGTTTTTGAAGTTTGAGTTCATAGTTAATTTCATTAGTCACTATAGCTATACTTGTTCTAAGAAACTCTTCCAAAAGATCATGATAATGAATGAGAAATGGTTGTAGTGTGATAGATTTTAATTGCAATTTCTTTTGTTCATTATCACAGTTGAACTTATTCTAATAAACTCTTCCAAAAAATCATTATGATGACTAAGGCATGACTGTGATACTGAAGGTTTCAGTTTTTTGTTTATACTAAGTAGCATAGCTGATCTTACTCTTAAAACGCTCTTCCAAAATATCATAACAATGGGTAGGAAATAGCTGTGATGTCTTAGTTTTTAATTGTAATTGCTTTCAGTCTTTATGTTTGCATTTGCATTGAATTGTACAGCCAGGATTGTTCTAACAATATCTTCCAAAATACCATTCATGATGGACAAAATAGGCTGTAGAATCCCATAGATTAATTGCATGATAACTTAGTTAGGGCACTCCGGAGTCAAATTGCATTCAATTCATGCTCTGTTATTTCGTTTTAAGTTTGATAATGGCTTGTTAGTTTAGCACTGTTTATTGTAGATTGGTATCACTTTAGTTCAGTTCTAGCTTAGCCCACTGTATTTACATTCCACATTTAGTTGTCATCCATTGCATATTAATTTACATTAGTTGTTAAACTTAAACACAACGGCCTTCATTATTTACAAAACTTCTTTTGTTCCAAACCTATATTAACTCATAATCATCCGGACAGAAGACAGTATCAGCCCAAGGCCTGAAGTACTTTTGCAACCTCTTTACCATTTCATAAACAAAGCCTTTCCTCAAAAGACTATTTTAAAAGGAAATCTATAACTTTTGAGTAAGGTTTAGTGATGTTAAACTAAGTTGCAGAATAGAATTAGGAGCTAGTTTTAGAGTAGAGATCTTTTGATGTTACAAATATTCTTCTCCAAATATGTTTCAACAAATCTTTAATCATGGATAAGATGTTGTATCATTATAAGCTGATTGTTTAATTGTTTAGTTAGGAGAATTTTTATACTTAGCTACCCATTTCTCAAGGTCTTCCTAAATACCTTTAATGAAAGAATTGGACAAGTTAAGTTTATGTTGTGATTCATTTTCTTGAAGTCATTATCAAGCTTTGTATTCTTCTTAGTCATAGTTTAGGTTTGGTTCTGTTTCAGTCTTTGCATTTTTCATTTATCATTCATAAATTAGACTTCACCCATCAAAAGACCAAAAAAATCATAAAACACTAAACACAATGCATTAAGAAACAAACACCTAGGCACATACAGTGCACTTCACTTCAGCAGTTTACCAAACCTGGTTGACAATTAAATGAACTCAATTTAGGAGACTAGGTTGAGCCCAAACATTTTGGCACCGTTGTCGGGGAAGTGAAAACTAGGTAACCTTTGTTTCTTAACTCCCAAAAACAATTATATGCATAGAGAGAGAGACTCAAGGGGTAGATTCATAAGCAGTAGAAACAGAAGTTTGATTCCTAGAAAACCACTTGTTTCACCTAGACCAAGAGCTAGTACACCTTCAACTCAGACCCACATTCCATCCTTTACTAATCCTGGACTTCTAGAAGACCTAAGATCAGATATTCCATTAGAGAAATCTTCCACTTCATCAATTGAACCTGCCTTAGAAGAAGATCCAAAGACTCCTGTTAGGGACACAAACTTTTCCACTTCCACATGAGAGTCAACCATGGCAGAAGAAGGGGGAGGAGGAGTCTTTAATGGAGAACACACATTATTTGGAGGTAGAGGTAGAGGTAGAGGAGAAGGAGGTAGAGGTGCAGAAGGAGGAAGAGGTAGAAGAGAAATGGGAAGCTCTTTTGGGTTTCCTATAATAGATGAAGAAACCAATACAACCATGAAAAAAATTTCACCCTCTGTCCTTCCAAACTTCTATGGACTTAAAACTGAAGATCCTGAAACCTTCCTATTTGAATTTGAAATCTTGTGTAGAACTTATGACTACTTACAAGATGCTCAAAAACTTAAACTATTTCCTTCAACATTGAAAGGAGCAGCATTGAAGTGGTTTATGAGTTTGATCAACAATTCTATTAGGACATGGGAAGACATGAAACAAGCATTTTTAGAGAGGTATTTGGATTATTGTATGCCGGTCAATCATAAGGAAGAAGTGTTTAAGATGGTACAAAAAGAAGATGAAAACTTGGAAGATTTGTTGGAGAGATTTCATTACAACATCAAAAGAGCAAAAATGGAAAACCTAGATCAAGACACAGCCAAAAGCTCTTTTGTTGAAAACAATTAGGGATGAATGGTTGGATATCCTTAACATGATGGGAAAAGGGGATATATCACAGCTCATTACACAAACTATCTGAACATAGCCTTTATCAACCTTTCAGAGGAAATCTAAAGCCCTTAAAAGGTCAGGAATCACTTGCTCTTGCAAGGGCAAATGAAATCTGCTTAAAGGACGATAAGTAGGTCGGAAATAGGACATATGCTTGATTTCCAAATGCGACATTTTTAAGGGAGTCTTGGTGAACAAATAGACACCCTTAAGATACAAAACAAACAAAATCTGAATGCGATGCCTTGATTTCTGTCCCCAAATGTAGAAAAGAAACATGCCTTGATGTCCTTTGGATGTAAAAGTTGTAGAGAGACTCTGTGTGTCATTTGTTCAGAAAAACATGAGACCAAGAGTTGTCCTTCACTTCCTGGTCTCAAAGTTGTCTTTCAAGAGGAAATTCCTACAAGTTCCACTGAATCTCTCAATTTTGTCTCTAGAAGGCCTTGGCAAGGACCTCAAACACAAGGATTTCATGATCAAATGTATAATCAACCTCTACCAAATTGGAATTCTTGGCGACAACCTTGGCCCCAATTTCAAAATCAATCTCAAGCTTGGTCACAAGGGGCACAAAATCCCTATGGAATATACTCTCAGTACTATCATTATCCACCATCCTATCCACCATATCCACATTTTCCTCAACAACAAAATCTTCAACAAAATCCTCAAAATTCACAACATCAAAATCAACCACTTCCATTACCATTTCCTCAAAAATCAAATCGATTCTGCTACGACCCATACCAAACCCCAATAATAAAAATCATCAGAACACATACATGATAGAAGGCCAACAGTTTCCAACTTATTTAATTACTCCTTTAGACCTTAGTGATGTCCAACTTAGGTCTGGAAGAATACTTGAAAAGAGGAAACCTTCTGTGATCATACAAGAACAAGATAAATCTGAGGAAGATTCCCTATGGGTGAATAAAAGTCTTGAAGAAGATACATCTTTTCAAGACCCAAACACTGAAAAATTAAAGAAAAAAGATCCAATAATTTCAACTCTTGTATTAGAGCAACCATCAACATCTACTTCTATACCTCCCTTTCCAGAAAGATTGCGAATTGATAGAGGTGTAGAAAAACAAATTATGGTGCCTAATTATGATTTCCTAGATGAGCTGAGAAATGTTTGCATTAAAATTCCATTATTACAAGCTATCAAGGAAATTCCAATTTTAGCCAAAACAATAAAGGAGTTGAGCATGAAGAAAACAAGAAAAAGAATAAGAGAAACAAAGAAAATTCAGCGGCAAAAATAACGGACATTATGATGGGCAAGATTGCTATTCCAAAGTATCTTGACCAGGAAATCCGGTTGTTAAAATTCACATCGATGGAATTGAAATCCAACACTCATTGATTTAGGAGCAACAATCAATATCATGAGTAGACAAATCTTGGATAAACTGAAACTTCCTAATATTTTCTTTACACCCACATTATTACAGTTAGCAGACATATATGTGATCAAGCCTGATGGGGTAATAGAATACATTCCAGTGTCCCTAGATTCTTGGGAGTACCCTGTGGATTTCACGATCCTAACTCCTAAGAATAATCTAGGAGGGCATCATGTTATATTAGGAAGACCTTGGTTGGCTACAGCTGATGCTTTCATTAGTTGTAGATCCGATGATATGTACATCTCTGATGGTATTTCAACTAGGAAATTCACTTTGTATCCTCCAGCAAGGACAATTACAGATTTAGATGATACCCAATGGATAGATGATGAAGAAGACTTACAACCTCTCTTCACAATTTCATAAATTAGTGAAGATAATCAAATTTTGAATAATCTAGAAAACTTTGACTCCTCTTAAGAATACAAACATGAACCATTTCAAGAGGGATCCAACATTGAGTTTCTGTCATCAAGACAAATGTCTCTTCATTCTATGGATAAATTTGTCAGCTCTACAAGTGAGATATTTCCAGGCAAAACTTTGAATATAAACAAGAACCTAGAAAAATCTCAACAAGAAGAGTTAGTCGGAGAATATTACGAAATTCTTAAGTTGCATTATGCATGGGAGTACAACGACATGATATGAAAGGGATTAACCCTAAGACTTGCACTCATCATATCTACATAGAGGAAAATTGTAAACCAATCAGACAGCCTCAGAGAAGGATGAATCCAAACCTTAGGGAGATTGTTAAAGAAGAGTTGCAAAAATTGTTAAATGTCAATTTTATTTATCCCATTTCAGATAGTCAGTGGGTTTCTCCTTTGGTGATTGTACCCAAGAAAAATGGTAAATGGAGGGTATGCATTGACTACTGAGAATTAAACAAAGCTACTCTTAAAGATCATTTTCCTTTACCTTTTATAGATCAAGTGTTAGATACATTAGCAGGCAAAAAGTACTTTTCATTTTTGGATGGTTTCAGTGGTTATAATCAAATCAAGTAGCACTTGAAGATCAAGACAAAACCACATTACTGTTCTTGGGGTACATGCTTCTGAGAGTATTGCCACATGTTGGATGCAATACTGCAACATTCCAAAGGGCAGTATTAGGAATTTTTTCAGATCTAATACATGATTGTGTAGAGGTATATATGGATGATTTCACAATTTATGGAAACACATTTGAAGAAGCCTTAACAAACTTGTAAAAAGTTTTAAAGAGATGTCAAGAAGCAAATCTTTCACTTAGTCATGAGAAATGTTTCATGATGTTTACTGAAGGTATTGTTTTGGGGCACCACATTTCAAGGGATGGGATTAGAGTTGATGAGTCAAAAGTTGAAGTCATCTCTAACTTATCTATTCCAAGTTGTCAAAAATATGTTAGGAGTTTTCTAGGATTTACAGGATATTATTGGAGGTTTAAACTACCAAGATTATCTCCACTCTTCAAATTACTTGCAAGATTGTGAATTCAAATGGAATACGATTGCCGAGGAAGCTTTTGAGACCCTGAAAACAAAAATTTCTGAAGCACCTATTTTAGGGGGACCTAACTGGAAGTTACCTTTTCATATTTCAACAGATGCCTCAGATACAGCTCTAGGAGCAGTATTGGGACAAAAATACCTGATCCCTTATGCCATCTACTATACCGGTAAATTTGACTCTGTAGGTTAAACTATAATGTAGCCCGAAAAAGAGTTTTTGGGCATTGCTATTTCATAAACAAATTAGGACATATATAACGAGCTGGAAACTTTTGTTCACAACGATCATTACTGCAATTAGATACTTAATGAACAAATCAATTACTAATGGCGAGTCATAAGATGGTTATTGCTTTTACAAGAATTCAACATTACCATTCTAGATAGGCCTGGAAAACAAAACATAGTAGTTGATTTCCTATCTAGACTCCAAAACATCAAAGAAAATACTCCAGTTGAAGATCAATTCCCCGATGAATATCTTTTTGCAATTTCTACTCAAACTCCTTGGTTTGCTGACATTGCTAATTATTTAGTTTCAGGAAAATTTCCTTCAATAATGAATGCAAGATATAAAAGAAAAATCATTTATGACAGTGCAAAATATTCATGGGTTGCTAATGAGTTGTACAAGACAGGTCCAGATTTGATCATTAGGAGATGTGTTCGGGAAGATGAGATGCCTGAGATTCTTAAAGCATGTCATGATGAACCTTGTGGCGGACACTTTGCTAATAAGAGGACAGCCTATAAGATCCTTCATTTAGGATATTATTGGCCATCCTTGTTTAAAGATGCTAAAGAGTATGTCAAAAGGTGTGACAGTTGCCAAAGGGTAGGGAAACCTTCTCCTTCAGGTGAGATGCCATTACAACCTCAGGTACATATTGAACCTTTTGAAAAATGGGCTTTGGATTTTGTAGGACCTATTAGTCCTCCATCAAGACAAAAGAGATATATATTAGTTTTCATTGATTATGTTACCAAATGGGTAGAGGCCAAGCCATTACTTTTTGCTAAGGAAGCATCTGTAGTTACTTTTTTTTTTAGGATATTTTTACTCGTTTTGGTGTCCCAAGGGAAATTGTTACAGATCAAGGAGCTCAATTTACATCAAGGCTAGTGGAGAAAATGATGGAGAGGTACAAAATCAGGCATAGAAAATCTACTCCTTATCATCCACAAGCAAATGGTCAAGTGGAATCTACTAATAAGGTCATTGAAGGAATCCTAACAAAGACTGTTCATTTACATAGAAGAGATTGGGTAGATAAGCTTCCTGAAGCCTTGTGGGCCTATAGAACTACATGGAGAAACACAACAGGCCATACTCCTTATGAACTTGTTTATGGAAAGAAAGTTTTGTTTCCCATAGAGTTCCAGATTCAAACTTTAAAAATGGCAGTTCAGCTAGGACTTGATTTAACGGAGGCACAAAAGCATAGATTAGAGCAGATTAATGAATTGGATGAGATCAGACAAGATGCAGTTCAGAAAACAAGTCTAGTCCAATAGCAAAGGACTAGATGGCATGACAAGTACATCAAAGAGAAGAAGTTCAAAGAAGGTGACTGGGCTCTCTTGTTTGATTCAAAATTCAAGGATTTTCAAGGTAAATTTCAAACACATTGGCTTGGGCCATATGAAATTGTTGAAATTTTTTACAATAGAGCAGTAAAAATCTGGACAATAGATGAAGAAGAGGTCACTTTTCTTGTGAATGGTCATATATTGAAGTTGTATCACAAACCACTCTCAAGAGAAGAATTTGTCAAGAAGTTCCAGGAAAACAGTGATGTGAAGTTAATGAAGAAGAATCTTTCTTCTTCATCAACTTGATTGAATTTTCTGAAGCATTTCTTTATAAAAAAATTAAAAAATAAGAAAGAAAAAAATATAAAAAATAAAAAATAAAAAAATAAAGTATAAACATGAAAACCAATCATTGATTGGCATGTTTATACAGAAAAGATAGGGTGAAAATCAGAGTCTTTCTGACACTCTAACTTTTCCATTTTGTTTCTGCAAGCAGCTGTTACAAACTCATAAGTTCAGATCCATTGCACTTATGATCCATCTCATTTCATTCCATTCCATTTACTTATCCATCCATACTCCATTTCATTCACTCATTCATACTTCACTTCATTCCATATTTCATTCATCTCATTCCATACTTCATCCACCTCATTTCCATATCAAAATTTAAAGTTTGATGTTTTTCTGCAAATGAATAACACATGTGATGGATTGCAGGCCATTTCTTATATTCTTCCACTCCATTTCATAAATTGAATCCATCCCATTCCATCATTCACTTCATACATATTCCATTATACCATGTTTCATCATCTATCTTCACTCATTCCATAAAATATTCTATGTATATTCCAAACCACTCCATTCCATGATTAAAATTTTCTACAGGTACATTCCGCAGCTAAACAAACATTCTGCAGCTAATTAGACTTTCCGCAGCCAGACAGTCATTCCGCAGCTACAGATCCTGAAGGCACTGATCAACAGACATTTGAAGTGCAACAAGATGATCCAGTATATCCATGAACAAGAAGAATCAAGAAGGATTATAAAGACTCACAAAGTAATGTTGTCCAGAGGAGAACAAAGTATACAAAGACCACAAAAAGCAGATGAAAAGCAAAGGTAAAAAGTTCTGATTATAATGGCATTTCATGAAAAATTTAGTATAGTCTAGTTATGAATCATTCGAAAAGTTGTTTTGATTATTTTTATTGATCATGCCAAATATACCCTCCGCAAAACTTTGGATAAAAATCCTTCATTTCAAATTCTATACCCGATCATCATTTAAGCGGTTAAAAGGCTGAAGTGTTTGATTTTCTCACGTCACCCAGCCAAATCATTTAATGATGATTTTTGAATCCGTTGTAAAAAAATCTCCGCAGTCTTTTCACTCATTGATTTGTTTTCTTCATCTCACTTCATTAACTCGTTCCGTAACCACTCCCTATTACACCATCCCGTAGCCAACCCTTCGTCATTTCATTCTGTAAAACAGAGGTATCTCTATCACCGTGAGAAGAGGTATACCAGTTTGAAATTGGAAGCCATTATCACCGTGAAGCAGAGGTATATCAGTTGAAAGTTGAAGCCACTGTCACTGTGAAGCAGAAGTATATCAGTTTGAGGTATATTAGTTTGAAATTTGAAGCCACTGTCACCGTGAAGCAGAGGTATATCAGTTTGAAATCTGAAGCCACTATCACCGTAAGGTGGAGGAATATTAGTTTGAAGATTGAAGCACTATCACCGTGAAGCAGAGGAATATCAGTTTGAAGGTTGAAGTCATTGTCTCCGTGAGCAGAAAGAGTACTAATCTGAAGATTGAAGAAGAAATTATGGGCCTCATCGTGAGAACTGAACCAGTGGGCACAAAATACCTGGAAGGATACCCTCAAAGCAAATAAATGTTGCAACAGGTAGGATGGCTACAATTCCTTGAGAAATTTAATGGCTTCCACAAAGAAGTTACTAAAACATTTGCAAGGTCATTCAAAGGAGCCGAGGTTGAAGTTGGAGATGTTAAATTCACTGTCACATAGGTTTTTATTGCAGAAGCAACAGGATTGCTTAGACATGGAGAAATATGGTTTAAGAACAGAGAATTTCATAATGAATCATGGAAGCAAATACTCAAATCACCAGGTATGGATGTCACTGTGTTTAAAAAGGGAATTCCAAGCTCTGCATTAAAGAATAAATGGAGAAACATATTGCTTGTATTACAAAAATTTATCACTTGTGAAGGTAGATATGGTACTTTCTATGTTTACCATATTAGGTTGATAATGCATTTCTTAGAGGAAGAGCTAAATTTGCCCTATTTCTTGCTTCAAAGTTTAAAAAAGATGGCTTCAAGTGTTCAAAGGAGAGTCCAATTCCTAGAGACAACTCTATACCATCATGGCTTGGTTAAGATTTTAATTGAACACCATTTAGCTAAAACAAAAGATACTTGGGATAATTTCTTAGTAAGAAATCACTTTGAGGAACCAAAAGAGCCTTCACCTAAACATCAGCCTACAAAGAGAAGCAGAAAATGGAGAGCCTCTAAAATTGAAATTGACAAAACAGTACAGGAAAGTAGTGAAGAAATAATCTCTGAGAAGTTGACTCAGATTAAGAGACAACTTAAGGAAGAGAGGGTAATCAGAAAATATGCCACAGAAAAAGGAGAGGGATCATCCCAACCAAGAAGAAGCCATAGAATCAGGGGGAAACTAAGGAAAACACAGATCAAACAAACCGGGGTGATAAACATAGAAGATGAGGAAACCTCTATTGAAGAAGATGTTGAAGAAGATTTTGATGAAGAAACCCCTGAAATTGACCCTGCACAGCAAGAAGTTTATGACTATGTTGAAACATTGGAAAGGAAAGCTTCAGAGAGTAGAGATAGAACCCCTAGTCCTCCACTGTCCGAAATAGATGTGTTAAGAAGAGATAGGTATGAGCTGGAAGTACTTCATAGAAATATCAAAACTGAGAATGATATTCTAAAGGAACAAGTCAAACTCAAAACCAGTATGAACTCAACCCTGTCTCTACAAATGGACAAAGTGGAAAAGGCTAATGAAAAGTTGAAAAAGAGGAACAAGAAGCTAATCAGGGCACTTACCAATTTAAGGTTCAAGTTAGTCATCAGGAAACCCAGAAGACCTTTAACTTCCAGGCAAAGAAGAAGAAGAGGGTTGGATGTTCTTGCAGAAGTCTCTAAGTTTATGGAATAAGTTGCATGAGGACATGCAAGAATTCAGCAGTGGGGGTATGTTGAGCCCCAAGATTGTTCTCTCTTTCATCTTACTTTACCCCATTTTCCTTTTTCCATTGTTATCCCAGGCCCAATTGATCAATGAAATTAGTTAAAATTACTTTTAGAATGAATAACATGGCTAACTTGCTAAGTTTTGTGATTTTGTCATTGTAATGCATTTTGAACCGAAACTAGCTACATAATTCAAACATTTCGTAGCTAACCGCCAATTCTGCAGCTGTCTTCACGTTCAAGCATGTTCCAGGTGTCCTCTCAGGAAAAGCCACACATGGGTATATTCCACATCATGTCCTCAACGTTTGTTGCTCACCATGAAGAATGAACTGAATTCTGGAAGTGGTTTTGTACGTGGGAACTCATTCAAGGAGGCAGACTTCTAATAGGACAAGGATAGTCCAGATGTCCTTTGTCCCTTTACGCTGCCATCTTTAGAGTCCTAGTACGATTTTGATATGAAAATACAATGATCCCCGTATTGTTGCAAGTTCTGTTATAAAGATTTGTTATAAAAGCACTCGGGAAACCGAGAGACAAGCTCTAGATTTTGATTAGATTTCAGGGATTGACTGCTATATTTCTGAAGACCGAGAATACTCTGTTTTAAGTTATTTTCCTTTAATGAAGAAGATAGCATTGCTTTGAACGCGTTGAGTTGATTTTGAGTTAGATTTCGTCTGGTGGTAGAGGGCCCCTACCTCCTGAACGGCTTTACTTTCGCAATTTAGATAAGTATCTTAGTCGTTTTCACATTTTTGAAGTTTGAGTTCATAGTTAATTTTATTAGTCACTGTAGCTATACTTGTTCTAAGAAACTCTTCCAAAAGATCATGATAATGAATGAGAAATGGCTGTAGTGTAATAGATTTTAATTGCAATTTCTTTTGTTCATTATCACAGTTGAACTTATTCTAGTAAACTCTTCCAAAAAATCATTATGATGACTAAGGCATGACTGTGATACTGAAGGTTTCAGTTGCTTGTTTACACTAAGTAGCATAGCTGATCTTACTCTTAAAACGCTCTTCCAAAATATCATAAAAATGGGTAGGAAATAGCTGTGATGTCTTAGTTTTTAATTGTAATTGCTTTCAGTTTTCATGTTTGCATTTGCATTGAATTGTACAGCCAGGATTGTTCTAATAAGCTCTTCCAAAATACCATTCATGATGAACGAAATAGGCTGTAGAATCCCATATATTAATTGCATGATTAGTTAGAGTACTCCGGAGTCAAATTGCATTCAATTCATGCTCTGTTATTTCGTTTTAAGTTTGATAATGGCTTGTTAGTTTAGCACTGTTTATTGTAGATTGGTATCACTTTAGTTCAGTTCTAGCTTAGCCCACTGTATTTACATTCCACATTTAGTTGTCATCCATTGCATATTAATTTACATTAGTTGTTAAACTTAAACACAACGACCTTCATTATTTACAAAACTTCTTTTGTTCCAAACCTATATTAACTCATAATCATCCGAACAGAAGACAGTATCAGCCCAAGGCCTGAAGTACTTTTGCAACCTCTTTACCATTTCATAAACAAAGCCTTTCCTCAAAATACTACTTTAAAAGGAAATCTATAACTTTTGAGTAAGGTTTAGTGATCTTAAACTAAGTTGCAGAATAGAATTAGGAGCTAGTTTTAGAGTAGAGATATTTTGATGTTACAAATATTCTTCTCCAAATATGTTTCAACAAATCTTTAATCATGGATAAGATGTTGTATCATTATAAGCTTATTGTTTAATTGTTTAGTTAGGAGAATTTTTATACTTAGCTGCCCATTTCTCAAGTTCTTCCAAAATACCTTTAATGAAAGAATTGGACAAGTTAAGTTTATGTTGTGATTCATTTTCTTGAAGTCATTATCAAGCTTTGTATTCTGCTTAGTCATAGTTTAGGTTTGGTTCTGTTTCAGTCTTTGCATTTGTCATTTATCATTCATAAATTAGGCTTCACTCTATTTTTAACCAGTAGCTTCTTTCCACCAGCATTTAGTTCTTTTCCTTGTGAACATAAAACCATCAAAAGACCAAAAACATCATAAAACACTAAACACAACGCATTAAGAAACAAACACCTAGGCACATACAGTACACTTCACTTCAGCAGTTTACCAACCCTGGTTGACAATTAAATGAACTCAATTTAGGAGACTAGGTTGAGCCCAAACAGGTCGCAAGGTCGCAAAGTCGCAAGGTCACATATGTTGCAAGGTCGCAAAGTCGCAAGGTCACAAGGTTGCAAGGTCGCAAGGTCGCAGAGTCGCATAGGTCGCAAAGTCGCATAGGTCGCAAGGTCGCAAATTCGCATGGTCGCAAATTCGCAAAGTCGCAAAGCTGCATAGGTCGCAAAGTCGCATAGGTCACAAATTTGCAAGGTCACAAGGCCACAAGGTCGCAAAGTCACATAGGTCGCAAAGTCACAAAGTTGCATTATTCACAAGGTTGCAAGTTTGCATAGGTCACAAAGTCGCGAGGCTGCAAAGTCGCAAGGTCGCAAGGTCGCAAAGTCGCAAGTAATACCAGGAGTCGGGGAAGACCAAAGGTCATAGGAAACCCAAGAGTCACCTCGGCCTATATGTACATCTTCTAGCAATTTTGTAGTGGACTTTTGGGTTGAGGACTTTTGAGAGAGACACATTGCTTTTATTGAATGGATGCCTCTAAATGAATACAAATAAGTGTTATTGGATCTCACTATTGAATCCGATGGAAGTCCCCTGTGTGGTTATGCTATGAATATGGTCTCTTCAAATGAATGAATTCTTCTTTCAAATATTGGTGCACATTTCTACCCATGTATTCCCTTGTGTTATCAGCTTCCTTGCAAGACGTGGATGATATATGATGTTCTAACTTAAAGAAATGTTTATGAAATGATTTGTGGATATTTTCTTTAAATATTTATTGGGATGTGCATAGTTGATAAATGAAACACTTAACCATTGTGAACTTTTTCTCGTTCTTTAAGTGAATCTTAGAATAAGTATGATCTTGGTAAAGTTTTGCTAACAATGCTTTTCATAGGTTTTGTGCTTTAAATTCCACTTTGTTATTCATGGTATTATGTTTCACAGGGCATTCGTCAATAATTGACTTGTATTCATTCAAACATATGTGCATTCTCTATCTCAGCGAGTCCCCTCTCTATCCGAAAAACATCTTCACCAATTTAATGGCAACCGAGCCTACATACCAAATGGGATCCCCAAACCAAAAGGTGTAGAGTCTAATTGGGATTCTGCACCGAGGGTATCCCCTTACTGTTGGCGAGACATTTTGAACCGTCAACAGACTCCCATACACGAATCCACATACATCAAGGGGAACCACATCTAGTTCTACTTCATCAATAAAATAAACACTAATAGAAAATATAACTTTGCATTGTTTTGTTACCTTCAACTTTGAATCCTTATTTACCCATCTTAGTGGATATGGGTTTGGATGATCACAAACTTCCAGCCCCAACTCCTTGACTAGCTCTAATGCAATGAGATTCGCTTGTGATCCTAATTCAAATAGAGCATCAATCTTTTTCTTCTTGACTTGTATCTTTGTATGGAAGAGTTTGGTCATTTCTTTCTCTTCCTATTGCTAAAGGCTACTAAGATTCACCTCCTTTTGCACTGACATAAAGATAATATTCTCATCCATGTTCAAGCTGCTTTCAACTTAGTTTCTTGAATCATTGGCCATGAGATTATTATTATTATCTTTCATTTTGTTCTCCAGGTTTAGCTCTGAATGCAACACCAACACTTCTCCTATGTATGGTAGTTAATGTTGCAGTGGTTGTTGGGATCTTTGCACTAGTGTGTGGTGGTTGTCGTCTTTTTATCTTTTCCCCCTTTTTGTTTCTTCCTCCCCTCCTTAGAAGTGTCTTGTTTCTTCTTCTTCTTCGATCCACTTGATTGTGCTCTCTCTGAACCTATTTCCTTCAGGTATTGTTTCTGTACACAAGCCTCTTCCACTGATGTGGGCTTGAACAACATCACTTGGTCTCATAGATGGCAGTGTAGACCCACAAAACACTTGAGGAGTACATCTGGGTTCTTTGGGGAGATACCCAACATAATTGCCATATTTTTGAACTCTATGGTGTACTCCTGCATGCGTTGCCCCGACTTTTGCCTAAAGTAGTGCCACCAAATACATTGGTCCTCTACATACCCAATAGGGTGAAAATGTGACTTAATGAGAGTTTTGAAGTCCTCCCACTTAGTCATTGGTGGCTTTCCCTCCAATATCAAGGTCTATGTGTGTCTCTCTCACCAAGTTAGGGCATGGCCCTCTAATTTCAGTTGCACAAGTGAGATCTTTTGTCCTTCCTCAATTTGATAAACAGTGAAATACATTTCCAATTACTGAAACCAGTGATTTAGCTTCAAAGCATCGATCTAGCCATGGTACAACTTGATATCGACCTTTGCTTCCATTTTAAACAAGGGTTTTTGTTACACCATTTTTTGGTCATCTAACCCATTGTTATTAGATGGACCCAAGTACACCATGTAAGACCAATTTTACCCTAAGTAAAATTGCATTCACTATGAAAAAAAACTTAGTAAACCACCTTTATTAAGTTGTTTATGGTCTAAACAAGAAACCCCATGAGGAAATATTAAATAAATCTACATTTGTTTGATTCTCCTCAAGGGATAATTAGTTAAATAGAAATTTAATTAATATTTCTGGTTATATTTAACCCAAAACGGGGAAATGAATTAGATAAGTCATTATTTATCTTATTATTTCGTAAGAATAATTATTTAAACCTTATTTAAATAATATTCTTTGTTGAATATGACTAAATCACCTTTAAATAATTAAATAAATCATTATTTATTTGATTATTATTCAACCACATCCTTAAAATGATAAATAAATCATTTATTTATTTATTATTTACAAATAAAGGGATTTGACCCAAGTTAAATTCCTTTTCCCTCCAACAAATATAATAAAATATTCCATAAAAGTTGGATCTTGATTTGGTTAATAATATTTTAACTATGCACCAATATCTAGACTGACTCAAAAAAAAATTATAAATAGAAGGGTTTTCCCATTCATTTACCACCTTTTGTTGCCTAAATATCACTCTGGATCTATACTTTTGGTCTCACTATTGATCCACCATCATAGTCATATTTTGCCACCATTTTTGTCTGGGTTTTCTACACCATCAAGAGAGAGGAATTTTATATCTGAAGTCTTGAGGACTTACAAGAACCCATCCCATTGAGGAGAACTGGGAACACCCTCCTGTGTTTTCCTCCCAGGTGCCCCTAATACAAAATTCATTCAACATATTATTGTCTTGTCTATTGGATGCATGGAGTAAATCTTGTTTTTCTACTGTTTAATGTCTTCTAATGCATAGATCTAGATTTTTGCAGCATTTATCTTGATCACCTAACTGCAGATCTAAAGATATTGACAACCATCTTTGTTTTTAGGGCTGTTGTTATGCACAGCTAAAGTGATATTTTTTCGTATGCTTGGAACTATGATTCATACTAACAACTGGCGACTCCACACGAGTTTACGATTACGACCACTGTCATTTTTCTGATCCTTGCATATCCAGCTGCTTCCAACACTAGGATTTCTCTTCAGCCCCTTGTTTTTGCTTTTATTGATGTTTTTTTTAACCTATAAAACCCTAAAACAATAAAAATTCTAACTTCCATGTGTTTTCGGACCTATTGCGCAGGTGACAGACATCAGTCGTAGTTGAGATGACAAGTTTTGCTGAAATCTACCGCCGAGAGTGCCAAAAGTGCAGGTCACACTTTTTATCCCAAAACCTACGACCTGGACCCTCAGGGCGCACCCTACAACCCAAAAAGTGCGACCTCTGCTGAAAACAGGTCAAAAACTGCGACCTGGACTTTTTGCGGGAATTTTTCTGAAAGTTTTATGGGTTTGTCTGAGCCTCTGTTCAAGGTTGTCTGACCTCCGTCTCCACCCTTTTTGGACCTGTACTTGTTCTTTTTTTCTCAACTAAGTGGTAACCTAGCCCCCTAGGGCTTCAGTACCCTCCACTTCTTGTGGAAGAGTTTTGTTGTTGCAGGTTGTCTGAAATTTCAAAGTCTTCAGCCATTTTTTCAGATCTGATACCTCACCTTCAGATTTGCTTCAGATCGGCTTGTTATCCATCCAAATCTCCTCATTTAGCTTTGTTTTAGTTTTCCTCTAGGGTTCACTCTGCTTCCCTCCTAGAGATAGCCTTTCGCCACCTCTTTTTACAGCAATTTTTCCTCTGATCTGTTGTTGTTTCTGCACTACTTTCTAGCAGATTTTGTCCTTTAGATCCCTGTCCCTTCTGACATTATATCTATTAGCTGTTTTAGTGTGTTTTGGTTAGTTATTCACTCAACTATAGACTAGTTGTTGAGAGGCCCACTTCCTTGGGTTTAAATTATTTCATTATTAGTTGTTTATTTTCTGTTTTTGCAGGCTTATATACTGTCATTTGTAGGTTTATTTGCAGCTATACAACACACTTTTTCTTTTCTCTACAAACATTTGGTTTTAAAAATTAAAATTTACACACTTCACACACACACCCTAAGTGAAAAAGGGCTTGGTTAACACCGCCAAGCAAAGACTCTAAAACATTGAAATCAATTGATCCTGCACCTCTCTGCCCTTGTTTCGACATTGTAATCAGTTGATCCTACACCTCCTTGCCCTTGTCGATCTCTTTTTCCTTTGTGTCGTGTTTGTGTCATCGTCGTTTTTCCACCAAGGCGTTCATCCTGGAGACTTCTTGGACTTCATCCTCAATTTTCGGTAGGAAGACTTACTCCTCCGTGTAGGATTCGAGTTAGTCCTCCACCGAGTCTGCACTCCGACTCTTCTTCTGCTCCATTGGGTTCTCCTTCTCGTTCCACCATCGGTTCTCCACCTGTCACCTTCACCATGTCCAGTGCACGACCTAATGCTGGTGGTAACCCCGACCCTCATGCTGGGAATACTACTAGTGGGACCGCAACGGACACTACCCCAACTGCGCCCTTGCTCCCCTTCATAGTAGGCCTCAGCCTCCCCGATTTTGACCAATTGATAAACGACCCTATACACCATGACGCTAGTTGTCCTGCTATGCCGACGAAGCTCCCTTCCGAAATCACAAAGTTTGAAGGCCTTGCTAGAGAAGATCCTTCAAATCATGTTTGATCTTTCCACATGTGGTGTTCGTCTAACTCCATTACCATTGACTCTGTCCATCTTCGGTTGTTCCAACGAATGCTTATAGGTGAAGCTTCTAAGTGGTATTTTGATCAGGCCCCTTCCTCTCATACCACCTTTGCGAATCTTTCCTGGGCTTTTTTGTCTTACTTCCAGCTCCCCTGTCGTTATGACACTGGTATCGAACTTTTGACTTCTTTCCATCAATCATCTACGACCCGCCTATCTGATCATGTCCAGGAATGGCGAAGAAGAAAGAGCCTATTTCAATCCCCTTCCTTCGAAGATAGTGTCTACATGGACTAGTTAGATCTCTCTTTCCTCCTATCGAGAAAGATGTCGCATCGCATTTTCCTCAAACCGAAGAAGCCGCTCTCCAAATGGCATTAAAATATGACCTGATCTACGCTCAATCGGGTTATGTTTATACCGTTCTACCTGATCTTCCCAGACCCGGTGGTGCCAACGCACCAAGGGCATCTCATTTTTCCGACGGTATCGTTGGAGCTCTCTCCAATCCATACGCTCAGCCTCCCATGGGCTATGGTTTTCCTGGGGGGGGCAGCATCTCCTGCACTTTTTCCCCTCCCGGTAGCACGTATCTAGGATATGACATGCCTCCTATTTTTTCCCAACCTCCTATTTACCACACTGTTACCCAACCTCCTTATTATCCGTATCCACAGCCTGGTGCTCCAGCTCCTCCGGCATTAGCACCTCCGCCTCCCTTGCCTTCTCAACCCCCGCAACAGCAGCCACCACCCCCTCAGGGGCAGGTGTATGCACAGCAGGGCACGACTAATCCTCCTCCCTCCAAAGAGATGAGGAAAGGCACTCAAAATCAATTTTCTCCTGGTAATCCTAGACCTAATCCTCAAAATAATGCACCTAACACTAATAACCAGCAACAGGGCAGCCCAAGCAGGATAGGCCTGTTCCCGCGAACCAGCCTTATTCTTGTTGTGGTGTTTATGGTCATTACACGCACGATTGTCCTCTTTTACAACAGATGAAGAAGATGTCGGAGGCTCAAGCAACATTGCGAGGACAGCAAGCCTCCCCTTCTGTCCCTCCCAATGCTGTGCCTAGTCAACCGACTATGCTTACTTAACCTTTCCCTCAACAAGGATTTGTGGCTACCCAACCACCTGAAGGACAGGTGGCCACTCAACCTCTTCCATCTGGTACCTCCGATTACCAAATTCTCATGATGAACTTTGCTTAACCTCTAACCATAGACATCAATCTTTGGACCTGGTACCGTCAGTACAATAAGCCTCCCACTACGTTTGTCCCCGAGCCGCCTCCTTTGGTCTCTATAGAGCCTCTTTCGACACCTAGTGGTCCCTTGAAGATCCCTTAGCCTAAGGAAGAGGTTCATACCAAGATCCCTAAAGGACCACTATGCCAAAATGCTGCTTCTGGCAAAGCTGCCCATTCGTATAGCATAGTAGATGATTTGGCACAATCTCCTGTTGCCATTTCAACGCTGGAACTCCTCCAGTCGTGCCCTTCACAACGAAAAGCTCTACTATCTTCCATGGGCACTATAGATCCTTCATATGATCGATCGATTGTCTTTGATGTTGACCGGTCAGAACATCCTCCTCTCCCTGCTTCTGTCACCTTCCAAATCCTAGTCCAGATCCGGAACGCCAACATTTCTTGGTGCATTATTGATGAGGGGGCATCCACCTGTGTGATGTTTGCTTTGGTTTGGAAGAAACTCAGATCACCTGAGTTGGCTCCTTCCACAATCACTCTCCGAGCGTGGGATGGCCACACCTCCCAGCCCATCGGCTTATTCTGCAATTGTCCTATTACTCTTGCGGGAAAGATTGTTTGCGTTGACGTAGAAGTCATAGATGCCCTCTTAGAATACAACATTCTATTGGGTCATAGCTACATCTATGCGATGTCTGTTGTCCCATTCGTAGTCCACCGCAAGATGTCCTTTCCTCATAATGGAAAGATAGTCACCATTGACCAGTTGACATATTACAAACCGAAGTCTCAGACCTCCTCTGAGTCCATCATCTCTTCGGTGGCCAATAAGCAAACCGTCTATCCTTTGACTAGTGTCTCACCTAGAGTCTACAAAGATTCCTCATTGCTTGGTACATTCCCTGGTCTTCTTCCTCCTATCTTTGATCCCAGCTCATCGAATGTTTGCATGATGCAATCATCTCAGGCTGCCCTCAAGCAGCTTGCCTCGGCTAGTCAGCAGCCTCCTCGCCCTCTGCAGCCTACTCCTAGCCCTTCGATTCAACCTTTTGGACCTCCTCCTCCTGACCCTTCAGCTGGTATCCACGAGCCTCTTTACCCTCCTAGAATGGTTCCTCCAGGAATTAACCATTTAGGATTCGTCCTGCCTTGCCATTACCCCTTTGGTCAGATATTGTTCCTAGCTCCACCCCCAGAAGTGTACACAGTACCTGTCATGGCCACCCTCTCTCTCCCTAACTTAACCCTTGGGATTCTCGTCTAATACCTTGATCCTCCAGCCGATACCCCGCCTGGTCAACCCAAACCTTACCTTGCTTTAACCCCGGTTCAACAGGTCCCCATGACTTCTCCCACGTCCACAGTGCCTCAGCCACCTCAACAGGAACCGCCTCCTGTTGCGATTGCTTCGGGTAAGAAGCGAAAAGCTCGCAAGGAGGCAACCAAATACAAGGTTTCTCTATGAACCCTACCCCTCCTCAGCCTCCAAAGCGCACCATCCAGTTTGCTTTGTGTGATGTTGTCGGTCATGCCACCCATACTTGTCCGAAGTTGCCTCATCTCAAGCCCATGGTTAATGTCACATTCCCTAAGTCTATGGTCCTCGAAACCTTTGTTCCTTTGTCGACTGCAACCAGGAACCCCAAGAATATTCACAAAAACCACCCTTGTGCTTTGTGTGATTTCCATAGCCATTATACCCACCTCTGTCCCCGCCTCAAGGACTTCCGCACCTCTCTAGTGACAGTTCGCCAATTCGAGCCCAAGCGCGATGAGTCCACCGCTCCCTTATTTGCGCGTTTTTATTCGGCAAAACCAAAGGACATGAATACTCCCATTGACATTCCCCCTCCTAATGTTGAGATGATGGAGCCTTCGTCCACCATTTTCTACCTATCATCATCCAAGAGACCCTCGGTGGAAGTTCCCTTGGAGACTTCCCCTGATGTTTCGCCTGACCTCCCTTCAGCGATCACCCTGGGCTCAAAATCAGTAGATCCTTTATCTGCTCACTCTTATGTCACCCCTTGTGATGATGCGCATGTGAACCTCTCTTCTCATGATGATGAGTCAAGTAGCTTCGCCGCGTCAGGTGGTCTTTCTTCCACCAGTCACCCCATCTTCTATCACGATGACGACATTATGGAAGAAATCACCACCCCTGACTATATCTATCCCCCCTTACATTGAACCCATGCATTCAAACCACATACACCTTGTGGCCATTACATTGAAACCCAATGTTTGGGTAAGGGGGCACCCATATTTGAGATACCAGGAGAAGAAATTCTCCACTACTCTCCTAGTGTATCTGGTCATGTCGACTCTAGTACCATTATTCTTCCACATTTAGAAGAACCTCTAGAGTCCCATATCACTCTAGGGATGATACCCCTTATCATTCTTTCATCTTACATAAAAAACCCATTCCTTTCGACATTGTTGTTGACCAACTTGTGAGTTTTCTGGGAGAGCACCAGTTCATTATCTCCAAATCCTCTCTTCGGGATGACACCATGTATGCCAACTTGGAAAATTAAAGTCCATTTTGATTCATATATGCAGTACCAAAAGAGATTGGTAATCCTCCATTCCCTTTCTCAAACTGCATAACCATAATGAAAACAAATGGCGCACCACATCATTAAAATGTGTTTACATTCCCCTTTTTCTAAATACATTTTGGCATGACCACAACATGCTTGGGGGCACCTATGCCCTTCAACCATAAAAATCCCAGATCTTAGCCAAAAACAGCACTGAAACCCCCTTTCTCTGACAAGTCACACTTTTCAGGTCATTTCCTGGGATAGGTTGCAGTTTTTTTCCTAGTACCTGCTACCCAGGTCGCAAAACATACCCCAAAAGTGTGACCTGGCCCGTTCATGAGCTCTGGGTACCTAAACTGAACTTTCAATCCACTGAAATGAAAGAGTAGGATTAGGCCTCTTACCTACAACTGACGGATATCAATTACAACGATCGGTTTGTTTGCTACGATCATCGCAAGATTTAGGGCCTTCTCTCCTCACTACATTCACCACATCTCCACATGCAAATGAGTGAATTTGGAGGGAAAATGCCTTATTAAAAGAAAACCCCTGATTTTTCTTTCGCCTACTGCGTCCAAACTGTAGCTCAGTTTGACAAACCGTCTGTACCGCTGGAAAGCTCTCACCAAGCCCTCAAATAGGTGTCTATTAGTTTTTAGTGATTTGACACTTCACTAGGACACATTTTGTCCAAGAAGTGTCACTTCACCCCTCCTCAAAATCGAATTTCTTCACTTGAAACACTCGTACTGGGGGCACCACTTTGCCTCCATACTTGTCCACGCTCATGTCGACTTTCGTTGTGAGTTACCATCTTGTACTCATTTTTTTATGGTCCCAATTGGACCTTTTCTGTGTGGCAGCACCATCGATTCACCCTTGTTTAGAGCATCTGAGCCGAGTCATCATTGCATTCATGGAGTCTATCCCGAGTCCCTTTACATCCCGCTATATTCCTCCATCCTTCATTGCTTGGTCCCTCTCTCGTGTCGCACATCATGGCCTTCAATCCCACTGTCCCCTATCCCTCATGATATTGTGTCAGTCGCTGCCAAGTCATCCATGCCCTTTATGCTCTAACAAGGGAAGTCGTCCATCCGCTACTCAGTAACCCCCATTTTTCATCGTCACCCATGGTGTCCATTTGTCAATCGCTCTACTATTTTCTCTCGTGCCTTAGTTGAGGACCTCTTATTGCCTCACCTATGGTGGACCTCCTTCTGTCGACATCAGATCATTTATTTCAAAAGACAGGTCTAGAGGGTGGTGTACCTTGGTTTCATCTCCCACTCTTGTTCGGTGCCTCGGATTACGCAAGGGACTCCTTTTAGCCCTTTGACTTGATTGTTTCTCAGCTCCAGCTCCTTTTCATCATGATCGAGATCTGTATACTTGATGGATTAGTGATGCAACAGGTTGGACCAGTGATTCCCGGGTGTGTATGAGATGTCTCAACCCTCATGAGGGGGTGGCCCTACAGGTATCCCCCCACATAGTGGCCAGTCCCATGGTTTTCCGGACGCCTTGTTTTTTATACTATTTCCTCGACGGGCATAGGTATGCCTCCCCCGTCACCTATAGCAAGTACTCCCTTATAAAAGAGACTTGTCGCACCTGTAAGTCTCGCCTCCTCAGGGTCTAGTCCTTTTAGCACTTTGGTCTTCCTTATACTTCTCTCTCTTTGACTTCCCCTTTGGTTTCTAGTGATTGAGTTCTCACAACATACTTCGGTCATACGATTAGCTCCTAACGCTCGCACGCTGGGGGGAAATCTGTTACACCATTTTTTGGTCATCTAACCCATTGTTATTAGATGGACCCAAGTACACCATGTAAGACCAATTTTACCCTAATTAAAATTGCATTCACTATGAAAAATAACTTAGTAAACCTCCTTTATTAAGTTTTTTATGGTCTAAACAGGAAACCCCATGAGGAAATATTAAATAAATCTATATTTGTTTGATTCTCCTCAAGGAATAATTAGTTAAATAGAAATTTAATTAATATTCCTGGTTATATTTAACCCAAAACAGGGAAATTAATTAGATAAATCATTATTTATCTTATTATTTCCTAAGAATAATTATTTAAACCTTTTTTAAATAATATTCTTTGTTGAATATGACTAAATCACCTTTAAATAATTAAATAAATCATTATTTATTTGATTATTATTCACCCACATCCTTAAAATGATAAATAAATAATTTATTTATTTATTTATGATTTACAAATAAAGGGATTTGACCCAAGTTAAATTCCTTTTCCCTCCAACAAATATAATAAAATATTCCATAAAAGTTGGATCTTGATTTGGTTAATAATATTTTAATTATGCACCAATATCTAGACTAACTCAAAATTTTGCTATAAATAGAAGGGTTTTCCCATTCATTTACCACCTTTTGTTGCCTAAAGATCACTTTGGATCTATACTTTTGGTCTGACTATTGATCCACCATCATAGTCATATTTTGCCACCATTTTTGTCTGGGTTTTCTACACCATCAAGAGAGAGGAATTTTAGATCTAAAGTGCTGAGGACTTACAAGAACCCATCCCATTGAGAAGAACTGGGAACACCCTCCTGTGTTTTCCTCCCAGGTGCCCCTAATACAAAATTTATTTAACATATTCTTGTCTTGTCTATTGGATGCATGGAGTAAATCTTGTTTTTTCTACTGTTTAATGTCTTCTAATGCATAGGTCTAGATTTTTGCAGCATTTATCTTGATCACCTAATTGCAGATCTGAATATATTGACAACCATATTTGTTGTTAGGGTTGTTGTTATGCAAAGCTAAAGTGGTCTTTTTGCGTACGCTTGGAATTAAGATTCATACTAACAGTTTTGATTGATTCATGACACTTGAACAACGTTGATCTTTTCTGGGTTCTTTCTTGGTTATTCTTCATTTCATCCCAATCTCCCGATCCCCCTTTTGTTTTTTCCTTTATATTTGAAACCCCATCTTCTATAAATATCCCAAGCTCATTTCTCAGGGCCACCATGAGGAGATTTTCATTATGACTTATATTTTTGACTTGTTGTTCCAGTTTCCGAAAACCTCTCCTCTATGAGATCACAAGGGTTATTCATAGATTCATCAGCCATGATTAGGGTTTTATGACTTTTGGGCCCACTAATCTAGATCCCTTACAAATATCCACAATGTACCCAAAGAAATCTTATTTTATACCAATATGATCTGCAAACTTTCGTGGATATTCCATTGGGCAGTTCGTCAAAATATATCTAATAATATTATATTTAAAATATGAAATGTTACACTATGACGGTTTTATTAGATTTATGGACCTGAATATTTCACTGTTAATAGTGCATGCATGCAAATGAAAAATTATGCAAAAAATAGATAAAAACAAAATAAAAGCTCACACATACATTTAACACAAGATATGCTTTGGAAAACCCTTTTGGGAGAAAAAAACTAGCTAGAAGGTGATGTCTCTCCACTCTCTTTCTCTGAATGGAAATACGACTGCAAGTATAAAGAAGTATGGTCTATGGCTCGTGGGGTGCTACAATGAAAATATTATGTGTGTGTTCTTCCTGTTATCACTCTTGGTTATTTTTGCTAACCTATAAAACAAATGCACTCGAAAGAATGGAATCCCTTTTCCTCCTAGTGGTCCGATTAGAACACAACCCGATAAACTACTAGTGGTTATGTTTGACTACCTCTGTACAAATTATATAATTGATATGTTATACATCCAAGATTCTTCTGATCACACACTATTTGACTTCATGCACAATACAGAATCTCTTCTACTATTGCTCATTACTTGCGGAAATAAAATCAATTGCATGCACACATTAAAACCATAAAAATTCACACATATGAACACAGTAATTTATGGGAAAGCTTAACGCCGAAAACCCCCAACTATATGTATATTATATGTCATATAGATAATGTAACAATCATCATACAAAGCTCCTCACAAGCTCTCAATACAATCTCCAATTGCTACACACTAATCAGGTCCGATCTAGCAAATCCCATGCACCGATCTCTGCCACCTGCTAGCCTGCCTCTACTGCGCAATCACTGCTGAAGAATGGCTATGAATGAACTCGAATTGGTTCAGCCTTGCTCACGCAATCCTCATTGGCATCTCCAACCACTATGTGTTGAAAATCATGCAACACTGTAGTCACACTGCTCTTTCACCTACCTCTTCACTGGTCTCCACTGAAACTGTCCATGCGCTGTAGTTAACTGATGTATTCTTCAGTTGATTAATGAGTTAATAATTAGTGAATTAATTAATAATTAATTCACACCACTCTCACTAGTGTATCAATCGATTAGACTAGATACAACTAGCTCAACTATGTTTAACAAGTTAAACTGAACACAACTCCACCAACTACCTCAATAACTCCACCAAACTCTATCATGAGTTCTAAGCGAAGTCTCCATGAAATAGCTCCACTTAACCCTCAGGAATAGCATAATTCATTCTGTCAGCTGCTGTGCCACATATGTGCACTTAACTGAAGTGCTCCAAGAGAATAAGATAATGTTTAGAGTCCAAATATTATTAAGAGCTAATAATATTCGACATATCTATTTTTAGACTGGCAATATAAAAATAGATTCCACCCAATATGTCTAAAAATAGAAGTCCATCTATTTTTCCAACTTGACCAAACATCCACAAATAACATCCTGCAACTCATAGAATATGATCGACATGTCTAAAAATAGACATAGTCTAAAAATAGACTTGCGCCAAAAATAGCCTGTGGACCCACTTAGTGAACGCGACTCTTTTCACTAAGCTCATCATCTTGTTGCAATCTCAACACTCCCTCTCAACAATATAGATATTATCTGCCACCCCGATCCTGCCCCTGTGGTATTCGAATTTGCTCCTGGTGAGCGCCTTTGTCAAGATATCAGCATCCTGATCCTCCGTAGGAATGTAAGAAAGTAACATGATCTTCCGCTGCACACAATCTATGATATGATGATACTGAATGTCAATGTGTTTAGATCTATCATGAAATACTGGATTAACCGAGAGTTTGATGCAACTCTGATTATCACAATATATCACAGTAGGATCTAAGTGTGAACCGAACAACCCGACCAGGATCTTCCTCATCCATATAGCCTCGCATGCAGCCAAACTCGTTGCCATGTACTCGGCCTCCGCTGAACTGAGTGCCACGGATCTCTGCTTCCTGCTGTACCAAGAAACTGATGTCGACCTGATACTGAAAATCCCTCCAGATGTGCTCTTTCTGTCCGTTGGGCTCCCTGCCCAATCTGCATCCGTGAAGCCACACGGCTTCACCCCTCCTTCCGACGCATGCGTACCATAGACCATATCCCGATGTGCCTCTGATATAGCGCAATACATGCTTGCCCGCCTTCCCAAAGAGCTTGGTAGGCTTAACCATAGCTTGCGAAAGCTGGTTAACTGCATAGCATATATCGGGTCGAGTATTGACCAGATACATCAACGACCCCACCAACTGTCGATAGACAGTGGCATCCACTACCTCCTCCGAAGTAGCATCTCCCTTCCTCCATCCACCCGGAAGAGGGGTATCAACAGGCTTGCAGCCTTGCATGTTGAACTTCTCCGGTATCTCCCGGGCATACTTACCCTGAGAAATGAACAGTCCATCATTGCGCTGCCAAATTTCCAATCCCAGGAAATAATGAAGGAAGCCCTAGTCCTTCATCTCAAACTCTCTAGCAAGATCGTCCTTGCATGAAAGTATCAACAGCTCATCACCCGTCAAAATAAAATCATCTACATAAAGTGCAATGATCAGCAACTTACCCTCCACCACAATCTGGTATAGGTTAGGATCTGCCTCACTCTTGGAGAATCCAAGTCCGGTGAAATAACTGTCTATCCGTGTGTACCAAGCACGAGGTGCTAGGTCCTTGTTCCAACCCATACGAGCGCTCTTTTGAGCACGCACACATGCGACTCGTGGCGAAGATCTTGAAGCCTTCATTCTCTATGTCGCCTCCTCGACTACGATTTCATTGGAACGTAGTCTTCACATCCATCTAATGAATGTGCCACCCCATACGCGGCCAGAGAGCAGGAGTATGCATGTGGAAGAGGCTGCGCGACAGTGCAAAGGGATTTCCTCATAATCGATCCCCTCCAATGCAGTGAGAAGCCCGGAGCAACAAATCTTGCCTTGTACTTACTCCACCTCCCCATCATTGCCTTCACTTTGTAGATCCATCTCGAACCTACAACGGTCCCTTCGACGCCCAGGACAATCTCCCATGCACTATTTCTGACAATCGAATCATACTCTTCCACCATGGCATCTACCCATGTAGGGTCCTCCACAACTTCCTCGAAAGAGGATGGTTCTGTCACGATACACTTGCTCATCAGAGCCATGTATCCAGTATATCGGTCAGGTGACTGTCTCTGTCTGCGCTGCTATGTAGGTGCTCCTAATTTCTTCTCTGCATCAATATTCAGTCACTCAGCTTCTGTAGTGCGCTTCCGCCCTCTGATGGTTGGCGCCGCATGAGTGGTTTCTTCCACTCCATGAACCTCCTCTTGTGGCTGATCCACATCCTGAGGCTCATCCTTAGGAATTAATAGCTCCTCATCTGCATGCAATTGTGGCTCCCTCTCAAGCGAACACTTCATGGCTTTCTCCTCATGAAATTTGATATCCCATCGCACAACAGTCTTCCGACTGTCTGGAAAATACACATGATAGTTGTGGGGTGTATCAATGTACCCAAAAAATATCCCAACCTCTGCGATCGGCTCCAGCTTCTTCCTGGCTTCCTTCATCACATAAATGTAAACAGGTGAGCCAAAAATCTTCAAATGATAAATATCAGGCTTCTTACCAGAAAACGCCTCCTCGGGTGTACTCATGCCAAGTATCCTATGAGGAAAACGGTTTTGCACATAAACCGCAGTATTGCATGCCTCAGCCCACAAGTGTATGGGAGGCCCTGATCATGCAACATCACCCATGCAGCACCCACGACCGTTTTTTTCTTTCGCTCCACGACCCCATTCTGTCGTGGGTTATGAGGCGCTATGAGCTCTCTTCAAATTCCTTCTGCGCTGCAAAAGTCTTTGAATTTTCCAGAGATGAATTCACCACCATTATCACTCCTAAGAGCCTTCACCTACTTCCCCGATTATTTCTCCACCAATGCCTTAAACTCACAAAACTTTGAAAATGTCTCGTTCTTCTTCTGCATGAAGAAGATCCAGCACTTCCGAGAAAAATCATCAACAAAGATCACATAATACATGTGCTTTGCTGTCGAAGCTACTGAGAAAGGTCCACACACGTCTGTGTGAATTCTCTCAAGGATCTTCGTGGCGCGACTATCCTTCTCGTGAAAGGTGGCTTTCACAAATTTTCCCAAAGTACATCCCTTGCACTGATCTTCCTGCGCAAGTGAACCTTTGGGAAGCCCGGTATAAATCTGCTGCAAAATTTTCAAAGCACCATGGCGAAGATGGCCCAATCTCCTGTGCCATAGCTCGCCCTCATCCCGGATCACCACTCCTTCTACCTTGCCTTCCATTGTTGCGTAGCCATCTACCTACAAATAATAAAGGTTTTTAACTTGAACCCCTATCCTCTAGGTTTCACCAGTTGCCTTACTGCGCAGGAAAGCCTTTCCCTCGCTAAAGACAACATCATATCCCTTGTCTTCCAACATCACCACAGAGATAATATTCTTCTTCAATCCTGGAACATGCATGACTTCCTTCAATACGAAGGGTTTACCAAACTCCCTCTCAAAGAAAATGGTCCCAATACCAGTCGCACTGTATCTACCATCATCGCCATCTCGATGTGCACTCTAAGATCTTTCTCATCCAGATCAGTAAACAAATATTTGTCTCCGGTCATGTGAAAAGACGCACCATTGTCAAGAAACCACACTGAACCCATCACACTTGAGACCAAGCATGCGATCAACGAAAAATCCAGCTCAAACTGCAAGGCTAAGGCCTCTCCAGCTGCAGATCCAGCAGCCTGCTTATTTTTCTTCTGCTGTGGACAATTAGTGGCGTAATGTCCGTGTTGGTGACAGTGAAAGCACTTCACCTTGGACATGTCCTGCTTATTTCCTTTCACACCGGATTGAGAAGCATTCTTCTTGCTCTTCCCCTTCCTTGCTTTGGCAGCCAAAGCGCAATTTTTTTCTTCTGCATTCTTCGATGAAGATCCATCCCTGGTACTCTGCCTTATCTCCTCCTGCACAAGATCCGACCAAAGTCGCTCCCATCCTGGCAGTTTCTCCCGACCATTGACAGAGTCCTGATAGGAATGCCAACTCTTCGGAAGCCCAAGGAGAGCCAAGCTCACCAAGTCCTCATCATCTATAGTAACCCCCACACTTCCCAGCTCATCCCTGCACTGGAAAAACTTCGTGAGGTACTTGGGTATACTGTCACCTTTCTCCATTTTTATGTTCCTGAGTTTATCCTTGAGCGCCAACTTCCTCTGGTAGCTCTCGCTTTGGAACAAATCTATCAAAGCTTTCCACATCAAGAATGGAGAAGCTTTACCATGAAGGCTGGACACTATGTGATCCTTCACACCTTCCAACAAAATCCTTCAACACTTTTCTATCTTCTTTTGCCATGTGTCAAGTGCGACAGCATCGCTAGAAGAAGGTTTTGGAATTTCTACATCTATGAACTCCTTCAACCCATTATCCTCCAGCACCGCCTCCATCCTATCCTTCCATGCAATATAATTTGAGCTACCCTCAAGGGCATAGTCCAATCACAATCCGTTGAAAGACATCTCAACTTCGACAGCAAGAAAACACTACTGCAAATTCGAATTCCACCAACACAAAACTCAACCGCTTCAATGTTTTGCAATTGCTCCAATGATCAATACTGCTTTGATACCATGTAGAAATTATATAACTGATATGTTATACATCCAAGATTCTTTTGATCACACACTATTTGACTTCATGCACAATACAGAATCTCTTCTACTATTGATCATTACTTGCGGAAATAAAATCAATTGCATGCACACATTAAAACCATAAAAATTCACACATATGAACACAGTAATTTATGCGAAAGCTTAAAGCTGAAAACCCCCAACTATTTGTATATTATATGTCATAGAGATCATGTAACAATCATCATACAAAGCTCCTCACAAGCTCTCAGTACAATCTTCAATTGCTACACACTAATCAGGTCTGATCTAGCAAATCCCATGCACCGATCTCTGCCACCTGCTAGCCTGCCTCTACTGCGCAATCACTGCTGAAGAATGGCTATGAATGAACTCGAATTGGTCCAGCCTTGCTCACGCAATCCTCATTGGCATCTCCAACCACTGTGTGTTGCAAATCATGCAACACTATAGTCACAACTGATAGTCATTAATCGCTTTTTCTACCTACCACTGTCTCCACCGAAACCTATTCATGCACCGTAGCTAACTTATGTATTCTTCAGTTGATTAATGAGTTAATAATTAGTGAATTAATTGGTAATCAATTCACACCACTCTCACTATGTATTTAACCGCTAGACTAGATACAACTAGCTCAATCATGTTTAACTTGGTTAAACCTGAATCAATTCCACTAATCACTAATAACTCCACTCAAACTCTCACATGAGTTCTAATCAAGTCTCCATGCTATAGCTCCACCCTAACCCTCGTGAACAGCGTAATTCCTTCTGTCAGCTTCTGTGCACTTAACTGAAGTGCTCCAAGAGAATAAGATAATGTTTATAGTCCAAATATTATTAAGAGCTAATAATATTCAACTTATCTATTTTTAGACTGGCAATCTAAAAATAGATTCCGCCCAGTATGTCTAAAAATAGAAGTCCATCTATTTTTCCAACTTGACCAACCATCCACAAATAGAATCATGCAACTCATAGAATATGATCGACATGTCTAAAAATAAACATAGTCTAAAAATAGACTTGCGCCAAAAATAGCCTGCGGGCCCACTTAGTGAAGGCGACTCTTTTGACTAAGCTCATCATCTTGTTGCAATCTCAACAACCTCAACTCTTAACCATAATTGCAATATAGAATTTTCTAGAGTCTTCTACATCATAATCATGTGGCTAACCCTTTTTTCATGAATAATGAGGGCTGACATGGCAT
This sequence comes from Pinus albicaulis, assembly GCA_034641835.2. Lineage (NCBI taxonomy): Eukaryota > Viridiplantae > Streptophyta > Pinopsida > Pinales > Pinaceae > Pinus > Pinus albicaulis. Next base: position 1,753,788,018 of record CM076575.1, on the reverse strand, counting down.
CCGCTCGAACTATGTTGGTGAAAACAGGAAGGTCAACTTTTGAGTGGCATAACTTTCGAATATGGACTCTGATTGACATGATTCTTGTGTTGTTGGATATGTCTCTATGTGTAGAATAGCATGAAAAGGTATGGCACCAAAATGCCAAATTTTTACCCCCAAAAAATGTCATTTGATGCCTCAAAACACTCCCGGAAGGTTTTAGACCTAGTTTTTACAAACTGGGTTCCGCTAGTAAATGGTCTCGTTCTCTTATTCCTCCACTTTTTCCACTTTGAAAGCATCGAGATGGATGGAAAAAAATATTATGATCCAATCTGGATCAATCTATGTCAACACAAACATGTGCAAGGTTACAATGCCCCTCCAAATCTTATTGTATCTATCTTAATAAAATGACCTAGAGAGTTTCCTACAAAAGCTAAGACATCTGAAGCTAACAAATGAATGGCATATTAGGAATTCTTACCCAAACTAGAGTGGCCAGAGCTATCATGGGTAAAGCATTTAATTCAAGAAACCATTGTCTAAAGGAGAGCCCAAAGCGACCCCAAAACTAGGGTCCTTGATAAAAAAATCTCTTTTACAATCATCTCGATTTTTTAAATAAACCACAAAGAAGCCCTTTGAACAGAGATACAGATATGTATTTGGGAAACAGGTTTGATGCGCCCATTCTCAGAGAATGGATGTTGATGGACAAAGCCCATTAAGATGATAGATTATGACATTTTTCTTGTAGAAATTTATTAATACTGATGTATTACCAGATTATCCTGATCTAACAATATTTATCTTCTTGATAAATACAAAATCCTTCCACTTAATTCTTGCATAAATTAAATCGCCAATTGCAAAACACATATGAAGCAAAATCAATCGCACATAAACATAGTTGTTTAACGGGAAAGCTTAAAGCTAAAAACCCCAACTATCATATATTATGCATATCAATGGATCATGTAATAATCTCATACAAAGCTTAGTACATCAAGCTCGCAGTACAGTCAACAATCATTACACACTGTCATGCAGAAATTTGCATCTCTATGGACCAATTTCTTGCCTCTTGATAGCTTGCCTCCACTGCACAATCCCTGCTGAAGAAGACCCCTGAATGAATTCGAATTGGCCCTTGCTTTGATTGCGCAATCCTCATTGGAATCTCCAATGTGTGTCAGATGTATTGAATGCATCACTATAGTCAGAACAGATAGTCCATCTCACCCTTTCACCTATCTCTCCACTGGGTCTCCACTGGAACTGACATGCAAGTAGTTAACTGCTGTATTTTTTCAGTTGTTAGTGAGTCTATAGTTATGAATTAATTAAATAATTAATTCACTAAATTCTCACTAGTGTATCTTTTAGTTAGACTAGATACAGCTAGCTCAAGTGAATTTAACTCACTTAACTGAGTTAAACTAAATAACAACTCCTGTAACTACTCTTCCAACTCTGTCATAACTTTGCCACTTCAGTTCTAACTAAGTCCTCCATGCATGAGCCACCAATAACCCTAGGAATTGCGTAATTCCTTCAGCCCACTGATTTACCAAATTTTTTCACTGAAATAAAGTGCTCCAAGAGAATAATTTGATATTTATTGTCGGATTATTATTAAGGGCTAATAATAATCGACATGCACCTATTTTTAGATTGACAATCTATAAATAGACTTCGCCCAATATTCTAAAAATATAATTTCATCTATTTTTCACATTTTATCAACCATTTACAAATAGCATCCTGCAACTTATAAAATATGCTCACCATGTCTAAAAATAACCTGCGGGCCCCACTTAGTGAAGGTGCTTACTTTTCACTAAGCGCATCATCTTGTTGAATCTCAACACTCCCTCTCAACAAGATAGGGATTATCTTTCACCCTGATCCTACCTCTATGGTATTCGAATTTGCTCCTGTTGAGCGCCTTCGTTAGAATGTTTACATCCTAATCTTCCATAGGAATGTATTGAAGAAACATGATCTTCCACTGCACACAATCTCTGATATGACGATACTGGATATCAATATGTTTAGATCTATCATGAAACACAAGATTAATCGAGAGTTCAATGCAACTCTGATTATCACAATGTATCATTGTAGGATCTAAATGATAACTGAACAAACCAACATGATCTTCCTCATCCAGATAGTCTCACATGCAGCTTGACTTGCTGCCATGTATTCTTCTTCCGCTGAACTGAGTGCCACTGATATTTTTTTCCTGTTGTACCAAGAAACTGTTGTAGATCCGATACTGAAAACCCCTCCTGATGTGTTCTTTCTGTCTGTTGGGCTACCTGCCCAATCTGCATGCGTGAAGCCATGCAACTTCACCTCATCCATCTGTCTGTACCATAAACCATACTCAGATGTGCCCCTGAGATACCTCGGGACATGGTTTCCTGCCTTCCAAAAGAGCTTGGTAGGCTTAACCATCGCTTGACTAAGCTGGTTCACCACATAGCATATGTTTGGTCTTGTATTAACTAAATACATGAGCGAATCCACCAACTGTCGATAAACAGTGGCATCCACTACCTCTGACGATGTAGCATCCTCTTTCCTCCAATTTCCTAGAAGAGGAGTATCCATGGTCTTGCAGTCCTCCATGCAAAACTTACCAAGTATCTCCCAAGCATAATTTCCTTGAGACACAAATAGTTCACCTTCTCACTGCCATATTTCCAATCCAAGGAAATAATGAAGGAGGCCCAAATCCTTCATCTCAAACTCCTTTCCAAGATCTGCCTTGCATGAGTGTATCAATTGCTCATCACCCATTAGTATTAAATCATCAACATAAAAAAAAATTATTAAAAGCTTACCCTCCACCACAATTTGGTACAGGTTTGCATCTACCTCACTCTTGGTGAAGCCAAGTCCGGTTAAATAGATGTCGATCCATGTGTACCAAGCACATGGTGCTTGCTTCAGCCCATACAACGCTCTTTTGAGTTTGCACACATGCGACTCGCTGTTGAAGATCTCAAATCCTTCAGGCTGCTCAATGTACACCTCTTCCTCAATGATCCCATTAAGGAACACGGTCTTCACATCCATTTGATGAATGTGCCAACCCATCTGCACTGAGAGAGAAAGGATGGTCCTTATGGAAGAATACCATGCGACAAGTGCAAAGGTTTCTTCATAATCAATTCCCTCGATCTGTGAGAAGCCTCGGGCAACAAATATTTCCTTATAATTCTCGACGCTCCCATCAACAACTTGCTTTACAATGTAGATCCATCTTGATCCTACAACTTATTTACCCACCAGCCTTGGAAAAATCTCCCAAGCACTGTTTCTGACAATGGAGTCATACTCCTCCACTATGGCATCTACCCATGTGGGCTCCTGCACTGCTTCTTCAAAAGAAAATGGCTCCGTCACGATACACTTACTCATGAGAGCCATGTATCTAGTAAATTGGTCAGGTGACTGTCTCTGTCTGCGCTATGATGTAGGGACTCCTACATTGTGTGCCGCATGAAGCTTCAATCTCTCAGCTTCTGTGGTACGCTTTCTGCTAGTTCTGATGTTTGGCTATGCATGAGTGGACTCCTCCACTCCATGAACGTCCTCCTGTGGTTGATCCTCATCTAGAGACTCATCTTTGGGAACAAGAAGTTCCTCCTCTACATGCAAGTATAACTCTCTCTCAAGCGACAACTTCATGGCTTTCTCCTCATTGAATTTTATATCCCATCGCACCACATTCATTCGACTGTTTCACAAATATACACGATAATTATGGGGTGTTTCTGTGTACCCCACAAATATCCCAACTTCTGTAGTCAGCTCCAGCTTCTTCCTAGCGTCCTTTGTCACATGAATGTAAACAGATGAGCCAAAAATCTTCAAATGAGAAATATCAGGCTTCTTACCAGTAAAAGCTTCTTCAGGTGTACTCATGCCAAGTACTCTATGAGGACAACGATTTTTCACATAAACTGCAGTGTTGCATACTTTCGTCCACAAGTGCATTGGTAGGCCCTGGTCATGCAACATAGCTCCTAAAAAACCCACGATCGTTATGTTCTTCCTCTCCGCTACCCCATTCTATTGCGGGTTATGAGGCGCTATGAGTTCTCTTTGAATTCCTTCTTTGCTACAGAAGTCTTTGAATTCGTTTGAGATATATTCACCACCATTATCACTCTGCAAAGACTTCACTTGCTTCCCTGACTCCTTCTCCACCAATTCTTTAAACTCACAGAACTTTGAGAATTTTTCGCTCTTCTTTTGAATGAAGAAGATCCAGCATCTACGAGAATAGTCATAAAAAAAAATAACATAATACCTGTGTTTTGCTGTTGAAGCAACTGAGAAAGGTCCACACACGTCTGTGTGAATTCTCTCCAGGATCACCGAAGCACGGTTTTCCTTCTCATGAAAGGTGGTCTTCACCAACTTACCCATAGTACATCCCTTGCACTGATCGGACTGCGCAATAGTACCCTTGGGAAGTCCAATATAAATATGCTGCGAAATATTCAAGGCGCCATGATGAAGATGGCCCAATCTCCTGTGCCATAATTCGCCCTCATCCCGGATCACCATTTCTTCTGTTTTTCCCATCATTGTAGCGCAGCCATCTACCTCCAACTTGTAGAGATTCTTAACTCGAATCCCTATCCTCTTGGTTTGACCCATTTTTTTATGTTGTGTAACCAGCTCCAAAAATAGAAGAAAAGAGATATCAATGCCTTATAAATAAGCCACTTCGAAGGGGCAACCTCCAATACATTACATAAATGAAAAATTCTTTGATGATTCAATTTACAAAACCTCCTTTCTATATATAGGAGTCCATGGGGCCATAATATAATCCTAGTGGGCCACAATGTAATCCTGGTGGCAATGTAATCCTGGCAAACCTAACAATAATAATTTAAGGGCACAATAATAACAATATGGGGGTTACGAGGTGCCAATATGTAATAAGGGGGTTACACTAACAACAATAAGGGACTATATTAGTAATATAGGGACCTAACATGCCCCTCTCCTTCAAAAAAGTGTTGTCCTCAACGCTTGAGTAGCTCTGGTTGCTTCTATATAAAATTCTCATCCTCCCATGTAGAATCTTCGGTGGGTAAGTTCTTCCACTTGATGAGATGCTCTGAAATTGATCGATTCCGTAGCTGTGGAGTTCTTGTTGCCGTGACCGCTTCAGGTTCTAATATGTTTTTCCTTCCTCATCAAGTTTGAGCAATATTGTTTGAACTGGAATATTTTCACCTATAACCTTCTTTAAGCATGAAACATGGAAAATTGGATGCACTCGTGAAGAAGCAGGAAGCTCCAATTTGTATGCCACAGTACCAATCTTTTGTAACACCTTGTAAGGACCATAGTACTTTGGCGATAATTTATTATCCTTCTTAGCTTGCTTGAGAGACATTTGTTTGTATGGTTGTAGCCGTAAAAATACCCAATCTCCTACCTCAAAATTTCTCTTGCTGCGATGTTGGTCTGCCTGTTGTTTCATTCGGTTTTGCACCAAAGTGAGTTTATCCTTTAAGAGTTGGAGAAATTTTTGTTGATGCTCGATGTGGTCTTCCACTACTTGAACCTTCGAATTTTCCCTTAAAGATGATGTGATGGATGGTGGATGATATCCATAAAGTTCCATAAATGGGGTCATTTTTTATACAGTATGGAAGGAAGTGTTATACCACCATTCAGCGAGAGGTAACCACTTGACCCATTGTGTTTGTTTATCAGATGCAAAACAATGAATATATTCTTCCAAACATTTATTTACTATCTCAGTTTGATCATCAGATTGAGGATGATAAGATGATCTATGAGCTAATTGAGTACCCAAACAAGAAAATAACTCCGTCCAAAAATTTCCAGTAAAAATGGGATCTTTGCCGCTCACAATAACCCTTAGGCTTCCATGTAGCTTTTGAATTTTGTCCATAAATGTAGTAGCAACTGTACTTGCTTTAAATGGATGAGATAATGCACAAAAGTGTGCATACTTGGTAAATCTATCAACTACCACCATGACGACACTCTTTCCTTCGGACTTAGGTAAACCTGTGATAAAATCCATTGAAATCTCCTCCAACGTTGACTTGGAATGGATAAAGGTTGTAGAAGTCTGGGGTCTTAATTGTCTCGACTTTATTCGCTGGAAAACCAAAAATTCCGCCACAAACTTTTGAATATCAAATTTAAGGCCATCCAAAAAAAATTATTTCTTCACCCTGTGGTAAGTTTTTAAAAATATTGAGTGTCCTCCTAAAGGAGAAGTGTGCAATTCGAAAAGAATCTTTTGTTTTAGTTGGGAATTCTTACAAATATATAAGCGATCTTTTTACCCTAAAGAATCATTTTTCCAACTAAATGCATCGGATGTACTAGGATCTTGCTGCAACTTTTGAATGAGTGCCCATACTTCTTTGTCCTTCTTCCATTCATCTCTTGCTTCGGTTATCCAATCTGGTTGGATAATAGAAATGGCACAAAGAAATGCTTCCACCTCTTCATTCTTTCTTAAGAATTGCATACGCAACAACATTAAGCTTTCCTTTTTTGTAGATTATTTCAAAGTCATAACCCAACATCTTTTTGACCCATTTTTGCTGCTCTTATGAAGATAGTCTTTGCTCCAAAAAGTGTTTAAGACTATCATGAACAATTTTTACCTTGAAGTGTCTTCCCATTGGGTAAGTTTGCCATTTCTTTAGTGCATGACGTATTGCTAACATTTCCTTCTCATAAATAGGTTTCTGTAAATACTTTCCTTTGATTGGACGACTTTCAAAAGCAATGGGTCCTCCTTCCTGCATTACAATAGCACTAATTCCATTTCCTGAGGCATCATTCCACAATAAAGGTTTTTGTGAAGTTTGGCGTAGCTAATACTGGTGCTCGACACATTGCCTCTTTAATATGTTCAAAGGCCTTAGGTTCTTCAGGAGTCCATGAAAATGCATCTTTCTTCAATAATATTGTTAGAGGTGCTGCTATTCTCCCATAATTCTTAAAAAACTTGCGATAATATCCTGTTAACCCGAGAAATCATTGCAACTGCTTTATGGTTGTGGGGAATTTCCACTCCTTAATATCTTTAGTTTTGTTAGGGTCTACCTTAACACCCTCGTGAGATACAATATGACCCGGATATTCCACCTCTTGTACTCCAAAGAAACATTTGGATGTTTTTGCATATAATTTTTTCTCTTTCAATAGTTTGAGCACCCTGTCAACATGTTCCACATGATCCTTCCAAGACCTGCTGTAGATTTGTATATCATCAAAAAGTACTAGCACAAATTTTCTAAGGGAGGGTTTGAAAATGGAATTCATCAACCCTTGAAATGTAGAAGGTGCATTGGTAAGGTCAAAAGGCATGACCAAAAATTCATAATGACCCTCATGAGTTCGAAATGATGTTTTTGGAAAATCTTCAGTCTTCATTCTAATTTGATGATATCTGAACGAAGATCCAACTTGGTAAAATAAATTGCTCCATGTAATTCATCCAATAATTCATCAATTACATGAATGGGAAATTAATCTTTAATGGTGAACTTATTGAGCTCCCTATAATTTAGACACATGCGCCATGATCCATCCTTCTTGTGTACCAATACTAGAGGAGCAGAGAAAGAACTTTAACTAGTTTGAATTATACTCACCTCTAACATTTCTGCAATCATACGTTCAATTTCGCTCTTTTGGATATAAGGATATCTATAAGGCCTAATGTTTGGAGGAACACTTCCTAGAATAAAATGAATAGCATGATCATGATCACGAATAGGTGGGAGTCCTTTGGGAGTTTCAAACACCTTGGATTGATTATTTGAGACTTTTGGAGATCTACAGAAATAGATGATTTTGATGTTGGAACTTCTAGTGAGCATAATTGTGCAATTACACCTCGTTGTTCTTTCTTTAAAAGCTTTGTCATGACATTAGAGATTATTATCTTTCCTGGCTTCCCTGAAATACCCCATAATTCGACTTCCTTTCCTTCTGAAAAACATTTCAAGAAAATTTCTTGAAAATTAAAACCTACCATCCCCAAAGATTGTAACCATTGTACTCCTAGTACAACATCAGCACCTCCCATAGGAATGGAAAGCATTGGACTAGTTAATACATATTCCCCCATGGTTAGCTTGATATTATGGCATTTTCCAGGAAGAAATTTATAGTTCCTCCATTTGCAACCATCACTTGACATTCTTGTCTTGGGTATGAAACAACCTAATTCCTTGGCTACCTTCTGATGAATAAATTATGGGTGCTACAGATCGGAGACACTATTACCTTTTTCTTCTTGATATGTCCTTATATCTTGAGAGTTTGAGGAGTGGTAATTCTACACGTGCATTACACAATATGGTCGGTTTCATTTCTTCCCCTTAATACTAGGTTCTGGTGTATATCCTCTTCTTGTTCATTTTTCTTCTTCCTCTTACAATCATGTAAAATAATTTCTTCTCAGCACACTTATGACCTTTAGTGTATTTGCTATCACAACTGTAGCAAAGCCCTTTTTCTCTTTTTTCTTCCAATTGTTGTGGTGTCTACCTTGTAGGTTGTGGAAGTCTAGGAGTAGCAACACTTCCATCTTTATAGATGTGAGTGGTAGGCTTCGTTGTCGCCATAATTTTACATTCAATTTTCCTTGTCAACCTGAATTCTTTCTCCAATGAATCAGGTTCCCAAATGCGGACTTCATGTTGGATGTTATCCTTTAAAGTCCCTATGAAGACATCAATCATGTGTTCCTCTGGAATATCAGTTACCCTTATATTCAATTTTTGGAAGTCCTCAATGTGCTCCACCACTGAACCTTTTTGTTTGAGATTTATTAATTGGCTAAAGAAGGTGTTGCTCTTTGTATCCTCACAATGTGCTATCATTTCCTCAGTAAAAATTGACCAAGTGACAATTTTTTTATGAGAGAAAAGCCATCGATACCATACAAATGTATTTTGTTCTAAATGTAAAGTTGCAATGCGTACATTTTATGTGTTTTTCACGTTATGGAGATCAAAATATTGCTCCATTTGTAGTATCCATGTTACGGGATCCTTTCCATCAAACTTCCCCATCTCCATTTTTGGAATATGGTGGTTCTTCCCACAACATTAGAGTTTGTGAAATCACGATTAACATTTATTTTGTTCTCATCATGAGTTTCTTCTACTATCTTTTCACCATTATGAAACATTTCTTGTATCAACTTTGTCAAACCTTCCATATCTGCTTTTAGATCATTCTTCATGTTTTCCATGTTGTCTTTCATGTACCATCCATCTTAGCTTCCATGTCATCCATCTTAGCTTCCTTGCTAGCTTTCGTGCCATCCATCTTACCTTCCATGCATTTCTTCAAAACTTCCATTTCATTTTTTGCTGCTCTTTGCGAGAACGAAATTTGGTGCACTTGCTCTTGTAATTTTGATAGATCATGTTGCAATTCTTCATCTCCATGAGTCATAGTAGAGCCTTCTGAAGGCTTAATGGGTGTTGAATTATTTTTACGGGGCATATTTTAGAACCCAATACTGATATCTATTCTACAATATGCCCTTGGAATCAATTCAAATTGATTCTTCAAACAAGACTTATGTAATTCGGGAAAAAAAAAAAATAAATAAATAAATAAAAATTAAAAAAAAAATACACACCTTTTTCTTGCTTTTGAGGAGCTCAATATTGAAATTGGATTATCTTTTTAATTGCAACACTTCAATATTTGAATTTCAGTACTGATGTAGCCCTCTAAATTATCTTTTGAATGCCATAGGTCTGACCTGATTTGGATTCTCCAAGACAAAGTTGTGTCCAATCTCCCACAATGACCTAATTATGGACTGGTTCAGTAGATTGAACTTGTACGACTTGCCACGTGTCACTGTTTCGTCCTTCGGCTCTGAAATTGATAGCCAAGAAACTAAAGTCTGTGTACTTGCGACCACTTTTTACGGCACTCCAATCCGATGCTTAGAGAGAGAGTTATGAATCTTTTCCCACAATCACCTCTTTGAAATGAAATTCAAGAGCCTGAAAAAGCACTCCCTTCCACAAATCATATCTCTGAAACTATTGTGAACCAAGATCTGAAATTTTTTGAAGAGTTTCCTCAAGATTTCGGCTTCACACCCTAAAAATTTCAGATTCTGAACCTTCGTATAAAAAAATTTACAGCGAAAATTCCACGATGACCTGTTTAGAGCAGCGAAACCCTAGAATCCAAAGCTCTAATACCAAATGTTGTGTAACCAGCTCCAAAAATAGAAGAAAAGAGATATCAACACCTTAGAAATAAGCCACTTCGAGGGGGAAACCTCCAATACATTACATAAATGAACAATTCTTTGATGATTCAATTTACAAAACCTCCTTTCTATATATAGGAGTCCATGGGGCCATAATATAATCCTAGTGGGCCACAATGTAATCCTAGCCGACCTAACAATAATAATTTAAGGGCACAATAATAAAAATATGGGGGTTACAAGGGTACAATAATAACAATAAGGGGGTTACACTAACAACAATAAGGGACTATATTAGTAATATAGGGACCTAACATTTTATGTCGCGGGAAGGCTTTTCCCTCGCTGAAAACAATGTCATAACCTTTGTCCTCCAACATAGCGACCGAGACCAAGTTCTTCTTCAGCCCTATAACATGCATAACATATGGTTTACCTGACTCCTTCTCAAAGGTAATGGTTCCAATTCCGGTTGCACTGTATCTACCATCGTCGCCCATCTCTATATGCATTTGGAGATCCTTCTCCTCCAAGTCACTAAACAACTCCTTGTCTCCCATCATATGGAAGGAAGCACCACTATCAAGATACCACATCGATCCCATTGCACTTGAAACCAAGCATGCAGTCAAAGAGAAATCAACTTCAAATTGCGAGGCTAAGGCCTCACCTGCGACAGCTCCAACAACCTTCTTATTCTTCTTTTTCTATGGGAAGTTAGTGGCGAGATGCCCATGTTCGCGACAGTGAAAACACTTCACCTTGGACAAATCAAGCTTCTTACCTTTAGCCTTGGATTTTGGATGGGATTTCTTCCCCTTCCTTTTCCTTGCTTTGGCAACCAAATCGCAATTCTCTTCATCATCATTCTTCGATGAAGAGCCATCCCTGGTATTTTGCCTTATCTCCTCCTGCACAAGTTCCGACCAAAGTCGCTCCCAATTCGGCAGTTTCTCCCCTCCATTGACAGAGTCTTCGTAGCTATGCCAACTCTTCGGAAGCCCAAGGAGAGCCAAGCTCACCAAGTCATCATCCACAACTATAATTCCCACACTTCCCAGCTCATCCCTACATTGGACAAACTTCGTGAGATATTTTGGAATAATGTCACCATTCTCCATTTTGATTTTGTTGAGCTTATCTTTCAGCACCAACTTCCTATGGTCGTTGTTGCTTTGGAAAAGATCTGTCAAAGCCTTCCACATCGCAAATGGAGTGTCTTTCCCATGAAGACTTGACACAATATGGTCTTTCACACCTTCCAACAGAGTTCTTCTTGTCTTTGCTACCTTCTTTTTCCATGCGTCAAGTAATGCAGCATCGCTAGAAGTAGGCTTAGGAACATCACTATCGATGAACTCCTTCAGGCCATTATCTTTAAGCACCGCCTCCATCCTATCCTTCTAGGCTATATAATTCGAGCTACCCTCAAGGGCATACTCCAATAGCAACCCATTGAAAGACATTTCAATGAATACTCAAATGTCGCACCAAGAAATTTCTGCAGCAAATTCAAATTGTCCACCAGCTCAAAACTCAGCACCGCTTCAAGTTTGCAATCTCCAGTGATTAACACTACTCCGATACCATGTAGAAATTTATTAATACTGATGTATTACTGGATTCTTTTGATCTAACAATATTTATCTTCTTGCTAAATACATAATCCTTCCACTTTATTCTTGCGGAAATTAAATCGCCAATTGCAAAACACATATGAAGCAAAATCAATCGCACATAAACACAGTTGTTTAACGGGAAATCTTAAAGCTAAAAACCCCAACTATCATATATTATGTATATCAATGGATCATGTAATAATCTCATACAAAGTTTAGTACATCAAGCTCTCAATACAATCAACAATCATTACACACTGTCATGTAGAAATTTGCATCTCTATGCACCAATTTCTTGCCTCCTGATAGTCTGCCTCCACTGCGCCCTCCACTGCGCAATCCTTGCTGAAGGAGACCCCTGAATGAATTCGAATTGGCCCTTGCCTTGACTGTGCAATCCTCATTGGCATCTCCAATGTGTGTCATATGCATTGAATGCATCACTATAGTCACAATAGATAGTCCATCTCACCCTTTTCGCCTATCTCTCCACTGGGTCTCCACTGGAAATGACATGCAAGTAGTTAACTGTTGTATTTGTTCAGTTGTTAGTGAGTCTCTAGTTATGAATTAATTAAATAATTAATTCACTAAACTCTCACTAGTGTATCTTTCAGTTAGACTAGATACAAATAGCTCAACTAAATTTAACTCACTTAACTGAGTTAAACTAAATAACAACTCCTGTAACTACTCTTCCAACTCTGTCATAACTTTGCCACTTCAGTTCTAACTGAGTCCTCCATGCATGAGCCACCAATAACCCTAGGAATTGTGTAATTCCTTCAGCCCACTGATTTGCCAAATCTATTCAGTGAAATAAAGTGCTCCAAGAGAATAAGTTGATATTTATTGTCGAATTATTATTAAGGGTTAATAATAATCGACATGCACCTATTTTTAGATTGACGATCTATAAATAGACTTCGCCCAATATTCTAAAAATATAATTTCATCTATTTTTCACATTTGATCAACCATCTACAAATAGCATCCTGCAACTTATAGAATATGCTCACCCTGTCTAAAAATAGACATACACCTAAAAATAGCCTGCGGGCCCCACTTAGTGAAGTTGCTTACTTTTCACTAAGCTCATCATCTTGTTGAATCTCAGCATTGCTCATAGGATAAGCTGAAAAGATCAGATTGGGGATCTTATATCTCTAGTTCTAGAATATCTTTCACTTGTTCTACAATGAAGGTTGGCCCTAAGAGATCTTTTGGAGCCAGTTGTGAGAGCCTTGGCTTTAGAGAATCCTTAAAGGATCATGGTTGAGAGGAAGAGAGAAAACCCAAGCCTTTGGCTCCTTTGTTCAATATCGAGACTAAGAGGATTAAGGCGACCTTGGTTATACCATAATCTTTGAGAAAAAGCCCTTCTTGAAGTTTCCAACCCCCATGTAGGAGCTACATTGAGACATAAGGGATTCCTATTTTGATCTTGGATTTCAGCTATGAGTATAGAGGCAAAGTCGGCGGGTTCCACCTACAGATAAAGGGTAGCCCCTAAGAGTTGCCTCATGAAGACCAAAAAGCTCAAGTGATTTGAAGCGATGGCATCACCTTAAAGGAGAGAAGAACTCCGCTACAAAAAAATTCCTCACAATTTAAGAGATTTGCAAAGATGGTGACACAATGGAGTTGTGAATGAAGTGAATAATCCTAAAGATGCAAATCCTCCAAAGATAAAACGACAACCTAAGACTTTAAGATTTTCATCACAATCCTTCTCTATAATATTCCTTTCATTATATTTATTTTAAAACAAAATTATTCACTTCATATTAATCTTAATATTAAAAACTAATTTAGTTTATTAATGTTACTCCTATAAAAGAAAGAAAGAAAAAAGAATGAGGAATTTCTTAATTCAATTAAATTTTCGATAAATCAAATATTTTAAATTTACACATGACAAATGTTAACTCAATATTTATCAAGCCTTTCTATAAATCAAATTCTTCAAAAAAATTTAAACAATTTCAATATTCTTTATTTATAAAATTTGAAATTAACCATTTTTAAAGATGAAAAAATATATATTTTATATTAATAGTATTAATTAAATGTGAAAATATATAATACATTACATATTATTTTTTGAAATTCAACTTGGTTAAGTAACCTATTCATCTATAACTTACTTAAAGCAATTGAATCTCAAAAAATAATATCTTATATATCACATTATTATTATTGATAAATATAAATTAACTCAATTAAATCTCAAAAAATAATATGAAATATATCACATTGTTATTATTGATAAATATAAAATAAATCATATATCTAGATTTTAGATCATAAACATGTTTTCTTTTAACTTCTAAATAATTATAAAATAAAATAAAAAATTATAATATTAATTTTAAAAATAATTTACTTTATACAGTAAATTTATTGTATTTTTTTATTTTAATTTTTAAAATAGTAAATAAAAATTAAAAATAACACATAAGAAATATGTATCAGAATTTTTTGGTAAAAATCACATATAAGAAATTTGTGTCGACGCGTTTCGAACCAGCCAGTGTGGTTCATCATCAGGACAAGATGAGAAATCTGATGAAGAAACCTATTTAAAGAAAAATTGGACCTTTTCTTCCAGCATCTTAATGACCAATCTGACTTTATTAAGTTTACCATGGAATTCGAAGTGGATGGTAGCCTACCCTTTCTTGATGTCCTTCTTTCGAGAAATGATGATGGTTCCTTTTCTCATCAAGTCTTTAGAAAGAAGACGCATACTGAGCAGTATTTACATGTTGGTTCTCATTATTTCCCTGCTCAGAAACTTGGGGTTCTCAGTACCCTAGTCACTAGAGCCTTTAGAATCTCTTATGTTCACCATTTTAAAGATGAAAAATCACATCTCTTGGATGTCTTTTGTAAGAACGGTTATAGTAGGGCTCAATGTCTTAGAGCTTTTCAAAAAGTTGAAAAAGGTCCTAGGGCTAAGAGAGATCCCTGTGAGCGGTTATCTGGAGTTCACCTTCCATTTATCCAAGGTACTACTGATAGAATTGCTAAGATCTTGAGGAAACATAATGTATCTTCAACATTCAGGTCTCTCCACACTATTCGAAGTTCTCTTAGGTCGATTAAAGACCCGATTGGCCCTTTGGATAGTAAGGGTGTTTACTTGATTCCTTGTTCTTGTGGGACACCTTACATAGGTGAAACTGGTCGGTCCATTAATCAGAGAATTAATGAGCATGTTGCTGACCTTAAACATGGTAGATCTCAGTCCTCTGCCTTAGCAGAGCATGCGGAAAAAACAAAGCATCATATTTGTATTGAAGATACTGAGGTTATTGCAAGGATAGACCATTTCCACCACCGAAAGTTGAGGGAAGCCTTGGAAATTGAAAAGAGGTCGGTTAACCTTAATAGAGATGATGGGTGGAGTGTTAGCAGATGTTGGATTCCTGCTCTTCACTCTTTACTTATTAAATTTATTTATTTATTTTTTATTTTTTATTTTTTATCGTTATTTTTATTAATTGTATTTTATTTTCCATTTTTATTTTATTTTATTGTATTTATTTTGGATTATTTTATTTTTGTTAATTTTCATTTTTTATTGTGATTTTTATTTTTCTTTTTCTTTTTCTTTTTCTTTTTCTTGTATATTTTTATTTGTATTTATTTATTTTTTATTTTATTTTATTTTATTTTATATGTTTTTATTTTTTTATTTTATTTTATTTTTATATATTGGAGGTTCTACGTTAAAAATAATTTTAAATTATTTCAAAAATTATTGATGATTTATAGTAAATTATACTCAAATATAATTAAATATAAAAATGATTTTAAATTATTTTTAAGAATTATTGATTATTAATATTAAATTATATTCATATATAATTAAATAAAAATAATTTTAAATTATTAATATTTTATTGATTATTAATATTAAATTATATTCAAATAGAATATTTGAGAACTATAAATAAATTTTAATAAAATTTGAAAAAATATTTTATTCAAATCAAACTAGCGTTTTTCCAATGGCTAGATGGAGTTGTCCCTTTCTATTTAAATAGGTTTCTTCATCAGATTTCTCATCTTGACCTGATGATGAACCACACTGGCTGGTTCGAAAAGCGTCTACACAAATTTCTTATATGTGATTTCTGATACATATTTTATGGATCACAGACGCTAAATTCCTAATATTAAAACACATAAGAAGTAATAAACAATTTTTAAACATAAACAGAAATTATAATTTAAAACGAATACTAAATAAAAATTAGAACACACTACCGCAATATTAGTAACCCGATGCTTTACCAACCTTCTAGATTTGATCTTTTTTAGCTTAAAAATGCAGAGCAGATATCTTACAACTATCTTTAAAATGCTTTAGCGTACTGCTAAGTTGCGAAGCTGCTAAAAATTAGAAGACACTACCGCAATATTAGTAACCCGATGCTTTACCAAGCTTCTAGATTTGATCTTTTTTAGCTTAAAAATGCAGAGCAGATATCTTGCGACTATCTTTAAAATGCTTTAGCGTACTTTAGCGTACTGCTAAGTTGCGAAGCTGCTTAATCTGATCTCAAGTGCCTCCTCTTTTGTCTTCTGATTTCGCCCAAACCACGGAAAACCCTTTCTTCATCATGCGGAGGTTACGAGATCGAGTCCAACCCAATATCTTCACTGTTCCAGTCCATGATTCTCTTAAGAATCCCAAAAGCGCCGTCCCAATACCCGTCCGCTTCCTCAATACATAGTCCCCCACATCATCCATGGCTCTTCCAATGGACGAGACTTCTGCAGCCATCAAAATACAGTCGGCTTTCAGAGGGTTTTCCACCAGGAAGCGTGCACCGCTGAAGAATTTGAGGATTATACTTGATGTCAAGGCAAAGGCCGAAGATGTTAGGCGGCGTATAGCCGATCGTCAAGTTGTCGAGTCGATCCGTCAGAATGAGAAGGAACGCCTGAAAATCACTGAGGAGATTATGTCTTTGATTCTCAAACTTGATGCAATTCAGGTATTTGGCACTCTTCTCCCGGTTACACCTAAATAGCTGTACAGGAAAATTAGTTGGTTTTGTGTTCAATCCCTTAACTCCAGTTTAATGTATTGCGTTTTGAATTTCCGAGTTTGGTATTTTGTTCTTCGGTTAAATACCCATAACTACAAGTAATTGGATTCTAGTGTGAAAGAGCATCACTAGAACTCTCTATACAGTTCCACTAATAGAATTTTTACCATTGATGTGAGTACTTGGACACTTACGTAGGTTAAGAATATCCAGGGTAGTTCGTATTGATCTCCTGCATGGTGCCGTGCATTATTATATTTTCATATGCAATTCCATGCTTGATTTCTTATTAATTACATGAGTACCTTGTCCACCTTGTCAAATGCCCTATTTAGTATTTTGGTTCCACATGTAATTGGGCTTTAGTCTCGAATTCCCTCTCTTGCAGAAGTTTGTACCACGGTTTCATCAAAATCACAGGAGCAAACTTGCTGCTAACCTCCGAAACTTATAGTCTCCTGGACGCTTGAACCTTGATAGGTGGCCTGAAATGCTACAGCAACCTCTTCAACGCTGAACCT
The DNA here is from genome assembly GCA_034641835.2 of Pinus albicaulis. Taxonomy (NCBI): domain Eukaryota; kingdom Viridiplantae; phylum Streptophyta; class Pinopsida; order Pinales; family Pinaceae; genus Pinus; species Pinus albicaulis. Next base: position 1,753,770,551 of record CM076575.1, on the reverse strand, counting down.
GAACCCCTACCCCACTGATAAATTCCCTTTCTTTCAATCTCTCTCTCTTTATTTCATAAATTCCGCTGACGTAGTATCAGCAACTGTACCTTGGTGAGTGAACTGATATGCTACATCACCCTCTTCACAGAGGCACAGCGACCCCTCTGATATAATTGTCTCTTGCTTTCCATCTTTCTATTTATTTTGTGCCACGGTCCATCAAAATTAGACAGGACTTGCAGACTTTCTCCTGACCTCTAACCGTTTATTCGGCTATCCTGGGTTTTTGAACATTAGTTGGTGATATGCGACATCACCCTCTTCACTGCTGAACCTTGACCCCATTGATAGAATTCTATCCTCATTTCATAAATGAAATGATCAGAATATTTAGAACTTACGGTATAAGTTCCGATGTATAAATCATAAAGTCGTATTTTGATGTAAAAATGAATGTGATAAATATATATAACTGGTGATGAAGAAAACTCTAATTTTATTTAACTGGGACTCGGGACACCTTATACGAAGGCAAAATGTAAAAAAGAACTTTATACGAAGGCAAAATGTTAAAAAAAACTTTATAGATTTATAACTGATGAAGAAAACCCTAAATAATTTGAATCGGTCACAAAGACACTTATAAGAAGGCAATAACACCTTATAAGAAGGCAATAGAAAAAGAGTAAAGACAAAAACACCTTATATTAGAAGGCAATAACAAAAAAAGTAAAAACAATTGCAGGTAATGGTTTTTTCTTAATGGAATCCTTCTTCTCCAATACTCTTTTTGTGAATACTTCGTAATATATTCAGTTCTTACATTTTTATTAATATTTTTAGATTGATGCCAAATCTGTATGTTTTGAGTCTCCTCTTCTCTTGGCATTCAAGACTTCTGGATCGTATCCCCAAGATCTGGATCAATAAATACCACTGTAATCAGAGAAATGAGGTGTTGAATAAGATGTAATGTCTGTTGTATGTTCCAGCTCTAGAATTTGCCTGCGACTATGTTTGGCTAATTTTTATCAATTTATCTATTTTTCCAAATACATATCTGACGAATTTTAACTCACAGGAGGTGCATTCATTTGTGCGGGAGGCAAGAAGGGCTGTGGTCTGTGAGTTGGTTAGTCTGGAAAAAGATGTGGATGCCATATTTGCTGGTAAATCTACTGGAGGGACGGGTATAGAATATGCAGTGGATTCTGAATCTGAAGAGGATGATCCTGAATAATGCTTCCTGAGGTTCCGAATGAGAAGGATCGTGATGAGAAGCTATAGGGTAGATTAATTTATTTTGGCATTCATAAGTGACTTGGAGGAGATTCGAGTCGAGGAGGCTTTGCTTTCCAAGAACACTGAAGGGTCAACGTTCACAGAGATATGGTGTTTTAATTGATGATGGGGATTTTTTTTTTTTTTTTTTAACCTGGAGGGCTCTATGACCTCCAGGCTTTTTTACAGTGGGAGGTGAGACCAAAGAATGCTGCGTAGTTGACAGTCGTCGAGAAGATTAAAACAAGTTTGAAAGAAAATAAGATGGAATATCAAGTTCAGGAAATGGATGCATGGCATAACAATCTCTTCATGGCTAAAGATGTTGCTAGAGATTTAATGGATGAAGAACTTGGAAAACTGAGCAAGATAAACTTCCAAATTGAACGGGATTAATTGCCACTTGCAGATTGACGAGGAGCTGAATACTTTGGATCTTTCATTTGCAGTGGGGATTCAAGCTAATGATAATAAAGGTGTATGAAGAAATATGGGAGGTCAGAGATATAGCAGCTAGTGAAGGATTGCCAAACAGAGAAGCTGTTCTGGATGGGAAACATTAAGTGCATAATAATATTGTCAATTGTCTGAGCCTCAGAATTGCACAATTAGAGAAGAGACTATCTGAGCCCAAGGTATAAACGTACAGCTACAGGAAGAGGAAACGGAAAGGGCCCAACAGGGTATCTTCAAGATGAAACGGAAATTAGGCTTACAAGTCTACAAGATATGGCCATCAACTGACAAAAGAACAGGTGAGAGAGAACGGGGAAGGAGAACAAATTTAACTCGAATATGTAATGTTTTATTGATCAGAGGATTGGTTTTGCAGATTTTAATTTCAAATCCATGATTTCTTGTTGGGAAATCTGAATGACTGTTCATGAGAAAATGTATAACGAAGATCACCTCTGGGCCCTGGTTATATTCTTATTTCTCACAATCTGCCAAGGTGCCCTGAAATCCCATGCCCGTAGACAAATACGAAGCATGGAATCTCTGAATATGAAAATTGTGCACGAACAATATCAATTTCAAATTTCTCTAAACAAACTGTTCCCCAAAAAAAATTGTGAGAACAGCCAAGTTCCAACAGATGAGTTACATTCCCACCAATGTTCAAAATCGAAGTTGTTATTGCCCTTCAAGGTCATCATAGAACGGTATTAATTTATTTCCTATGCAAGCGAAAATTAAAATAAAAATTTACTTTCAATTTTAAAATAAAATAATTTTGGATTTTTTAATTGAAATTAAAGGAAATTTTTTATAATATGTTTTATTTTTTTATTATTTTAGTGATTTTTCTCAATACCATATGATCTTTAAAAATAAAGAATGTTAACAATTCCTCCTCATCATAATAACTGAAAAGAAATGTTATCATTTTTATATAATTGAAGCCTATTATTATGCAGGTCATGCATGTATCACTTATATATTGGAATCACATATTAATAGAGGGTATTGAAGATCAAAAGCTTTGGTTGTGGTGAACCCTCTTATTGCTTGGAGATGAGAAATAATTTTAATTTGAACTCCCCATTTTCTTACTGTAGATTACAAATGAGATACCTTTCAATCTTTTGTGGCTCCATTCAATGATCTTCTTTCTACCTACTCCACTTGCTTGTATTTTCTACTTGCTTTGCTAGTTTGTATTCACTGCTTGCTCCACTTGCTTGGATTTTTGAATAGTCATATCTTCTTTATACCTACTTAATATGAAGACAGTGGAGTGGGCAGAATGGATCAAAATTGATCAAATGCAGGTTTGATTCCTTATTTTCAGAAATGCAACATTGAATAAATAGTATTCAATTTGAACACTCATTTTTGTTGACAAAATAATGTTATTTGTTCTTTTATGACAAAAATTTCTAGTAAATTAAATTTCTCTTGTAGCAAATTGTGTTCTTTGAAGTTTTAAATAGTTGTTTTTTTAATTAGACTTTTCTGTGAGATTCTTAAAATAAGATTATATTTTGATTGTCTTTAAAAAATTCATTGTAATTATTTAAATGATTGGACAACTGCCATGTAAAAGGAAGAACAATTTCATTATAGAACAACTCCATTATAATTAAGAAATAACTTCAAGGAAATGAAAGAGCAGTTGGTTTTATTGAATTCCCTCCATATGATTCTTTTATTAAATTGCAAGAAAATGATTCTATTAACTTCCCTCCATATATATAGACTATTAATATTGTTGAAGTAGTGTCATGTATGGGTACTTGTTCAAGTGCAATTAGAGTATAAGATTCTTCGTTTAAGGCAATGTTTTAAAACTCCAACTCGGGTTCTGAACCGGTCGAGGGTTGACTCTGACTCCGACTCAGTATCGACTCGGCCGGTTCGGTTTCAATGACTTGGTCTTTGTAAAAAATACATTAAATATTCATTTTTTTATTATAAAAAAACATAATTTTAAAGATTTTCATTCGTGTTTTCAAATACAAAGCATTAGAATACATACAAAAGACAACATATGATCAAAGTAGGCTCATGAATATATCCATTATATCAAAATGGCACACAGTGCATTGTCCAATACATACATGATATAGAGATCAGAGCAAAAACACATAACCAATGACGCTCTAAATGGCCTCTACAACAAAACATCATTAGTCACGACTGCGGCTCTAAATGGTCTACGTTAGTGCTGCCGATGTCTGTTTGTTGCCATTATTTTGGGGCCTGTGTTCGCTGATGTGCTTGTTGTTCATTGGCATTTGGGGTTGTCGATGTCTTCATTTGGGCTCTTGGCTTTGTACATTTGCCCCTCTTTCCTCGGGTGGTTGTTATCTTGCTTTGCATGATTTTGCTCGTTCTTGAGCTTTATGTTGATCCCTTATGTGTTTTTTTGTGAGCTTGCGTGCCTGATTTATATTGGCTTATTTCAATTACTGTGTTGTTATATATACCTACAAAGTTTGGGTTATATATATATACTAAAACAAGTCGTAAATTGTTGACGGAATAATATAATTTCCAATAAAATTATCATAATGTCAATGAATTAGAAAAAGTGCCAATAGAATAGTTAAAGAGATGATGGCTCCATCGAGCATCCACAAAAATTTTGTATATTGAAAATATTTTATCCATCCCCGTAATCGTCAATGAGTTTTATCAAGGATCGATAAAATTTAAAATTTTCACAATGTGAATACTTTATGCATCCGCCGAGTCGTCGATGGGCTTCATTGGGGATCAATAAAAATTTAAAATTTCACATTATAAATACTTTATCCATCTATAAAATTTTCACATTGTGAATACTTTATCCATCCACACAATCGTGGATTGGATTCATCCAGCATCACCAAAAGGTAAAAAATTACATGGTTATTTCATGTACCAAAGGTCCAATTGTCAATAATACAGATTATTTTAACAGTTATGGAGAAAGTATGCAGTGGTATCTGTTTATTTTGGATCTTAATCAGGTTGGGATCATTTTAAATTAAGCTTCTAATAAGCTGATTTGGAGGGGTTAGAATGGGGATGGAAATATTATAGCAAGAGAAGCCTATAGAATCATATCACTACACAAGGCTACTAGAGATTGAAGGTGGTGGTATAAGAGTATGTAAAATTAGAATCTACCACTAAAGCTAAAAACATTTGGATAGATTTTACTCAAGAATAAGGTCCTCATCTTTGATCATCTATATAAGAGTGGCCCAGGTATGTGTTTCTTGTGTTTTGAAGAGAAAGAATCAGTAAACCATTTATTTATAAATTGCAAATCTACTAGAGAGATTTAGTCAAGTGTCTTTCATATGTTAAATGTTTTTGTCCACTAAACATCTCTGAGTGTATGAGTGCACGGTATATTGGAATAAATATTCACCATACCATAAAACTCTTCCATTATATACCTTGTGAGGAATCTGGAACTATAGAAATGGCTTCATCCTCGAGGCAAAGAGGCCACATTTACATCATTTATGTAGAAATATTGTGACACAATATTTGGAAATAGGACAACAAAAAAGACCGAATAAAAAGAGGAGTTAGAAGGCACATGAACTCGCATATACTTTTCCAAATGCATTTTTTTTTATAGGGCCTCACAAAATTTATGCTATGGTAGTGGTTGTGTTTTAAATTTGTTAAGCACACAATATTATAATAGTGGGCATGGTTCCAATACAAGAGTTGACCTTCTAGTAATTTGAGGAACTCTCTTTTTGCAAAATATTTGCACGTTGAAGCTTTAATGGTATTTGAGGACTCAAAAGTTATTATTGATTGGGCTACGAAATCGTCTTGTGTAAAACTTTCCTTCTTTGGAATATTGGAATAATAAGACAGAGGATTTATAGAGAAGCAAACATGGAAGTTGACACTCTCTCCAAGAGAGGCATTTGACTAAAACACTGGGTATTCTTTTTCTTGAAGAATTCAGAGAAAGATCACTAGTGAAGAGTGGGAGAATTATTGTTTATAATACATAAGTTTTGTTGGATCCATGGGAGTTGTTGTTTGTTAATATGTTTTTATGTTACATGATCACAAAAGTTTTAGTATATTTTTGAAGTATAATACAGATTTTGAACATAACAAATGAATGGCAAAAAACTTTTTGATTAATAGAAAAGTATTATTTTTTTCTATTAAAAAAAAAAAAAAAAAAAAGAGTTTGACCACTACTTAAAACCTTGAAAAAGATTCTTACACTTTCAAAAAATATTAAATTCTTTGAACAAATTATTCAATATATAATAAATACATTTTCTTCAACAAATTTATTAAAATTTTATTAGAAAATATTAAAAATTCAATATATGTTAGTTTTTCATATAAATATATAAATGTAATGTATAAATAAATGTTTACTTTCATACGAGCTATTACAAAAATTCATTATATTTTAGTAATTAAATATATTCTTTTTAATAATTACTAAAATGCAAAATTTTCTCATATATAAAAATAAATTTATAGTTTTAGAAAATAAATTATAACAATTTTTTTTAAATACAATATTACCAATAATTACTAAAACCTCAATATACATACAAATTGATATAGTTATCTATTCATAAAAGTATATGTGGGTAATAAAGAGCACTACTATATAAATAAATAAATAAAAAACAAAACAAAACATTTCAAATCGTCATGATTCTTTGTCAATCTTGAAAGTTTGTCTTCTTAGTGTTGAAAAAAAATTTGTTTGTACTCCACTACCTTTATTTTTGTAGGTCCTTTAAGATTTTGAATTAATTTTCATTGTAATATTTGAACTTCTAATAGTTTGGGTTAATGTTTTAGGTTAAAACATATTAGGGAGTGAGTATCATGGAAGTAACATTAGAAATTAGAAATCTTTGTAATCTTTGTATTGGTTAGGGTTTTATTTTATTTATCTAATTTTTTCTTTGTTTGTAAGGATATTTTACAAATCATTTAATGGAGAATCTTTGTGATTCACCGAAAAAGATAGTTTTTTTTGCAGATATGGTTTGCAGTGAAGCTAGCTCTTTTTCGGTTACATATAACTCTATGCTAAAATTTTGTTCTACTCTTTCGGTGATTCAAGAAATTACTTCCCTCAATGTTCATGTGGATGGGGAAGCTTTTTGTTGTGAAAGATATTTTTTGAATAATGACTTGGTTTGCAAGTTTAAGGGTATTGACCGTCGTTGTTTGATCTGCACAAATGGATCTCTAAGACATGGAAGTCCCTTTTGACGAACAAACTGAACATTTTCCCTATGGCTCGGGGTTTTTTCACTGTGGTTTTTTATAATATAGAGGAAAAGAATGCCATCATCGAAGTTGGGTCGTGCTTTTCGGGTAGCGTTGGTCTCTTCATGCAGCCCTAGACTCCCACTTTTGATCGGGTAATGACATCAATCTCCACAGCCCCAGTTTGGGTAAGGATTTTGAACCTTCCCTTACATTTTTTGAATCTTACCTTGCTTTCATCCATTGGGAATGCGTTGAGAAAGTTCTATCACCATTGTCCTGAAACAGAAAAATTTTACAAGACTACTTATGTCTACATGTGTGTAGAGATGGACTTCAACAAGGGTTTTCCTATAGAGATTAATTTAACGGCTCTATTGTGGCTCATTTGCATTTACTTTTTTAAATATTTATCAAAACACCAAAAAAACATATATGGTAGAAAATGAAAAAAATTTGTATGTCGAAAAATAATTTTGATTTATATGTTGGTGTATTAACATTATTTGCAGAGATGTGAAGGTGAGTCGAGTCGGGTTTCTTCACAAGCTCGGGAGAGACTTGCACTACAGAATATTGAATAAGCTCAGGAGGGTTACGTTGTGGAGAAAAAAATTGGTAATCAAGGTCGTTTATTCGTTAAAGGAACGTATGCAAGCCTGTTGAATGAAACTGTGTTCATTATCGAAGAAATCGTATATATTTCCCGAAGGCAGAGAACTAGCGTATTTTCCCTTAAAAACTTAAAAGTTTTGGAAGAAGCGTAAAGGGGAAAATCGACGGTCAGGATCAAAGCACAGAATTGAAGCGGAGAGATGGACAGCGAAGATCATAGCACAGAAATGCAAGTCAGATTGATCGAAGGTTGTGAAGAGAAGCCACGTGTTAGCCATAGCTTCCATCGCACTTCGCACTTCGCAAATTTTAACACTTACCTCTCGTTTCTTATAACAAATCTGCCGATTTACAATTTTGTGATTGGCCCCACCTCTTCTTACCACGTCATCCCTCTCGCACATCAAACTTGGCGACTTTTAACACTTTCGTTTCTTATAAAAAAATCCGTTGATTTGCAATTTGTGATTGGCCCCACCTCCGCTTACCACGTCATCCCTCTTGCACATCGCACATCACACTTCATGACTTTTAACACTTACCTCCCATTTCTTATAACAAATCTGTCAATTTGCGATTTGCGATCGGCCCCACCTCCATCCCACCACGTCACCTTCCCGCCATCACACGTCGCAAGTTTAGGAGGAAAGCGCTAAGGAATATGTTATGAACACCGAAGTATCGAAATGCGATGGAAAGGCGGACACAATACCATTCAAAGGTTAAGTTGAATTTATTTAAAGTCCAAGATTATTTGCAATTGCGTTGGTTTTATGAAGAAACGTGAACGCGAGCAGTAGACTCGGGTAACGCCAAACCCTATGAAAAACAAAGTTGTATGTGGTGGTGCTTTGCAAATAAACGGAAGACTGAACGCTGCAGGCATGAGTGAAAGAGGCAAAGTCGGGCAGAAGGGGACATGATAACATGGTTTGAAGCACAGAGGCATAGGTAGAGTCAGGCAAAGGAGCATATGATGGCACTGTTTGAAACACAACAGCTGGGTCAAGTCAGGCAAAGAGGCGTTATTGTAGAAATGTTCAGATACCGCATCAGAAAAAGAAAAGACATGAAAGCAAGCAGAAAATACAAACAGTGAACTCTGGAAGAGATGTAGGGAAATGATGTCCAATCTGTCAGGGAGACACATCAACACTTCAGGGAGATGCATCAGCAACAAATCAAATTTTAATTTGTTTTCTTTGTAAGTTAAGATCGAAGCTATAGCGATGTCCTCAATTGCAATGTAATAAGTATTTTTAACAGTTTAGGTAGTCGAAGTAGTTTTAAGAAGTTTTAACAATTACGAATTGTTTTTGATGTATTTAAGCAAGATAGAAAGAAAGAAGAGGGTTCCGAGTTTTGGACCTCTAGAAGACTAAAACTGTGGTACTTACTTTTATGAGGAATTAATGAAAGAAGCATCAAGTTTCTTGCAAATGTTGATGGTGATTTGTTCTTCTTGTGCCATTTTGTGTCCCTTCTTCTTTGAATGAAGTGAAGTAATGTAGCAGTCGATCTCTTAATTACATATGTGAATAAGAGTTAAATAACCTTAATTTGCGCTCCTTCACTCCAACTACTCTCCCTTCATAAACTCTCTTTGGAACTTAAAAGTAATAGATTCTATGTATACAACATATTATTTTGGATTTCTTCTCTCTCCATAAATTCATTCTGAGATTTAGAGTGGTAAATTATGTGTTACAACATATCATTTTGAGTTTCTTCTACAATTCTTCTTTTCCATTCAGATATCAGCAGTTAATGGCATTGTAAAGTCTTTCATTATACCGGGTTGTTAAGGGTTTTAAATAATTAGTTTCCAAAGGGATTGAACGAAGACCACCTGATATAATTACTTTGTGACACACTTTCAAAAAATGTCTTCAGCATTGATTCATTTCCACAACCAAGGAATTGTCTCTTAAGATACAACATTTTCTGGCACCGTTTCTGGGGATAAAGAAACGAAGTTTATTTTCCCTGGGTTTTTCACATTATTTCCTCTGGTTGTTTAGTGAGGAGGAAATATTTGGTTGTGTTTGTTATTCTCAGAATTCTGGGTCACAAGAGGCCTCACACGAGGTTGGATACCTCACAGCAGAAAGTCCTTGCTTGTTCAGACCCGAAAAGATTGGTTTCTAAAAGGGTTTGGAAACCCAAAACCCCCTCAACACCTAGTCCTACATTGTCAGCTCCTGACAGTAGTTCTAGTAATCCTTTGTTTGAAGATATCTCTAAAGTACTTCCTTTCTTGGAATAAGATTCACCTTTCACACCGCTTTATTTTCAAGAACCTAACTGATCCAGGGTAAATTCCGCTTACCCTTAACCAAGACCTTTTACTTCAGCTGATAAATTAGAATTGCATTAAAGTAAAGGCGTTAATGAACATAAATGAACAACTGCTTGTTGTAAAGAAGAGGAACATAACATGTTAAGATCAACAATCATAAGAACACGTCGCTTGATAATGGAGTTCGTCCAGGAGGGACTACATCTCCGGGCCTCGGTGTCAAGATGGTGTAGGCCGCTGCATTAAGTGTTGTAAGAAGAAGATTTACATGGATGTGTTTCCCTAACATACAAGGAAAATGCCCTCACGCAGGAGTGGCTAGACCTCTCTACGAGATGTTCCACTGCGGAAATCTCATGCATAAAAAGGACTCCTATCAGTATGACAATCGTTCACGCATAAAGACTGTGAGTATCCCGCCGACATGGAAAACAAGGGATCTCAATGACATGTGTGTGACACGGATTATCCCACCAACATGGCATAAAAGGGTTCTCAACAACATACATAAGTATCCCGCCAATATGGCATCAAGGGATCTCAAACATAATACAAGTCCATGAGAGAAAGTACATCAATAACAAACAAGACAAGTTCCCATGACTCATACATCAGCAGGGATCTGTACAGCAATATGCATCTCAGGAAAAAATAAGTACATGAAATCAACTCATCATATACCTCATGCTGAAGATGACTGACGAATGTTTGTTGCTACTGTTGGATCTGAAAACACCATCACAATCGTGGCGTCGAAAGGTGTGAAATCGACTACTCACTCGTTGAAAGATGACACCTGCAACTTCACTTCAAAAAGTGACTGAAAATATAAATCTCAGATGAAAAATCTAAATGTGCCATCAGGTTTGTGGCGTCGAATAGTGCAAAACCGACTGTCCATTTGTTGAATTCTGAGAAAGTGAACATCTGGGGAAAAAATGAATCTTTTAGATTCTCCCTAGATTCCTCCACATAGTTGCTCCATGGGTGGACTGGAAATCTGTACAACACTATGCATCTCACGAAAAAATAAGTACATGAAATCAACTCATCATATACCTCATGCTAAAGATGACTGAAGAATGATTGCTGCTGCTGCTGGATTTGAAAACACCATCACAATCGTGGCATCAAAAGGTGTGAAATCGGCTGCTCACTCATTGAAAGATGACACCTGCAACTTCACTTCAAAAAGTGACTGAAAATATAAATATCAGATGAAAAATCTGAATGCACCATTAGATTCGTGGCGTCGAATAGTGCAAAAACAACTGTCCATTTGTTGAATTATGAGAAAGTGAAAATCTGGGGCAAAAAGGAATATTTTAGATTCCCCCTAGATTTTCACTCATCATATACCTCTTGCTGAAGATGACTGAAGAATGGTTGCTACTATTGTTGGATTTGAAAACACCATCACAATCGTGGCGTCAAAAGGTGTGAAATCGACTACTCACTCGTTGAAAGATGACACCTGCAACTTCACTTCAAAAAGTGACTGAAAATATAAATCTCAGATGAAAAATTTGAATGCGCCATCAGATTCGTGGCATCGAATAGTGAAAAAACAACTGTCCATTTGTTGAATTCTGAGAAAGTGAAAATCTGGGGCAAAAAGGAATCTTTTAGATTCCCCCTAGATTTTCACTCATCATATATCTCATGCTGAAGATGACTAAAGAATGGTTGCTACTGTTGTTGGATCTGAAAACACCATCACAATCGTGGTGTCGAAAGGCATGAAATCGACTACTTACTTACTGAAAGATAACCCCTGCAACTTCACTTCAAAAAGCCACTGAAAATATAAATCTCAAATTAAAAATCTGAATGTGCCATCAGATTCGTGGCATCGAATAGTGCAAAAACAACTGCCCATTTGTTGAATTCTGAGAAAGTGAAAATCTGGGGCAAAAATGAATCTTTTAGATTCCCCCTAGATTTCTTCATGTCGTTGCTCCATGGGTGGACTAGAAATCTATACAGCACTATGCATCTCAGGAACAAATAAGTACATGAAATCAACTCATCATATACCTCATGCTGAAGATGAATGAAGAATGGTTGTTGTTGCTGCTGGATCTGAAAACAACATCACAATCGTGGCATCAAAAGGTGTGAAATTCACTGCTCACTCGATGAAAGATGACACTTGCAACTTCACTTCAAAAAGTAACTGAAAATATAAATCTCAGATGAAAAATTTGAATGCGCCATCAGATTCGTGGTGTCGAATAGTGAAAAAACGACTGTCCATTTGCTAAATTCTGAGAAAGTGAAAATCTGGGACAAAAAAGAATCTTTTAGATTCTCCCTAGATTCCTCCACGTAGCTGCTCCATTGGTGGACTGGAAATCTGCAACTCAAAAGGCGAATCTGACCTCGTCATTTTGTTCCCTGCGAAAAACAGTGAAAAATGACTGTAAACTTGACTATATTCCGACATGGAGAAAAATTACTTCCCCGGGAAAATTTCAAGGCTCATGGCTCCGCTCCCTGTTTCTGAGCCTGCACATGGTTCCGTCGTCTTGATTTCCTTGCCCACTCCTGCTCTTCCCTGGCCTGGGCGCATTGTGAAAAGACGGGTTTAAGTAATACAAGGCGGGTAGATTTTACCACAAAGGGTCGTTTGGTGTAATGGTAAAATAAGGAGATTTGTTAAGGAGAGGTCGGGGGATCGAATCCCGCCTCGCCCAAAATCCGTGCGTAGATCAATTTTGGTGAGAGCGCGTTTTTTTGAAACCTATTGTAACTTCATTGAATACCAAGTATGGAGGTCGGGCCCGCATTGGGCGGCCTACCCCCGCCATGTCCGTCGGCACCGTATGCATATGGGGCAAGGAGAGGGTTGTTGGACGGTTGGGGCCCGCGGGGGTCATGGCCCATTGGGCCTTAAAAATATTTATTTGGTTTAGAATACATGTATGTAACATGTAACGTGTGGGTGGGGTGGGGTCGGGTGGGGTGGTGACCCACCACCCCCCATTTTTTAATATTTTTTCTATTTTAAAAGTAATTGGTCACTTTTGAAAAATTTGATTTTGACCGTAGGAGCCATTTTAAATAGGCCACAAATTTGCCCGGAATCTGGCTAGAGCTGGCCGGAAAAGGTCAAATTTGTGCCTTCATTAAGCCTGCCAAGAAACCAAGTCAACCCAAAACTTTGACCAGCTCTAACTTTCGCATACGTGCTCAGTTTGACGAACCGTTTGCACAGCTGCGATCAGGACGACAAGATCTATGCTTTGGTCCTAGTTTGAGAGAAATCCAAACACTTTTATTTTTGAGCTTTCTCAAGCCCTCTTTGTCATGTGTGTGTCCCTGGAGCCACCTGGATCAATTCTCCCCATTGAGGAGCTTTTGGTCCTCCAAAAGCATAAAAAATAATCTACACTGCTGTGTACTATGTCTACACCACAAGCATCCTGAAAAAGGTCACACTTCCATCTCCTTCATCTTTTTCCTTCAGAGCCTTAAGTGATGAATTGACACCTACATCCCCTGCAAACCTATAGTACAATCTCCTGCAAATACCTGCTCAAATTGACCAATCTATGACCCAAATATTCCCATACTTGCCACGAGTTTATAAGATGTACTCGGTGGTCAAGTTTACATCAAAAGGGAATCATACCCCAGCTATCATTACAAGACAAGACATCATTGTCACATTTCGAAGTGATGGAAAACACCTCATCACTTTTACATGAAATAAATGCATCACACGACCCATAAAACAAGGCCAACAACATCATCGTCGCATTTCGAAGTGATGGTAAACACCTCATCACTTTTACATGAAATAAATGCATCACACAACTCATAAAACAAGGCCAAAAAATATCATTATCACTTAAACAGGTGATGGAAAACACATCATCACTTTCACAATTAAAAATGCGACAAAATGAATTAAAAACACGGCCATGACAAGCTAACATACTTAGAAAGAACAATCTAGAAGAACCATCGTTCACTTATCAAAGTGAGTGGATCATTTCCATGTGGCAAACTTGCTTGTCGATCAACTCTTTCAACTGGTGTATGCACGAGCGCTTTGTCTTTAAGGCGCTGCTCTGGATGAAGTCTCCAGCATGTGGCTCTTTGGTGGCCACTTCAGTCACAATGAGTGCAAAAGGTCTTTCACCTCCAAACCTGCTTAACTGATTTCTTTCCTTGCCGTGGAGAAGGATTTTCATGCCTCATCCTCCTTTCTGCTGCCATCCTTCTCCAACACTTGGAAATCACATGGTTATTTAAACCACAAAATGACACGCTTTGAGAGGTCATGATTTACAGCCATGGTTATCAACATTTTTATAATCAAAATTCACTCTGGAATAATGAGACTTATTATACCTTCTATGGTGGTCTCTGGTGCGATCATGGGGATGGGAACTTGCCTCAGCGCTTTCACTGCAAGATGCGCTGCCATGGGACGATGGCGAAGTGTCCCCATAATTCCTCTTCCCTGGAGAGTTCATCAATATCTATTTCCCCTTGATGTCCTTCAAACATCCTTCTTCAGTGTACCCCAAACCTGCATAACGAGGTCGTTGTACAACCCCCAATGGTTCGGTTATGCCTTGGACACGAACGCCAAGTCCTCCTCCTTTGTACCCCATCTTGGTGAGGAGTCTCATGCCGGTACCTGTGATGGGTATCTCCGCACTTCCAACTAAAATGATATCATGTGAAGAAACTGAAGAGAAATCAACAATGTTTACCTTATTTGTCAATTGCAAAACAGATGACGAAGGATTCTGTAAGCTTTCGTTGCGCTTCACTTCCTCCAAGGTCTCTGCCGCGGATTGTAGTTGAAGCTGCAACTGTTGCTTCTCCTCCTTCTCTTCATGTAGGAATTCCTTCAATGCATCATGATCTGCTTGAATAATTTCCTTGTTGCACTTCAATTCTTCCCACGCCTCTGTCGTGGCTTGCAACTAAAGCTGCAATTGTTGTTTGTCCTCCTTTTCTTCCTGTAGGAGTGTCTTCAATTCGGCATTCTCTACGGCTTGTTTTTCATAAGCCTCGTACAACATGTATGCTTTCTCAGACACCCTGAGCATGGTCTCGTACATGTCCTTGACACTCTCCACGGCTCAACTCAGTAAACGTTCAATGTTCACGCTTACAATCCAATCAGCAAGAAGACTTGCTTGTATACCACTTGATCCGGGGTAAATTCCACTTACCCTTAACCAAGACCTTTTACTTCAGCTAATAAATTAGAATTTCATTTAAGTAAAGGCGTTAATGAACATAAATGGAAAATTGCTTGTTGTAAGAAGAGGAACATAACATGTCAAGATCAACAATCATAAGAACACGTCGCTTGATAACGGAGTTCATCCAGGAGGGACTACATCTCCGGGCCTCGGTGTCAAGATGGTGTAAGCCGCTGCATTAAGTGTTGTAAGAAGAAGATGTACATGGATGTGTTTCTCTAACATACAAGGAAAATTCCCTCACGCAGGAGTGGCTAGACCTCTCTACGATATGTTCCACTGCGGAAAATGAGTGTGTGAACGATTGGTTCACTCACTTTTCTCTTCGTGGGTCTCTGCCCCTTCTAGAATTATCCATATTCAGTACAATGTGTTGTTGTATGGCCCCACAATTTCCCCAATAATCCAAGAAAATCCATGGGTCAACTTCAAAATTCCAAGTAATGTACTTAGCACATTCCTTCCATTGAATTTTGAAGCCCCATTTCAACCACTAATTGAACTTTTGAATTATGAGGGTGACTATTCCAACTACCTTTCCATTCATAATCAATGGGAACTTGGGCAAAAGGGGAAATATTCAAGTTTTAATTCAAATTTAAAGGCAAGGCTTTGCAAAACATTTTCCACATCACCCCATGGTCTCATGGTTTATATCAGTGCTCACATTCCTAATCAGTTTCTTAGAATTTTTAATTAATGGAAAAGTACATACATATTTTTCATTGTTTAAATACCTCAACATTAACATGCCAATTTAGGAAATAATCAAATAATTAATTACAATTTTAATTGGGGATGAAAATTGGGATGTTACAAATAGTGTTTAAAATACTAAGGTCAATGAAACCACTCTCCCACATAAATATTGTCGGGGCTTTCCAATATACAAGAGATTATTCACTATTGTTACTTTTGTTATTTTATATCTATGGACTCCTCACCTAGCACTCCCAATGGTAATATGGCTAACCATGATTCAAGGTTTTCAAATACCAACACTTATAGACAATATCCCATGATATCAATCAAGCATGCCTCCCCTGGAGAACCAAAACTGAGTAAAATACATGCACATGGACAAATTTAATTAAAATACAACAAATTCAAATATTCATGGATTAATAGAAGTCAAATACCAATGGCTAGAGTTTAAGCATAATCACACACAACATGAAAATTATATAAATTTCCATGATAGAAATAAAATTAATTTGCATATTCATAAACAATTAAAAATGTGTATACTTTATCAGAAGATAGACCAAGAAATGGGTTATGCACGAGTAATTTTGCACCCAGCCTTAAGTAAGTAATGCAGATATCACCCCAAGTTAATTTCGGAGGCCACCATTTTGAATTTTTTCTTAATTTTAGATCTTGGTAATTATTTCCTTATGATTAATAATTACACACTCGAAAAACTCTCATCCTTAATTTGAGATTTACAATTCAGTAAACATTATTAAATTGATATAATGGAGATATTTATTGATGTTTGATTACAGTTGAGGACCCTCATATATATACATAGTCAGGGTGTCTTTTCATCAAAAGACATGTATTTTCAAAAAGAAAAGACCTGTCTTTCTTTCTTTCTTTATTATTAATTAATTATTTATATTTATATATGAGATTATATATCTAATATAATATATAAATATATATTGTTGTACAAAATATAATATATATTATATATTGTTGTTCGAAAGGGAATATCTTCTTTTGTTGTATAAAACATCAACACTCCCTCTTAGAGAGGAAGATATTCATCCATGATGTTCTCCTCTAGTAGTCTCAATCACACTGAACCAATTCACGTGGTATGGGCAGGACTAGCACCGTAGTCTCAAGACTACATTGCAAGTATATATGATGTTTCTCATCTCCTATTAGTCCCAATTACACATAGCCACTCCACATGGCATAGACAAGGCTTGTACTAGGCTACCCATTACTCCCTTAGTCACTTCACATGATTGATATGGGAAACCCTTGGCCAGAGGGAGAGTATGTCCAATGTAGGAGAAACATCACAACTCCCTCTCAAGGAGGGTGGAAATTCTACAACACACTAAGCTTATCTCTGACATATTCAAACTTCACTTTAGACAGAGGCTTCGTGAGAATGTTTGTCGTATGCTCATCCGTGGATATGTATTGGAGTTCCACCACTCCTCTATGCACCATGTATCAGATGAAATGGTATTTGATCTTTATTTACGTTGGCTTGTCGTGAAATAATGGATTCTCTGAAAGCTTCACACAACTTTGATTATCACAGTATACTCTAACTCTAGATCAAATAACCCTTCAAGAAATTTCTGAAGCCACACTGCTTTATGGCTTGCATCACTGTTTGCTATATATTCTACCTATGTTGTACTGAGTGCCACTGAAAAAAAAAATTTGCTAAACCATGATATCATACTTGATCCTAAACTGAAGCAACATCCTAATCTGATTTTCATATCTATTGCATTCCCTGCCCAACCAGAGTTTGTATAACATTGCATTTTTACTTCACCATTCGATATATATTAGAATCCATATCCAATCATACCATGTAGGTACCTCAATACATTTTTTTTTGCTATGAAATGTACATGTCTAGGATCAAACATGCACTAACTCAATGTGTTCACTGAAAAGCATATATCTGACCTGGTATTAACTAGGTACATCAAGGTTTCGATCAAGTGTTTTAACATTGTGGGATCAACCAAATATGAAGAAGACTAATCACTAGAAATTCAGATTCGCAACCATAGGTGTGGCCATGGACTTGTATTCCATCATCCCAAATCTCTATAGGATCTCAACTATATACTTCCCTTGGCTATGGAAGATCTCATCTAGTCTCTGTCACACTTCTAATCCCAATAAATAGTGCCTTAAACTCATATCATTAAATCAAACTCTGAAGTGAGCTCCCTTTTGCACTCATCTATGAGCTTCTCATCCCCTGTAAGAAACTGATCATCTACATATAGTACAAATATCAAGGGGAAACCATCTTCAACCTTGTAGTAAAGGTTGGGATATTCATCACTCTTGGTAATCCCCAAGCTCATCAAATAACTATCTATTATGATATACCATGCCTTGGGTACCTGCTTAAGTGCGTACAAAGCTTTATTCAATTTACAAACATGGGAATACTTCCCATGGATAAAAAAACCTTGTGGATCCTCTATGTACACTTATTCATTTTCATAATTAAGGAAGGAAATATTTACATCTATCTAGTGTAATTTCGAACCCATAACAAAAGTAATAGAGATGATGGATCTAACAGAAGTGTACCTAGATATTGGGAAAAATGTTTCATTATAATATTTTCCCTCTCTTTGGGAGAATCCTCTAGCTACAAATCTATATTTTTAATTTTCTATGTTTCCATTTGCAGCATGATTGATATTATAAATCCATTTTGAAGTCACCACTGACTTCCCTTCTGGTCTTGGAACCACTGTAATATCCCCAAATTAGTAGTCAGCTAATTGGGATATTAATTTCGATAAATTTTTGCTTTTCCTAAGTTTGACAGGAAATAAAGGGGTGAGGGGACCCATGAATAAAAAATTAGATTAGAATCACTTTCCTAAAGTCACTTGAGCACATATTTACTGGACAACGTGGGGCCCAGGAGGGTGAAGTGGCAGCGTGAAGGAAGAGGCAGTGTGGGCCCATGACAACGCAGTGAGAGAGGGACAACGTGGGCCAAGAGGGATAGCGCAGTTTGGTGGGGTCTAGATGAGAGAAAGGCTCTCAAATCATAAAAATGGGAAGAGGTTCCTCATTCTCGCATTCTATTATGCATCTCTGATTTTTGTCTTTGGAAATTGAACATGCTTTTGCTGTTGAGAGAAGTCTGCAAGTGTTGTTCAACAGATCGGGTGTTTCCGAGCGAAAATCCCACCCTCATCCTCAGGGGACTTCGAGTGCCTACTCAGGAGAGGTTATATTGAGTTACATTACCACTATCTATAATTTGGCCAAGCTTCAGTCTTCTTCTACATCGCAGTCTATTCCAGATCTGAGTTGTGTTGCAGGGTTGTAACAGTGGAGGGTTGTAAAACCCCATTTCTGAGCTTGTTTTCCATTGGAGGGTCCATCCTTTCATCCGAGAGGCTTGTGAGGAAGTCCTTGGTGCATCATTTCCATATTTTGAAGGAGGCCAAGTAGCTACCCTCAGCTACAACGCAATTTCTGTCAAGGCCTGCATTATTTTAGAGAGCAGTTGCAGCAGTGGGTTTATTTCCCTAGTTGGAGGAGTTGTGTTTCCTTTGAGGGGATAAACCCTTCATTTAGGAGATCTATTGTAGAAGGATCATCCATTGCATATTTCAAATCAACCACCTCCTACCAGTGATTCAGTTGCAGTGGTTATTCAGCCCTAGGGCCAAATCTGTTATTTTTGTATAGTGCGTATTTCTGGAAACCTTTCCTGGGTTGTCCTAGAAATTTGTTTTGGAGCATAGATCTCTAGTCCTAAATCTTTTGGAGCATTGTATCAGCAACAATATATTTTCTATCTTTCAGTTGTTACTCTCTCATAAACAACACAGTTTTGACATTCCAACTTATATTTTATTAGCGGCATTTCAAATCTAGGTGTATACTTTCATGGGAGGCTTGTTTTCCCAACTTGAGTGATATTTTCCTCAAATTATTTGTACCTGTTTTGTTGTTATAATCATAATGGAATGGATCTATGGTTGTCTCATGTATTGATTTGTTGATATTTTTGCATATTTCCAGTTTTATGTCTTGTATTGTTGCTCTCCCAATTTTGGGATACTACAGTGGTATCAGAGCATGATCTTTGGCTCAGCTTGTGGACATTACTGACAACATATGAAGAGCAGATAGTAGAGATATACTATGGAAGGATTAAGTTTTTTCTCATCTTTCTTTAGAGCTATGAAGTATCTCTCTAAAGAGATCAATGAAACAAGAAGATAAAGGCAAAGAGAAACCTCAAGAAGGTTTCAAGGTGAAGAAGGTCCCAGTACTTCTTATTAGTAGCAAAGAAGACCAGAGAATCATATATCTCCTCATAGATCTACTATGCCCACTTTATTTGAAGAAGGTGAATGGTATAGAAGAAAGAAGAAATATGGAACCTGAGACTCATGAGACTCTCAGTTTATATCTTGAAGAGTACCAAGCACAGTCTAGAGCATTTAAGATGAATCTAACTCTCCAACAATTCTTCAAACTCAAAGAAGAAATAATATCCTATAGCAGCAATAGAAGAAAGAGGCACAATAGATTCTATTTTCCTACATTTGATGGATCTTCCTCAAGCATTGTAAGGGCTTGGAGGAAAAAGTTAGATGCATTCTTTAGGCTACATCCTGTAGCTGAGAGAGAGGTTGTTCAGATTGCAACACTTCATCTTCAAGGTGAAGCCAATGATTGGTGGTTTGGTCACATGGAGCATGCAAAGGTGACTAAATATTCAGATTTATTTCACAAGTTGAGAAAGAAGTTTGATATGAGAAAACCATAGATATATCACAAAGAGACATTTCCTAAGGAAACAAATGAGGATGTCATTCTTGTCACTCTGGACAAAGAGTTACTACATTCACCACCAGCTGCAGAAGTACTTGTATCTGGAGGAGAGAAACTTGCATATTTGCAAGATATTCTTAAGCTCTTGACACATAGAGTCCCATGCATGATTCAGGAGATGCATGAGGAAGAGGAGGTAGATTCCAGCGTTGGTACATTGATAGAAGAACAACCATCACTCTTACCAGTAGTTGGAGAGACCCATTAGGGGAATTTTGAGGTCTAAAATGGGCCTCCTAAGGAAATAATAAAATAATATTTATGAATTTTCAATTCACTTTTTGCACTACAATCCATGTAATCATAGACAAATTCAATTCAAAATTTGTAAAAATTGTATTGATGTGACTATAAATAAGAATGATCTTTTCAAGAAAAATTCATTATCATTGAACAACTAATGCATTTGTCATTTGTACTTAAATAACTTAAAATAAAATATCAATATAAATTTATAAATTCTTAATTATATTATATGTTACTAATTAAAATTTATATTATATAATAACATGTAATTAATATACTATATAAAAATAATATAATATAATATAATAAATGTATAGGGATATGTATTGTTTCTTTCAAGAAATATGAAATGACAATAATATATTTTTATTCAAAAAGTGTGAAATGAAATTTATTATGAGTATTTTACTTTGACTTTAAAAGTACTTAGAGCACTACTATGGTTAACCATGAGTTTTTATCCACCATTGAGAATGTGACAAGTAAGTACCTTTAACTCAAGAAATGCCACCTCAACCATTAGGGATGATGTCATCCCCTAAAATGTGATTGGTTCTCATAAAGTGAATTTTGATTGTACATTTTCCTTAAGAGGCCCATTTTAGACCTCAAAATTCCCCTAATGATTGTCCCGGTTGGAGGAACTCTTGTGGTCTTGCAAGAGGTTCCCACACATCAGTTGATCCAAGGTATGCATCCACTTTCATCTCATATTTTCTTAGTACCTCTTATTGAAACTTATGGAAACATGCCATCAGGGCTATTGCATGGCCAAGGATTAGAACAACATGCTTATTTGAAGCAACAACATATCACTGCGTAGAGGACCCTTGATCTGATCAAGGAGGAGTTGAAAAGCTATCACAGTTTGTCATTGATGAAATACATTCAACCCTTTGAGTTGAAATGTGGAGTTTCAGTAGATGGGATGAGTATGATCCTATTTACAATGGATGGCTATGAGTTTAGCATTGTGCCTTGCTTTGGGACAACACATGTATCACCTTGCAAATCTACAACGCTGTTAATGAGCAGCAGTGAGAAGAAGAGGACCCATTCCTTATGGGAGAAATCAAATGGTAGCTTCATTCATGAAGCAATGGAGGAGAAGATGATAGATGGTGGACATCTTGAGATGGGCAATATTTTCCCCTTTCAAGATGACTCTTTCTAAAAAATCATCTCACAGCTCAAAGAGAAACTTCTACCTACAGAAGATCCAGAACCTCATTGGTTTTGGAGGGCTATTGATGAGAAGAGGATCTAATGGAGAGACCTCAATGGAGGTGCACTTCAACATCTCATGGAGTGCAAAGCTATTCATTTGGAGGATGATTTGCGCAGTGAGGGCAGGGACAAATCAGTCCATTCATATATACAACCTTCTTTAGGCCTTGATGTTTCATTACATGGAGGCATTCCACCAGGGAGACCCCCTGATTGGAATATGATCAAAAAGTTCTCTCAACATGGTGCATCATTGATATACTTGGCTAAGGAAGGAGCCTTGAGAGTAGCTAGCACAACACAAAGAACCTTTGATGGGTTCAAAGGAAGGATGAGTAATTTTCTGATATGGACATTGCCATCTCCCACTTAACTATTTGCAATGAAAGATGATGATGATTCAAAAATTTGTGATAGCACAAGCATGGTGTCAAAGGGCTACTCCTTAGCCTTGGAGCAGCAAATGATACTTCCACACATGAGTAAGATGTCTAAATATGACAAGAGGCTATTAACACTCTTGCATCCATTGGCCAAACTATGGAAGTTTTGGATGGGAAATACCTTCCAAGAGGAGGTTGACCTCCATGTACTTCAATCTTGTCTTGGGCAAGATCAGTTGTAAGGGAGGTAGAAAAGGTGGGGTAACAGTACTCCAACATGTGACTTTGGCATTGAGCATGTCAAAGAGGAGAGCTATGATGTGACAAGTGTTTCATTTCAAAATCCAACAGCGTTGTCATTGTTGGGAAGCCTAGATCCATATTGGGAGTCCCAACTATTGGTAGAATATTCCAAGGACCTCTTCACATGTAAGGTTCTTGATGGGAAAGTGATAGATGGGAAATATAGAGTGGTTGAGGGAATCATTTATTTCCATGATCAGATTTACTTGACTAGGGGCTCCAAGCTCAAGGAGGAGATTCTGCATGTAGCATATGAGGCACTCTTTTCAGAACATGTAGAGTTCATTGAGTCTTATCATACCATCATGGAGGGATTCTATTGGGAGGATCTCAAAGAAGATGTGCACCAACATATCAAGAGATATGTAGCTTGTTTTATGTATGAGAAGAAGAACAACCACCTTGCAAGGTTGTTACAACCTCTGCCTCTTTTGATGGAGAGAAGGGAAGGCTCATCCATGGACCTCTTCACCAACTTGTCTACAATATATGGTAAAGAATGTGTTTTGATGTTTATTTATCAACTAACAATGTATGTACATTCCTTTACCATACATTTGCAGCACATTTCTCCACAAGATAGCAAGCCTCTTTTTCGATTTCATGGTCCTTTTGGGACTACATTTAGTGATGGGGATGACCACTTTATAGAGGACTTTGGGCAAGACATGTTTTGCTTGGCTCATATTCAGTCAACACCTAATGTCCTTCACTATTTTCAAGATTTTGAGAAGCTTATGGCAGCAAACAAGTGGTTGGATGGCCACTTATCATATGATGTTTTGAGACAACTAAAGGCAGAACAACGTTGGTCTCACTTGAGGGACTATTATCACCATCCAGCATGCTATATGACACATAGTCCATTTTTCTTTTGGATCCCATATGGTGATGACACTCTATTCACTATATGTAGGATGGATTAGGCAAGAGTGATTCTTGGAATCAAAGAGTGGGATCATGAGAGTCCAAGTTTATTTTGGCTTCTTGATGACCACATTATTGCAGCCCAAGATCAACAATTCCATATCTATCATAAATGGAGAGAGAGACATCGTGAATTGAACAATCATATCTCTCATTTTCAGCCATGCAGCCCCTATACATTGCAGAAGCAGGGGATTGATGAATGTTTTAATGAGCTACCAAGGATGGCTCACTTTGTTTGGATGATAGCATGGAGATTGGAGTTTCATTGGGATTGAGGCACCCAACATTTACCATCTCTCATGCCTTGAGGAGACCAATGGACAGCATATAGCTTTTTCCATATATCTCCCCCTTCTTCATGATGAGAGCTATTTGGTTTATCTACCAAAGGCTAACTTGTATACTTGGGAGGAGACATATCCATTGGAGATTTTGCAGTATCCTTGTAGTTTCTTGAGGACAAGAAAATTTTTGGAGGGGAGGACTGTAATATCCCCAAATTAGTATTCAGCTAATTGGGATATTAATTTCGATAAATTTTTGTTTTTCCTAAGTTTGACAGGAAATAAATGGGTGAGGGGACCCATGAATAAAAAATTAGATTAGAATCACTTTCCTAAAGTCACTTGAACACATATTTACTGGACAGTGTGGGGCCCGGGAGGGTGAAGTGGCAGCGGAAGGAAGAAGCAACGTGGGCAACGTGGGCCCATGAAAGAAGAGTGAGAGAGGGACAGCGTGGGCCAAGAGGGAAAGTGAAGTTTGGTTGGGCCTTGATGAGAGCAAGGCTCTTAAAGCATTAAAAGGGGAAGAGGCTCCTCATTCTCACATGTTGTTGAGCGAAGTCTACAAGTGTTGTTCAGCACACCGAGTGTTTCCGAGCGGAAATCCCACCCTCATCCTCGGGGGACTTCGAGTGCCTACTCAGGAGAGGTTATATTGAACTGCATTACCACTATCTGGCATTTTGCTAAGCTTCAATCTTCTTCTACAGCGCAGTCTATTCCATATTTGAGTTGTGTTGTAGGGTTGTAGCAGTGGAGGGTTGTAAAACCCCATTTCTGAGCTTGTTTTCTATTGGAGGGTTCATCCTTTCATTCAAGAGGCTTGTCAGGAAGTCCTTGGTGCATCATTTCCATATTTGGCAGGAGGCCAAGTTGCTACCCTCAGTGACAACGCAGTTTCCCTCAAGGACTGTGTTATTTTATAGAGTAGTTGCAGCAATGGGTTTATTGCCCTAGTTGGAGGAGTTGTGTTTCCTTTGAGGGGATCAGCTCTTCATTTATGAGATCTATTGGAGAAGGATCAACCATTGCATATTTCATATCAGCCACCTCCTACCAGTGATTCAGTTGTAGTGATTATTTAGCCCTAGGGCCAAATCTATTATTTTTGTATAGTGTGTATTTCCGGAAACCTTTTCTTGGTTGTCCTGGAAATCTGCTTTGGAGCATAGATCTCTAGTCCTAGCTATTTTGGAGCATTATATCAGCATAAATATAATTTTCTATCTTTCAGTTGTTACTCTCTCATAGACAACGCAGTTTTGACATTCCAGCTTATATTGTATTTGCAGCATTTCAAATCTAGGCCATATCCTTTCATGGGAGGCTTGTTTGCCCAACTTGAGTGATGTTTTCCTCAAAGTCTTTGTACCTACTTTTCTTTTATAATCATAATGGAATGGATCTATGGTTGTCTCATGTATTGATCTGTTGATATTTCTGCATATTTCCAGTTTTATGTCTTGTATTGCTGCTCTCCCAATTTTGGGATATTACAACCACAACCCACACATCATTTTTCATGATGGATTGGTACTCTTCCATCATATCATCCTTCCACACTTGTTGTTTTGTAGCTTCCTCATAAGTGGAAGGCTCTAAATCAATGATATTACTCATTAGTGCCACATATATGGAAAACGCATGTGGTCTCTCTCTCTCTAAAGGAGCCTTTGGGAGCTGCATGTTTTTCTACATCCTGCAACGTGTTTCGGAGATATACTGGTCTCTTCTTGATGAATGTAACCTCTTTAGGTGGATCTACCAATATCTCTGTCTCTAATGTCTCATCTTGATCTTATGCGATATTCTCTTTTAGAGTGTAGTCAATCATCAATGTATCCTTGGGAGCCTAAAGCTCCTCCCTGTCCTCATCCATGTGAGACTCTCTAGATTTCCCGAAAGTTGCTTCTTCATCAAAGGTGACATCTCTGTTAATATAAATCATTCTCTATTTGTAGATGTATATTTTATAAGCCTTTGAAGTCTCACTATATGCAACGAAGGTGTCCTTTCCTAGAGGCTCTAGCTTCGTTCCTATTTCCTTGGGAACATGTATGTACATTGGACAACCAATTATCATCAAGTGGCTGACTTCTGGTTTCTTCCTGGTGAATACTTATGGCGTCTTATTCCCCAATATCTTATGAGGACTTATGTTCTGAACATATACAATTGTTTTGGATGATTATGCCCATATATACACGGGTAAGTTCTATTCACAGATCATTGTGTTAGTTGCTTCTACAATTGATCTATTCTCTCTCTGCGACCCTATTTTGTCGGGGGTTGTACGGAGTTGCCAACTCCCTCTTAATTCATGCTTCTCTGAAAAAGTTTTTTAACTCATTTGAGATGTATTCACCTCCATTTTCTGACCTCGAAACTTTAATCTTTCTTCCAGAGAGATTTTCTACTAAAGCCTTGAATTCTTGAAATATTGAAAACTTCATCTTTTGTCTCTCTTATCTTTTCTGAGATGTAGACTCCTCCATATATGTTGCATGTGCATGACGTTTTCTTTTTCCTTTCCCTTGAGAACATTGGTAAGAAAAGTGTCCCAACTTCTATCAGTTGTAACACTTAATCTTAGATACATTCTTTTTGTGATATGGAATTGATCTTCTATTTTTCTTCATATTTTTGTTTCTTCTTTCTTTTCTTTTATTCACATGAGCAACAAGAATTTAATTTTCTTCATCATTACATTTCTTTATGCATTCTTGCTTTCTTATAATCTTAATTTAATTTTGGTAACTTGTTGCTTGTATTCTTGCTTTCTTATAATCTTGATAAGGCATTAAACATTTCCTTTGGTGTCTTCAATTATGATACATGAGGAATTAAGTGGTCTTTGATTGAATCTAACAATGTCCTCTTGGCCTTGATCACATTTTTCTTATGATTTACCTTGGCCTCTTCCTCTCTGTTTTTCTAGGGGGTAATTCTTGACATAATCCAAGAGCTCATTCTCTTCTAGGAGATGAGAGTATTCTATGCTTCCATGAAAACGGCCTGCTCCATCTAGCTTATCTTCTACTCTAAGATTGGACACCATCTTGTAAATGGAAAAGTAAATTAACTTATTTTCAACTATGGAGTAATGTTTTTCTTAACATGCACTTCACTTTAAGAAAGTCTTTTATTTTGTTTTATATGATAGGAAATACCATGGGCCAACGGTTTACCAAAACCATGAACCTATAAACCATCCATCGTAAAATTAAAAAATAATAATAACAATAAAACAAAGAAAAACAATTAAGAAATAATATGTAAATTCTTTTTTATCGTAAAATAATTTTACGGATCGGTAAAAAATTCTTTATATTACTATAATTAAATAACATATATTTTTCCTTGCAAGGATTTATTGCTCTGATACCATGTTGAATTTTTTCTCACTTTAAGATATTGACAATTATTTCCTTAACGTTATTATAATTGAGGGTTTTCTTTTCTTTTCTTTTTATTACTAATTAATTATTAATTATTTATATTTATATATTATATTATAATGTATAATATATATTACATTATGCATAGCAATATGTATTTATATATAATATAATATATAA
Organism: Pinus albicaulis; assembly: GCA_034641835.2. Taxonomy (NCBI): domain Eukaryota; kingdom Viridiplantae; phylum Streptophyta; class Pinopsida; order Pinales; family Pinaceae; genus Pinus; species Pinus albicaulis. The sequence continues at coordinate 1,753,742,906 of CM076575.1, read as the reverse complement.
ATATATATTGCTATACATAATGTAATATATATTATACATTGTTGTCTAGAAAGGAATAACTTTCGCTACTATATAAAACATCAACACACCAACCTGAAGAAAACAAGCTATAAGTTCGTATCTCTCTCAACTCATTCCCTTTGCTCTCATTATTAGTAAATCTACTCCATGTAAAGCTCTATAGGCACCTCATCTAGTGATCAAATAGCAATGGCGCACTCTTCCATTGCAAAATAAAATAGGAGGAAGATCATTCATTTCTCTATTCAATAATGCCTCAAGGATATTCTTCCTTCCAATGCTCTTCAATGTGGGTAGAAATAGCCCAACCTATTGTATGCTTTCAAGGAAATCCTTGCAAGAATGATAACTAGCTCTCAATCATCTCAAGAGCAAAAAATGCACAATGGGTGATGAATTTGTAACTTGCCTAAACATTATGCTCACATATAGTCATTTATCTTTTACACGTCTATAATTTCCTCTTCAAAGAGTTGATTTTTTGGTCAAATTGTGTATTGATCAATGGTGAGAAATACAAAAATAATGCATAAACAATGTAGAGAATAAACATAAGAATGATAAAATGAATCCTAGAGTGAAAGAGTGCATGACAATGAGAAAATTGAAGGAAATGATGGATGGTGTTATTTCTAATAAGAGGATTGTAGACCGATAAAGACGGGGGAAGTAGGATGAAGCAGCGGAAGCGAAACCCTAGATATCATGGCTATGGAGGCATCGGTTCACTGCTCACTCCATCCTCGCACGCTGGTGTAATACCTTATTCTCGGTCTCTATAACCTATCACACTATTCGACACAGGCACACTATTTCACCTGTTTTCCTCCTAGATTGCCGACACCACCTCTTGAAGGTTATCTATTAACCTCGACCATCTTCCTCGCAGCATTTGGGGTTTTGGCAGTATTAGGGTTGACCTTCACCAGGCTTAGCGGACAGAAGAACAGTTTGTCCGCATACGGTATCATTACTTTGCAGTCGTGACCCTGGACCCCAGCACTGTTACTAACGGTTACTGCATTTTTGTCTGGGAACGTCTGAAGCTTGGGGAAGAACCGTTTAACTGGTGTTTTTGACATGGAACCAACCAAAAATGTTGGTAACTCCGTTATGAAGATAGAGTTGTTGGAATACTCTTCAGATTCATTAGCGCCAGAAAAGATATGGTCACATTATCCACATCAGCAACCAGCTGGGGCACAACCGGGTGATTTGCTGGAGGGTATTGAACAGCTAGAGGCCCGACAATCTAATATGGAGATTGTGGTGTAAGCCTCGAGGTTTCCGAAATTTAGGTTTTCTAATGCAAGCCCTAATGAACAGTTTACGAGCCTCAACCCGAACACCCTGGCCTCACCATTCTTTTCCATACCTTCTTCGTCGATGATGAACATCTAGAATCAACAACAACTAACATACAACTTGGGTGAGGGTTTGGTTCAAGGCGAATGTTCTGAGGGTCTGGGAGCAGTCAATGAAGGGGCTTTTGGCTTTGAACAACTTGGCTTGGGTTCGAAGGGTTACATACACGGTCAGGCCAATATTCATGGTGGCATGACGATGGTTATATCCTTTGGCAGTTTCGAGGTCTTGTCTATCCCAACACATCAACCGGAATAAAAGACCTCCTCGGATTTGAATGATGCCCAACTGGAGGAAGAAGAACCATTCAAAGAGAACCCACCTCATAGAACTGGTAAGAAGAAAACTTGTTGCACCAGAATCCATGAGCAATCGCGTGAGTTGGTTTTTGGTATCGGGGTTAGCATGCAGAAGGCTAAGGAAACGGAGCAGATTGTGCTGGTTTGCCGCGTCAGAGGGAGGAATTATACATCTGTCAGACTCAAGCGATGGACCTCTGAGATTTGGGGCCACATTCTTGAACAACTCCCGGTCGTCCTGACGATGAATAGAGGTTGGTTCGCACTGATATTCCTTGCTCCTACCCTACTCCTGATATGGAAAGCTGGGTACCTACTAAATATTGGCATATAGAAATGACCCCGATACTCCTTAAGCATTGGACTCTACTCTTTGATCCCGGAAAGGAGAAGATGAGTGCCAACCCAATTTGGGTTTGATTACCGGGGTTATATCTCCAATTTTGGATGGACGATGTGCTCAAATTCATATGAGAGGACCTTGGCATCTACCTTGACCAGGACAGATCATATTTGGAAACGGGAAACATTTCTATGGCTCAAATCCTTGTTCACCTAGACACCCGGGAAGGCCTGGTTGAAAGCTTTATCCTGAAATACGACAATATCTCCAGGTTTCAAATCCTTGATTATGAGGGAGTTCCATTTCGGTGCAGAATGTGCCACGAGGTGGGGTGTGTATACAAGGACTTCCCCCTCATTGTTGTTGCACATGCAGCACATACCAAAACCCTGGTTCATGTGGGAACACAAACTATCGAGAACTTCGGGGGACTCAATCAAGGGCCCATTTCAAATATGGAGGTGTGACAAAAGCACGATCCTCAACCACCATCCTCTTTGATAGCATCCATGACAGTGCAGAAAATGACCGAATCGGAGGCTCCACTGACGCATGAGGAGGATCTCAACCCTATCACGGGTATTGTGTCCTCTACCTCCTTACCTTTTCATTTTAATGTCCAGATTTCGTCTTCTTCATCTGTTATTTCTCATGTTAATAGTCCTCTTATTTTGAAAAAGAAGCTTTCCCCTGTTTGTTGTCATGTTGCATTGGCTCCCCCCCAACCCTCCTTTTCTCCCCAATCCTTTCCCTATGCTGAATTAGGCCCTTCTGAATGCTTTGATACCTCTAGTTCCAACCCTGCTTGTCGTTGCAATCTTCGTTCCTCTGTAAAGACCTTAGTCTGCAATTCGTATCGGCTAGGCGACGACCTTGCCCGGTCTGCCCTAAAATCCACCAAAGGTAGGCCATCCTCAATGTCCAAAGCCATTCATAAGGCAAGGGTGGATGTTTCCACGGGGAAACAAGATACTATTGATCGGGTCCTTAGAGCAAGGAAAACCCCTGCAAAAGGTTAGCCATGATCTATCTGTCATTTAATTATAGAGAGATTGCCAACCCAGATAAGAAACTGGCCTTCCACCGCTTACTGGAATAAAAAAGGGTGGATGTTATTATGTTATAGGAGACATTAGGCATTGGTGAGACAGTCCATTCATTTATTTCCTCGATTTTTCCTTTCTGGACCTTTCACACTTTGGATGTGCAGGGTCGCTCATGGGGAAGTGCCATTGGATTCAATAATCAAAACATTTAAATTCATAATGTTTGGAGCACGGATGGGATACTTGGGGCAAACATCACAGCCTCGGAGATAGGCACCCCCTCAGAATCCTTAACATATATGGACCCTGCCATAATAGACCTGCCTTCTGGGGCAAACTACTGTAGTCCTCCTTTCTGCAGTCGAAGCATATCATTGTGAAAGGTGATCTTAATTTTTCCATGGGTCATGGAGAATCCTGGGGACCCCATTCCACATCGGATCCACTGACCAGCTACTTCGAGCAACTACTAGACAAATCCCAACTTGATAGATTTAGTGATGGCTAAAAAGATGCCTACTTGGTGCAATCGTAGAATTGGGGAAGCTTCTCTTGCTAGGCGCCTGGATTGTTTCTTGCTCTCCTCTAAGCTAGCTATTTGGATGGACAGAGCTCGTCAGTGGGTGGGCACTAGAGGCTTATCATATCACTCACCCATTTATCTTGAGATAATTGGTGAGAACAAGAAACCCTACTCCCCATTCAAGTTCAATTCTACTTGGCTTGATGAACCTAATTTTTGACATGTTGTTAAGAAGAACTAGAACCACTTCCACTTGCACCCCAATGCCCCGCCCGCCTCTATTATTGCCAATAACATGTCCTGCATTAAGGAGAAGAGCATCAAGTGGGCTAAGGATAAAGGGTTAAATACGAAGAAGAGTTGAGGAGGATTGAGCAAGAGATTGCTCTCATGCTTGATGAGAACGGATGGGGGCACTCCTCGGTGGAGCACGAAGCTTCTCTCACCCTCCTGGAAACCAATAAAATTCAGCTTCTTAGAATCAAGGAGGAAGCTTGGAGACTCAAGAGCAGAGCCATCTGGCTAGAGGCTAGGGATAATAACATCAAATTATTCCAGCAGCGTGCCAAAGGTAGAAAAAGCATAAATACCATTTGGGAACTTAATGATCAACATGGCAGGGTAGCCAAGACACATCAACAACTTTCGGATATGGGCATAAACCACTTCTCCCATATCTATAGAGATCTCAGGGTTGCCAACATTGGTGAGGTGCTCAACATTGCAAGACAAATGCCCTAGTTTGTGGATGAGGGGGATGAGGACTCTCTCAACGCCCATGTAACCCTTGTCGGGATTAAAGTTGTCCTAAAGTGGTTCAAAAAAGACAAAAGTCCTGGGTCGGACGGATGGCCTATCGAATTCTACCTCTCCTTCTTCGAGCTCATAGGAATGGATCTACTATTGGTCATTGAAGATTGCAGAACTTCAGGACGAATGTATGATAGCTTTAAATCAACCTTTATTTCCCTCATCCCCAAGGTGGACAAACCTCACTCCTTTAATGACTACCGAAAAATCTCCCTCTGTAACTGTCTCTACAAAATCATTGCTAAGATAATTGCTAATCGCATTAAACCTATCTTATCTCGGCATATCTCCAAGGAGAAATTCGCCTTCCTTCATCATAGACAAATCCATGAGGCCATTAGCACTGCTCAAGAAGCCCTTCACTCTATCAAACTCCATAACCTCAAATGCTCTATCCTCAAAAGCTTTGGCCATCTTATACTCACTCACATTGGTCTCCCCCACTCTTTCATTCAATGGATTATGTGTTGCATCACTAACGCCTCTATTAGCTTACTCATCAATGGGGTTGCTACACCCTTCTTCCATGTTGGGAGGGGGCTCTGTCAAGGATGCCCATTATCCCTTCTCCTTTTCCTACTGATTATGGAGGGACTCACCAACCTCATTGCCTCTGCTAGAAATGATGGTCAGCTTATGGGTGTCAAAATCACTGACACTATATACCTGACACACTTGTTATTTTTTGATGATGTGCTCATAGTTCTAGATGCTTCCTTGCGGGAATTCATTTGTTTCAACAAGATTTTGTCCACTTTTTGTACATCTCTACTGGGATGCTTCCCAATCACAGCAAGTCCACCATTATGTTCTCGAAATGCACTGTCCATGAGAGACAACATGCTCTTCATCTATTTCAATTCGAACACAGACACATTGAAGAGGGCCTAAAATACTTGGGATTTAGACTCAAGCCTAATGATTATAGAATAAATTATTCGAATTGGTTCATTGCTAAAATTGAGAAGAGAATCAACATTTGGCTCTCCAGAGCAGGTCAACTTGTCATGATCAAATCAGTGTTGGAGGCGATCCCAGTATATTGGATGGCACTTGCCTGGATTCCTAAAGGTGTCACCAACAGAATTCAGCAAATCTGCAGACATTTTCTCTGGCGGGGTAAGGAAGCACCTTTGCTTCGGTGAAATGGGAGAAAACCACCAAGCCCAAATAATGGGAGGTTGGGGCCTCAAGGATCTTAATATTTTTGCAAAATCCCTGGTTGCCAAGATGGGTTGGAAACTCTTGACCTCCAACAGTCTGTGGCAGGAGGTCACCTATTCCAAATACATTGCTCCTATCACTACATTCGACCGGATTAGAAGTACACATCGCTTCCATACCTGCTCATTTTTTGTTTGGCAAGCCATCATGAATTCTATAGCCCTCATCAAACAGGGGCTACCCTGGCGCATAGGTGTGGGCAAACAGGTTCGAATAGGATTGGACTCATGGTCAAGTTGTGGCAAGGAGCATTTGCTTCCTCGGGACATCAGAATTTTCCTTAGTGAAGTGGTGGCGAAAACCATTCACAATTCCATATTAGCCCTCTATCAATCCATCCCTGAAGAGACACACACAAAGGTAGAAAGGGTTATTGAGCCAAAAGTCATTGATAAAAACCTTCCTTGGGCCTATTTCGATGGTGTGGTCGGGATTGATGGTTGCAATGGAGGAACTATACTGTACCTATCTGACCATCATTTCTGTCAGATCAAAACGGGTTTGGGCCCTGGCACAAACAACTATTCAGAACTCAATTGCCTCAGACTGCTCCTTATATTTGCCTTAGAGAAGAGATGCAACCTGATACAAATATTTGGGGACTCAAAGATCATTATAAATTGGTTCAATAATATTGTTGCATGTCAAGTACACTCTCTTAGAAATTTGTTGGATAAAGTAGTTGCTCTTAAAAATCATTTTGATAACATTACTGTCACTCACATTACAGGCAAAGAAATTAGGATGTTGATCGCTTGTCAAAAGAAGCAACGCAAATAACATGGAGACAATCGCATATCACAGAACATCAGGTGTCGGACATATATCAGCATTACCATCGTCTTTTCATAGAGGATTTTGGGCCCCCAACACCACCTGATCAGCCTATCCAATCAGAGGCTTTATTTTTTGCTTTCTGTTTTTGCATACAGACTCTGATATTTTTTTATAACCATGTCCATATGAGCATGTATAGTGCCATTTGTGTAAATATTTGCTTTCTATTGTTGAACAGATATGTTAACAGAACACTATCAATATTTTTTGATAGTTTACAGTGTATGCTTGATGCATCCTAATGCAAATGCAACATGTAATTTTCCTTACAATTAATGAAAATTACGAATTTTTCCTTGGAAAAAAAAAGAGGATTGTAGACCTCTTACACGTCCTCATGATGATTGTACTTAGTCTATGCTTTTATATCTACATGATTATATCTCCCCACCAAATTCTTACATGCATTTAATGATTGTTTTATAAGTCAAAGGAGGTGGATGGCATCATTTGAAACGCATGGTAGAAAAGAGAAGAGGATTTACCTTTACATATGCCCCCCTTTCCTATTCCTCTTTGGTGGAATCATAGCCCCTCTTGTGCTCTCCACAATGCTTTGGACCATTATATATAATTCTAGCATTCATATTTACATAGCTTGAATTCATAGTGGCAAGTGTACCGCATTGCCCTCAAAAGTATATTTACATCATTCGTTCCTAGCCATGCACTAGTCAGGCCTTGACCTTAAGCTCCACACTGGGAATCCATGCTAGCAAATTTACATCGTTTACACATGGAATTTTTTCTTTAAGCTCACATGGCTCAACTCTTGTCATTCTAACCATGCATTTACAATTACTAAAAAAATTGATCAAACATATTCAAAGATCAAAACTAAGGATTGCAATAGCCTATTAATATCCAAGAAACACTTTTCTCACTTGATTATTGTTGTTCACCCACCTTGTCTATCTGTTCATCACATAATATTGTTAAGCCTTAAAACCCCTTCTTCGGGATCATTGAACCAAGAGAAGTAGGGTGCTCTTACAACCCGAGGTGGTGGACATCTTTATGTCCCTCGATAGTCTACTATGGGTGAACTTCATCGAAAGAATTGAAATAAAAAAATACATACATATATGCACACAATTTCTAATGTCAAAAGGAAAAAAAATAGTCTCATTTTTAAACAAATATTTAAAAATAAAAAATAACAATAACAACACAGGCACACACTCTAAAAATAAACTAACATAGATCCATCTAAATTATGGATAATTAATGCTAAACTTATCAAGCTTTCCTTAATATCCTCAATACTATCTACCTTAATGTTAATTTTTAGAAAACATCTAGGAATTTTAGAATAACTAGGGATTTTAGAATGGCTAAAGATAGTAAAGTAAAAAAATTTCTTAACTAAAAATAAACAACTAAAATTATATAATAAAGATTCAGCTCAATTATTTTTTACTAAAAAGCAAACCCTTTCTCTCCCCTCCCTCTTGTAAAGTTGTAGTTGCTCTAAGTTAAATAAAGAAAACAAAGTTTTACTATTTATGTAAGCCCAATATTGTTCATCCTTTCAAACTTGAATATTCTTCTTCTTCTAAATTTCTAAAAATCTAAGGAAAAGTTTTATAAAAGGAAGGTCTCATAGAAGATCGTTCAGTATTGCATCTACACTTTTTGAATAAAATAAAATAAAATATAAATAAAAACACTACTTCAGTATTGCATCCACACTTTTTTAGAAAAATAAAATAAAATATAAATAAAAACACTACTTCTACAACTTCGGAAAACGAGTAGTCTTTAGTGCGACTTTTTGAAGGCTTTTACGGTGACTTTTTACGGTGTAATTTCTCTAAATTCCGACAGGAATTTATTGAAAAGAGAAGTTTGATTGCTAACTTTGCACAATCAAAGTGCCCTAGAGATTTTTGAGGGTGCTGAATCTATATATAGAATCAAAAAAACCAGTTTGAATAACAAAAACCAAGATTTTACCTCAAAATTTTTCACCAGATTCCGGCACCTGAAACTTCAAAAAGTCGCACTAAAAACAACTCCCTTCGGAAAATATTTATTATAAATAATATGTAAAACTACCTTCATTTTCAACCACATTTTTTCCTCCTTTATGAAAGTAGCATTGTGTTTCCTCGTTTATAAAATTAAAGTTTTCTAAAATTACATAATTAAGTGTCATCTTGGCAAGTGGGCCTCCCTCCGCATTGATGTTCTCGTCATTTTATGTCACTCATCCTTTTTTCCTAATCCTCTTTGCATCAATATTTTATCTCCATTCTATCCTACTCGTCTCTTTTTTTCAATCCTTTTGCCCTCAACAGTAGTGAAGGTGAAGGTTTAGGGTTATGCTAAGGTAATTGATGGACTATATATCTTCATTTCTTTTAAAAATTGGACTCTACCCAAAATGATTCTTCTCTACTTCAGTATTTCAAATTCCTTATCTGTTTGCAGCACTATTGCCCACCATTCCTAATATTTAAAATCACTATGTAACAGCTAAAGCAATTCCAAAGACATCCCAAAATCATTTATGTATACAAGTGAATGACAGTGAGAAAACTCTGGGCAGAAGCAAAATGCAAGAAGAATATGGAGAATCTTATATGTAAAAGTAGGTGAGCCATCATCTTTGATTAAGGATCATGATATATTTACAGTTATAGTTACAAACTTCTACTCAGCAAAAATTTAAAATTTTAAAATTACTTTCATACTAGAACACTTGGGAAAAACTCAAATTCAGCAAATACTAAACTAACAAACCCAATTTCACTTGCATATTTGATTCACCACCAAATTAACTTAGTCCATTTTATTGGTTGAATCAGAAGTAACTTAAACTCCATGACTAGCATTGTAACATTTTACAACGGTAGGTATACAAAATATAAAAAATGCAAAATCCAATTAATACGTCTTTGACTAAGGAAGCTGTGACCAAGAATCATGTGGGATACTCTCAAAAGCTCAAGGATAGTAAAAAGCACGTCTTCATCTTACCATAATCCTCCTCTCCAAAACTTGTTATGTGTTCAAAACTCTCCTTAAAACAATAAATATTTTCCAATTAATCATAGTTATCGGAAACCAGTCCAGTTCGAAACAAACCAATTTGAACCAGTTTGAAACAATTTTGGTAGGGACTAGCCCTCCAAATTAGTTTTGGACAAGTTCAATCACAAACCAATACACTATACGACCCCAACCACGCATGTCCATGACCCCTAAAAAAACACCAAAATTAAGAATCTAGACCCTTTTTCAACACTAACATAGCTCTATTTATAGATCACCACCTAACCCCCCATTTTCCCCACACTCTTCACATTCCTTTCATTAAGTATTTGTGAGTGCTTTTGGGTGTGAGCACAGTTACAGTGTTTAAGAACATATAAATGAAAAAAAAAAAGCCAGTTGGAAAAACAGCAATTAAATGCTTTAGTCTTTATGCAATATAACACTTGATTGAGGTGCAACAGGTTGCTGGACACCACACCAGACTCAAATCCCATAATCTTAGAGGATATTGATCCCTCCTCGGAGCGGATCATGGAAAGTCAGCCATGCAACATTGGTAGAGAATGACTTCAGCTGGATGGATTTGCAGTCACTTTTACCACCACAAGTTCTAAACCATCAAGTCAGAGGTTGGTGATAACCATTCAAAGAGAGCATCTGGATCTAGAGGATGATCTGGTGGACATGAAGTGAATTGTTTGTAGTACAATTATTTTTTAGCTCTAAATGAGGACATGCAGTGACTTATTTGTAGTACAATTATTTTTGAATTCTAAAGGCCATTTATAGTCTTGATGCTTGTGTTTTTTCTGAAATTACATATCAAGGCCATTAGCTATTTTTACCCTTACATGATATATACATTGATGTACATGGATACTTAATTTTTTATTTAAAATTAAACATTTTGTGTTTTTTTATTCAATTGGGTTTTCAGCAGGTTCTGGTCTGGTTTGTAATTTTGGACCCTCCGAAACAGGTCCGGTTACAGTTCTTATAACTTAGTATAATAATGCATAGAACTCATTTAAAACAGAGTACGCAATTTTTGATAGACTAAAACCTATAAGAACCACTAGTCACTTGTGCTATGTTACTTGATGGATCAAAATCAACTTATCTTCCTTTCCCAACTCTACACTGAAAATGATTTTTCTTATCCAAATTTCAAAGAAGGATCTTTATCTTTCATACATAAACGGAACCTTAAGGCATTCGTTTTCAACCCTAGAAAAAACAGTTTATTGTCACTTTTTTGAAGTTTTAATACAATTGCTCATCTTCTCGACACCTTGGATAACAGATATACAATGAAGAAGCATAACAAACCAAAGATAATTACATGCATTACATGATTAGAACCCTTCTGTATTACATTTCTGTTTAATCTTTTCATGTTGTTTTTAACTCCAGCTTGAGCTTTGATCATTGTCATTTCCTGCGACAACCATGTCATTACATAATCAGATAACGAAGGCAACTTTTAAAAATAAACCACACAAATTAGAGACGCAAATTAATAACAAATACCCAAAAGAACAAGAAGCAACCATTCAGTAGAATATAAATGTTCAATGCTGTAAATGACCTAGAACTTTTCCTGTATTTTGATTATATGTGAGAATGCTGTAAATGACCTAGCATTTTCCTGTATTTTGGTTATAGGTGAGGGCAAAGAATCCTTTCGATCTGACTTAAACTAAGAGCTTGCTGAAGTTATCAAGAATAAAAAATCACAAACCTGTATCAATTACATCATCAACATATCAGTGAGTTAATTTCAACTACAGTTCTCTCATGGATTGAGAATTCATCAATGAGATAAAATTGATTTACTTCTACAATTTAAAATAGATTTCATTGTTTCTAATTTCTAAACCCAAATGTCGTAAGAATTATTGATTTCAAGACTAAATAGCATCCAGAAATGGAGGTTCAATGGATGAAAGAAAATACTGAAAAGGATTTAGAATGCCAACGCTGAAACATAATCCTTGATTTAAATGGACCATGAAAAAATAGCTAGCAACTTGCAAGTATAACCAAGAAAAGTTTTAGCTTCTGCACAATTCACGTTGAACTCACAACCCCGACAGTATTTAAGACCTAAACCAAGAATTAATACCTTACCAGCTTCTCACATCATACTGATCAGCAGTTTCACATGAAAACTCTTAAGATACACCCTTGTTGTGGTCTTTTCCTGTTTCCAGGTTTCCTTCAATTTCTTTTTATAATGAAAGACAGGAAAACGGCTTAATCAATAACAACGGAATCATTACATAAATAATCCAAAAAAAGGGTTCTGATCATCAATCCTTCCTAGTCAAAAATATAAAAACAAAGTATACTCAGTTTTGTAATTTATTGACTCTCAAACAAAATTTGGAAATAGATCTCTGTTTTGTTCTTATTTTCTTGAGAGACTTCTCTTCCCTACAAAATAAGTTAGTGAATGCAAAATTCCAGCCTAGAATCTGCATTTCACACAAATTCAATTGAAAAGCCTCAAATGATATGCTTTTGGTCGACGCAGTAATCCAACAGCGAGGTGTGCCTTCAAATTTCTATCATAATTAAAAACCGATTGCTGAGACCATGAATACAGTCCTACATTATTTTCTTGATGTCTCAAAATATGCTTGCAATTTTCTATTACAGAAACAATAATGTACACCACATTCCATCTTACATGCAATTTAACCAAAAAGTAAAAAAATTAGGCCATCCATTGGAGTTTTCTTTCTTGTTCTCGCCTGCCCCACCCAAATGGCATGTCAAAAAGGGATAAGGGGCAGTGTAAGTCCTGTGCAACTTTGGCAGAACAGAAACCCATCGGGCCTGGCACCTGAGCAGAAGAAAGTCCGTGTTATGTGGTGAAACCTCGACCCTGAGGCGTGTTTATCAAAATAACTTCTAAAAAGGAAGAAAATAGATATTGCATCAAACTACCGTCGCGTAAGTTTTGTTCTGATATGTTAACCTGCAGACAGGCCGATTAAGATTTTGAGCATGAGGCTGTTCTCTCTTTTTATTCTTTTTCTTGCATAGTTTGCCCTAAATTCCTTAGAGAGTGATCATATATTTGTGATATGATTACATTTCTGATAAGTTTGAGCATCATTTTCCAGAAAAGGAAATATTGAGAGAATTCATCCTTACCAGCTTGCTGAGAAACCCATTCTGGAACCTAGCCTCTGACTCTATCTCCTGAGCTATCTGGAAGTTGATGAAAATAATACAAAAAGGCCAAGATTACCTTCACAAACTACTTCGAAAATTACAGAGCAATTTCAGTACAGAACTCAATACAGGATCCCTTTATTGGGGTTTGTAGACAAACAAGGGTTAACAATTATGGGATGCATAGCGTACATTTTTGAGCTGGGAAACCTTACGATGCAATCCATCAATCTCCTCGTCCAGGTCCCCGTGAATGGGATCGACCCTCAACTGCAATTGGTCGCTCTGGGGATTCGATCTGCTGCTCAGCCCCTCCCTGCAAAAATCAATCAATATCACCGCACGCATATCTCCATGAAATTGATAAAATAGCAATGGGAGTGTTCAATTGAAGAAAATTGAAAGGAAAATGACGGAATGGTACCTTGATCGGAAGGGCCCTGAAGCGTAAGCAGAATTCCCTCTAGGCACGGATGCCATCAACAAAAAGCTGATGCAGCCGTTTGAAAAGATAAATTTTATGGGTCTCCAGAACGAGTCTCTCGGAGGAATGCAACCATTGAAATCAAACTCTCAATAATTTTAAAGGAATTGTTTCAGAGATTTTGGAGAAAGCAATTAAATATTAGCAAAAAATTTTGAGTTTGGTGAAGATGGTGTCTGGAGAGTTAAAAGAAAATTACTAACTTGGAAAATATTCAACTAATTTTTGGGCTAAATAATAAGGGCGCATTGTCTTTTTAAAGGTATGTGGAGTAAAATCGATTTAGAAACTTTTACAGTAGAGCTGAGTTTTGGCATTTTTTTATCTTTTTAACCAAGGTATGTGGAGTAAAATCCAAACTAGTGGAATTGGATATAGTAGAGATCGATTTAGAAACTTTCACAACTGTGAAACAGTAATGTGAGTGAACAAATTCATCAATATGACGATTCAAATTGTATATTTTAAAATTCTAAAATAATTATATATATGAGCAATATCAAAACTGGTATATTGATATTTTGAAACGTTCGTGTTGTTTGAAATACTCTCCAATATTTTATTTTTATATTTAATCATTTGAAAAGTTTGTGTTGTTTAAAATAACTACTCAATAATATTTTATTTTTATATTTGTTTACAACAGTGTATGGTTTAATTTCTTTTTAATTTGTAATTTTTTTATTTAAATGTTTTTTATTTTCAATATTTGCTATTAAATTGTTTTAAAAAATGAAATATTTGGAAATTTAAAAGTCAAGATTTCAGAATATTATATTTTAATTTTTTAATTAATTAGATAAACATAATAAAATTTTTAATTTTTAATTTTAAAAAATTAATCATTTCTATAAATTTTATGTTCTCATTTTTTCATAAATGAAAATAAAACAATGTAATAAATATATCAAAAAAAATTTGCTTAGATATAGCAATAATTATGATAGATTTTTCCACAAAATAAAAAATAAAAAAGATATAGCAATTATTACGCACAAACTTTAACTTTTTTTAATCTAAACTATATATATATATATATATATATATATATATATATATATATATATATATATATATATATATATATATCTATCTTTGTAAGACAAGTTGTGTGGGTTATTCATTATTGTAAGTCCAAATGTTTTGCATCTTTTCCATCCAACATTGTCCAATGATCACCATATTCGTCACATAGTTTTTTCAATCTCTGTTTTTTATCGGCAACTTTATGTGCCCACTCTTTAGCCTCATTCGCAGTATGTTGACCATGCCCCATTTAGCGTCATCTTCATTGTCTCGTTCACTTCCTTAAATTTCCCAATTGGCGGCGCCAACCAACACATTACCATGCATTTACTACATGTTCCATCTCTTGCACCCTTGTCAACCATTAACCACAGCTCCCCCTCCCCTGCATCCATTTGAATTTCTTTTGGAGCGCTCTCTTTGCCTTGCATCCATTTTCAAACATTTGAAGTAGATTATCATTGCTTAGGCTCCTTTATCTCCCCTACATCCAGTGTCGAATCCACTCTAGTGGCAATGTCTCGTTGACAAAGCATTCATGTCTTTACAAGTTCATTGGTACCTAGAACTCTCATTTTAAAAAAAATCACCGTCTTAGCACAAGCTCAGTCTCCTATAAGGTCGATATTTCTTGTTCATATCTTTTCGAATGGCATAAAAGCAATCTATTTAGATATAAAATTGAAACTTGAAGAATGAAATTTGTAATCCAAACATTTGTTTGTAAAATATTGAACAGTGAAAATCTACGATCTTAAAATTTGTGAATGGAGATGTAAATGGTTAGAGGCTTATGAAGGTAAATATGACGCTTTTATCACCTGCTCTATGAGCTCGCACATTTATGCTATGTAGTTTACACAAAACACAAAACATAAGTAGTGAGAGATTGGTTGTCTTCTAGACTTTGTTACAACCAATATAGTTTACCTTCTTATGAGATTATGCATTCATGTAGCCCAAATCAACAAAAACATATCATGCTAGCCTCTAAAACAAAACTCTTTAGAGAGGAATCTAAATTAAGAAATACCTTCACTTGGATCAACAGAGTGCATCTAATACAAGGTTATGCATAATATAACTAATTCGAATAAGAAGGAATACAACAACTTTTCCAACAATAAACACAAGAAACATAAAGGGAGAACCAACCACAAATATTATTCTTCTAATCAAGGAAATACAATACTTGGATTACAATGCTTCGAGACACATTTGATGCAAAAATGAAAACCTTAGACTTCAACATTTAGGTTCAAAACATTTGTTTCAAACTCTAATACAACTCCAAACAATATTCTATATTTATTCTCCAAACATTCAACAAACATTACAATAGGAGAAGCAAGTTACAAACACAATTTATAGAGATGCAAAACACATACACAAAGGAGATGAAGGGGACTAGCTCCTTCTCAACCACTTTTCCTTTGTATGAAATCATGATTCAATCAAATATTTCCATATAGATGACCTCTAATCTTTCACCGATGATACACTCATATATTGAAGAATGACACAAAAACACCAATCAATATGTCATCATCAAACCATTACTATTTTTTAAACATGAACGAGAAGTTTGTATTAACAATTCTACAATGATACACAACTAGTACATCAAAATTGGGCATTTCCAATTGAATTGCTTTCCACTTTTCCTGATTTGTGTATGCCCCTTGGATCCTATAAATTCAACTTGCAAGCTATCCAGTTTCCAACATTTACATATGTAAATACATACCAAAATACAAGAAAAATTAATCAATATTTACAAAGCATGAAGACTTTCTTAATGACAGGCTACATAACCTATCCAAACTCCCCTTGATTTTGGTGAGGGTGGAATATTTAGGTCAGGAAAAATTTGATTGAGATTATTGCTAGAGGAAGATTTTTTTGAAGGATTCTTGTTCAAAGTGTGCTACAACTCTTCAATTTGTTGGCTTAAACTAGCAATCTTATCCTTTTTCCTATGCATGGTAATTCGTTGGTCAATTATAATCTCCACGGTGGAAGTGAGACTAGAGACAAGTTGATTGCATCTCATCTACAAGGAAAGAATTTCATTTTGCAATTGATTAATTTTCTCTGAAATCTTTGTGTTCATATCTCCAAAGTAGCGTGGCACGTCTACAACCTTCCAATTTTAGAGTGCTTTATCAACATTCCCCAATTTAACCTTGTGATTACAGAATAGTTTCTTCCTTCACCTGACTGATGAAAGGGATTTATCCAGAATCATTCTAAAAGAGGTTGCAACTTGGATAGAGTTCTAGAGGGTTCTGTTAGCTAGATGATTTTGCGACCCCTCTAAATTCAACTACACTTCAACTAGAACTAGACAATGGAGAGTAAAATCAGTGAGCACAGATTACCTTCCCCAATTCTTCGATTTTCTTTCCTCTGTACCCAATTCCAAATAGTAATATGTTGGAAATTATTTAAATTATTTCTCCAGTGATTCCTCCATCCAACCTAGGTCATTACTTCCCAACTCAGAAAAATTTCCAGGACTCTAATCTCCAAATTTGATAGAGGGATGAGACAATTCAACTTTAAACAAGCAAGATATAAAGGAAGTTGCTTACTAGAGCCTTGTTTTCCAAATAATTTTGGTAGTTGACGTGAGAGCCATCCGTAAACCTTTCCAAGTTTAAGGATGTCGAGCCTACCATGATCACTTGTTGAGGTAGCATCTCTTAACCACTGCATTCCCACATTACACTTCACATGTTATTATCTCCAATCTTGTGTTGTCATTTCCAAAAATGACCACAAACATGTTTGGTCACCATGTGAATTCGATAATCATTCAATTCTAGCTTGTCCAATTTTGTAACAGCCCTAGGTTGATTTTCCATGTAAATAAAAATAAGAACAAGGTCATGGGACATGTATTCCAAGCTGAATGAGGGGGAAAACATCACATTGGAGATCACTTGCGGTTTATTAATGGCTATGGAATTTGGCAAAGGAAAAAGCCAATATTTGGTATTTAATTCAGGAAATAAAGGAAAATAGGAGAAAAGGAAGATGAAGAGACACAATTATGCATGCAAGGGAAATTAGAGGAAAAATGAAGAAAAAGAGAGACATCAATGATAAAAAGGATTCAGAGAAATAGTTCATATATTTTTGTCATTTTTTGCTTTGGATTAGTTTCAGAGAGAGAGAGAGCAAGCAAAAGGAAAGCAAAGGGAAAGAAAAGGAAATCAAGGGAGCGCAAGGAGAAAATTGGATCAGCATCTTCAGTAGGAAGGTTTTGCAGGTAACAGGTTGCATGTGTAATTTCCTTGTTGGGATGTGAATGCATCGTACATGCATTTGATTATTGGTTCATTTGTTGTCATTGACATGGGTTTTTCCTAGATTGATTGTGGTTTCATCCTTGCCTTGCCATTTCCTGGATAGCCAACCATTGTGTGATGGGATTCATTCTTGGTTGAGCTTTGGATTGTCGAAAGGTTTTGGATCCGGTTGAGGTGGTCTCAAGAAAATACCAAGGGTTGGGAGTGGAGATGGTTTTCTCTGGGAATCCGTCAACTGTTAAGTGGAGACAGGAAAAATCCTCTGGGTATGGTGAAGGAATCCTTGAGGCATCCAAGTTGGTTTGGTTTTGTGATCTCGGGACCGGTTTAAGTGAGATCACGGTTGCTTGAGGGTAGGTGGTTTAACCTCTAGAGTCCCTATTTGGTTATGTCTTGGTTTATCCCATGATATTCCACATTCATGCTTGGAATATGGCATGGGGGTGATTGGCTAAAAGAGATATTTGGTTCAGCCCAATCTATGGTTGGGTGGTATGTGGAAGTCCCTGACTTGGTTGGATTTTACATATGCTAATATAAAGTTATTTTTCCCTATTTTTATTTATGAGCACATGTATTGGTTATTATGTGATCTTATGGTTGATTTTTCATGGTTTCTATTCTGGTTATATGTTGGTTATATGCATGGTTTTATGATGTGCTCTGGCTATGGATCGTGTTCATGATTTTATAAGTTATTGAATGGTTGATGAATGCATGGGCTAAGAAGCGCTGTTGTAGCTAGCTAGAGAGGGGATAGAGCCTTCTTGGTGATTCTCAGATGAAGTTCAAAATTTTAGGATCAGATATGCATTCATGACCTGTAGCTTCTATGTTTATCATATGTTTGACGAAATGAGTATCATATTGCATTAGGCATGCCTACGTAAAGATATCCCTGAAGTTCTAAATTTTCGGTATTGTTATCATCTCAGTTATGTTTTTGTAAAGTTATAGGAAGTT
This sequence comes from Pinus albicaulis, assembly GCA_034641835.2. Lineage (NCBI taxonomy): Eukaryota > Viridiplantae > Streptophyta > Pinopsida > Pinales > Pinaceae > Pinus > Pinus albicaulis. The sequence goes on along the minus strand of CM076575.1, from coordinate 1,753,724,468 downwards.
TTGGGCAGTGTTCTGGAGGCTAGCCTAAAAAATTGGCACAAGTCTCGCCACTGTGTGCATGGAAATGGGAAATTTTGGTCATAACCGCATGCAGGTAGGCTTATGGGTGTGGTTGGAGCATCATAACCACATGCACATTGTGTCAAGGATGTGTTTGGGTATGAAGCTAGTGAACAAGCAATTCCATCTCGGGATTTGGTCATCAGAGTTTGTGGACTGACTTCTGGGTGATCTAGTGCTTCTGTGAGGTATCAGAAAGTTTTCGATTTTTTGGTCCCACTTCCATAACTGGAACTTGGAGGTTGGGTCATATCATAGTGACACTCAGCTCATGTTTACCCTAAAGATATTTTAAAAGTAGGTAAATGTGGGAGGGGTCATTACATATTCAATGATGTTTTTCAACATGCTTGCCTCTTTAGATACTACGTCAATGAGTTCAGCCACCAAGGTGCTCCTCACAACAGCCTAGGGAGATATTACATATATTCTCACTTGATGGGTTTCGTAGCTCCATCTCCCAAATAACCATCAATGGATTATGCCACTAGGACGATATTATGCCACAATGGCAACAAGAAATCTTGAAAATGGCATCAATAATGATTTTAATTTAATAATCCCTTGAATTAAATTAGAAGAAAATTGTAATTCCACATCACATGATAGCTTGTACGAGTTAACTAAGTTAGGATGACTCAGTTGGTTCAGTTAATTCAAGTTGAGGGTCAAACTAGAGTCATGTAGAGTATCTCCTACATTATAGGAGCCCTGGTTGAGTTTATTTTGAGTTGTAATTAATTAACTCAGTTTATCTGAGTTAAAGTCAGTTTAACTAGTTCTAATTGATGGAGGAATTGGAGAGAGGTAAAAGTGTGAAAATTAGATTTAATTCACATGCAGTGATCAATCACATAACTAATAATTCACTCATAAATAACTCATGCATGTCAGTTTTGAGAAAGACCCAGTTGAGATTGGGGTTAAAGGGAAGTGTACTATCAGTTGTATAATCATCCAATTGTACAGGTGGTGCATGTATTCAGAGGAAGAGACTTGTTTTATTGCATAATCATTAGTGGGGAATTTCCTTGTTAATACGACCTAATTACCCAAGGAAATTGTGCAAGGATATAGGTATTCCTGAGGCCAGGAAATTGGTTAAGTACTGAACCAATCTTGCCTAGGAATCATTGAGAGAGATAAAGATAGTGAAGAGGTTTCTCATCTTGGAGAAAATAATTGTAATCTTCTCATATTCTTTAGCTTATGGAATATATAGATAGTGGGGTTTTTAGCTCAGGCTTTTCCCCGATAAATATTTGTGTTGTGTGATTGAAATTCTTTATCTTTCTTGTTCATGTGATTATGTGATTATAATTGGTTTCTGCAATTTGTAGAGTATATTCAAGTATAATGGTTTAGCATGTTACAAGATTATTTGAATCTACGTGGTTTTTCTACATGGTATCAGAGTAGGAATCACAATAGAAGGGAATAATATGAGTTTTTTATGAGCGGGTGAATCAATTTGCAGATCTACTCTTCATAACCAACAGCAGGATCAAGATGTATTTCTCTGGATTTAGACTCGAATATGACCTTGAGGGTAGTTCGAATTACATATATTGGAAGGAAAATATGGAGGCATTGTTGGAAGACAACGGGCTGAAGGAATTCATAGGCAGTGATATTCCTAAGCCTCCAACAGCATATGCACAAATATGGCGGCATGGAAGAAGAACGTAGAAAAGGCAAGAAGGATTCTGTTAAAAGCAGTTTGAGATCATATTTTCTTGAACCTCCATGGAAATGAAACTCCATATGCTATGTGGAAGGCCTTAACAGATTTTTTTTAGAACAAAAATGACCACAAGAAGCTGGCGCTAAAGAACGAGCTCAGGAAAATCAAGATGGAGGAGGGTGACACAATACCAAAGTACTTGACCAAATTCACCCAATGTTGGGATGAGCTTGGAAGTGTTGGTGTTACCATTGACGAGGATGATCTGGTGAGCCTAACACTTCTGGGCCTTCCCAAGAGCTAGCATAGCTACTAGGATTTGTTAAATGGGAGCGAGAAGCTACCAGAGTGGGAGTGATTATAGCCCGACATGGTGCAGGAAGAGATTAGGAGAAACACTAGAGATGGGACCTCTTCCAAAGAAGATAAATTTTCATTAGTCAGTAAAGAAAATAAATCCAAATGAAAGAAGTCCCAAGGATAAGAGGGAAGGAATAAATACTTATCCAACATCAAGTGTTTTCACTATCACGAGTTTGGGCACTATGCCACGAAATGTCCACGGAAAAAGGCAAGCAAGAAGGAGCATGTAGTAGCAGCAACAAGTGAAGCTCTAGCTTCACAATTCGAACTTGATTTCACTCTCATCGCATGCATGGAAAGCACTGTGATGGGTATCATGTGGTATCTCGACAGTGGTGTCTCGTTCCATATGACGGGGAATAGAGATATCTTCAGTGACTTGGAGGAGAAAGACCTCAAGCAGAACATAGAGTTTGGAGATGATGGGAGGTATAGCATAGTAAAAATTGGTATTATTACCTTTCAGAGAGAGTATGGCTCCCCTCTCAAACTCACAGATGTGTTGTTTTTTCTAGGACTAAATAAGAATCTTGTTTCTGCCGAGGTATTGGAAGACTATGGCTATGATGTGATATTTAAAAAAGGGAAGGTTTTCCTTAGACACATCACCACAGGACGGGTGAAGTAGATCGATGTGTGAGTCAAGAACCTGTATAATCTCAAGGTTGAAGATGCATGCAAAGCTTTGAGGAGCAAGTAAAAGGTTAGAGACTTGGTGGTTGAGAGGGAGCAAGAATTACCTCTCAACATGCAACCTCAGAAGCAGTCTCAACAATTTTTGGAGAATCCACAATTGTAGAAGCAGAGAAGAGGCTGAGTGGAGACATCCACTCAAGCAAAGACCTCCATTAGGGGGGAATTTCAAGCCAAGTGGGCAGAGGGATCACATGCAACCATACCTCTAGGTGAGAGGTGGGGGTGATGTGAAGCAATAGTCCCAAGAGTGCAGAAATTTGGGCAGGGTCCACTGAGGATTCCACCTCATGGATCATCACATGGCTATGGGTGCCCATAGTATATAGTAGCAGGATGGATCAGTGGTGATTGATGCAGTCAGATACCATAGTGACAGATGCAGAGACCAGCATAAGTCAAACACTGGGGAGCGCAGTGCAGATTTGGCAACAGTGCAGATGGCACAGTGCAGAGTCAACAATTGTGCGGAGTTTTTAGTAGACAATGCAGTAGCTAGTAGCAGTGAAGACTCAGGAGACATATGCATCATATTTATCATAGTTGATTCAGTTTGGATGCTTTTCAATTTCAGAAGTTGCAACTAGAGATAAGTGTTGCAAGCAGAACATTCTAAAGGTACCGAATAGGGATCGAATTAAATTCCTTTTATGTTGAGAGGGAGTGTTGAAAATGGAAACAAGAAATCTTGAAAATGGAATCAATAAGGACTTTAATTTAATAATCCCTTGAATTAAACTAGAATAAAATTGTAATTCCACATCACAAGACAACTTGTACAAGTTAACTAAGTTAGGATGACTTAGTTGGCTTAGTTAATTCGAGTTGAGGGTCAAACTAGAGGCATGTAGAGTGTATCCTACATTGTAGGAGCCATGGTTGAGTTTATTTTGAGTTGTAATTAATTAACTTTGTTTATCTGAGTTAAATTCAGTTTAACTCATTCTAACTGATGGAGGAACTGGAGAGAGGTCAAAGTGTGAAAATTAGATTTAATTCACATGCAGTGATCAATTAGATAACTGATAATTCACTCATAAATAACTCATGCATGTCAGTTTTGAGAAAGACCCAGTTGAGATTGGAGTTAAAGGGAAGTGTATTATCAGTTGTATAATCACCCAATTATATAGGTGGTGCATGGAGTCTGCGAAAGAGACTTGATGTATTGTGCAATAATTATTGGGGAATTTCCTTGTTAATAGGGCCTAATTACCCAAGGAAATTGCAGAAGGAAATATGGATTCTTGAGGTCAAGAAATTGTTTAAGTATTGAACCAAGCTTGCCTAAGAATCATTGAGACGGGTAGAGATAGTGTAGAGGTTTCTGAACTTGGAGAAAAGCATTGTAATATTCTAATATTATTTGGCTTATGGAATATACAGATAGTGGGGTTTTTAGCTGAGGCTTTCTCCAGATAAATCTTTGTGTTGTGCGATTGAAATTCTTTCTCTTTCTTGTTCATGTGATTATGCGATTGTATTTGGTTTCCACAATTTGTAGAGTAGATTCAAGTATATTTTTTTTATCATATTACAAGATCAGTTGAATCTATGTGGATTTTCTATACATATTTCCCCCTCCTTGAAACTTACATGCCATGTGGGATTATATTTCACCAATTTCCCCCTCCTTGGAACTTACGACAGGCATGTCAATCATTGGTATTAAATGTTAGTGATTTGGCATGCCAATAAATTTTTGATGTTGTAAAAAAAATTAATTCCATGGGGTTAAGGGATGGAGCTATGCCTCTCCATACTATTCACCTTAATCACCCATAATTCTAATGAACACCCCACGTTAGCCAAGGTTCTTTTTGAATTAAATTTGTATTTTTGAAATAAAATCTGAATATCATGGGGTTAATGGATGGGGCTATTCCTCTCCATACTATTCACCTTGATCACCCCTAATTCTGATGAACACCCAATGTTAGCAAGGACATCAGCTTCTTTATTATGCTACCTCATGATATCATGTACCTAAAGAAAAGTGAATTTTTGAATACCCCAGTACCTTTGCTAACACGCCTTTCAATTTCGTGTCAATTGGAAGGTTCTTCTTGACCAAATTTTGTATTATAATTCAAGTGTTTCCAAGGATCGAAATTCTTTTGATATTCCTTTCCTGAGCAAGGTGTAAGCCTTGAAGGAGAAAATATGCTTCCACTTGATTAGTTGATCTCATTCCAAGGCCCAAAGAAAAGCTTAATCATGTTGTTTCACATAGATAGGGTTTATAAGGTCTTAAGGAAAAAGAAGTGTCATGTGCTATAACTTTGTAATATACCTAAATGTTTCTAACAATAGTACTTGACTAAATATTTCACGACATTGACATGAATAGACCATACCCTTAGCCATACTACTTGATTTCCTAGTATGCAAGAGTGATATTCTCAAGTGTTGTTCTTACTCTATTATAGAAACAAGATTATTGAAATGTTTATCTAAGGCTAGTTTTAGATGTTCTTAAGGGGATTTCGATACATCGAAGGGTACATGGAAGAAAAACCATATGCAGGTGTTGTATGATGTGGTACTACTAGAAGAGGTATAAACAAAGGTTACAAGGGTGTCCATGTAGGTGATGTCACTTGAATTTTCTACATGTATTCTTCCCCAACTATAGGTTTACTCATTGAATGGTAGATATCTTTGTTATTTAAATATGTTAGAACATGTAGACTATTTTTTTTCTAAAATTTGAGTGCATGCTAATATAGGAAAGAGATTTCATGAAAATTGTGGTGTCCCATGATGATGAAATAAAATATTCATAGAGAAATAAATGCAAATATAACTGCAAAAAGAAAATAAACAAAACTAGAGGTGCAAAATAGAAATAGTAAGTAAACCTTTATTTATGTTCATAATTGAGTTATGAATGAATTATTTTTGAAGGAATCTCTCCTTTCTCTATATATATGAGAAGTAAGGGAGGCCAACAATACGTAGGTGGGCTATTCCCTTACAAACAACCTACAATAAAACTTGTAGGGTTGCACATGTGGAACGCAACAACCTAAGCGTGTACATGGTAAGCTCCAAGGAAATGTTGTCAACAATCAAGTATCCAAATGCAATGGCTCTCCAAAAGGCATGTTCAACACTTGTAAAAGCTTCCGAAGACTCCAATGAACCTCCTAAGCCATGTACTCCACTAGGTCCACTACACTTTCTATGAACATTGTTGCAACCCAAGTGTCCAAAATCTAACTCCAAGCTTCCATTCAAGTATCCAAGTTACCTTGTGTTATTTAGGGCCTAATGCCCTCCTCTAGGATGCAAAACCTTCCACCTCTTATGAATGTATTCTCCAAGATAGAAACCATATATATGTGGCCATCATGTAGAACATCACCAACATTATTTGAAGATCCCCACTTCCATAGGGAATAATACCATGCAAGCACCCAATTGATTTCAAGAAATCACTGAGAAACTCATCATATACCATCTAAGGGTTCGTCATAAACCATGTACCCTAAATATCATGAACCACCACCAAACACAGTAAACACTTTTGGAGCTGTTAGGCGGATAAATCGTTCTTGCGAACAAGAAGGATCTCCCTAGTATCACAAGGATAGCTAGAAACAAACAGGACAAATGTAAACTACTTTCTCTAGATTATGTATGATTTAGAATTTTCTATGATGAAGAAAGGACCTACCTGTGATCCAATGCTAGTTGTATTCTTCTTTTCGTCGCTCCAAAGAAGTCACCTCTTAAGACCTGCAATCAAAGACATGGAAGAGAATCAAAAGCACCTGCACAATATACTAATTCATAAATCATAAATCTATCTTAATGATCAAGGAATTTAAGAAATAAGTCATTCAAGTAAACACATAAACAACATATTGAGAAAACAGGATCCATTTGTATTATCTTTAAATAAAAGGAGTCTTACAATTGCGTTCGCCTTGATGTCGTACAGGTCCTTCCGGGGTCCGGAACAAGCGTTTTCCTTTGGTCTGAAAAGCCCTTCCAATTTTTGAACCAGCCTAAGCACGAGTGTGTAATCGTTCTCGCATGGATAATGGCTAGAAAAAAGAGTATGTTTCTTCAACAATTCTCTTCTCTAATGTAGTATGAAGTGTTGGGCCTTGAAATTGTCATTCACTTCCATTACATTTTCACTTATATTTCCATATTACCACCTTCACTCCACCTCCATTTCATTACATTTACCTTACCATTACCACTATTGGGTTACATTTATGTTTTTCCAAACTTTATTAATTCTTAGCATTTTTAAGTGAATTTGTGGTTAAAAATTAGAAAATAATGTGCATATGCTTATACCTAACAAGTGGGATGAGATTGCTTCCATGTGTAGGTCAAAAGGAAACTTCTAAAAGACCTTTATGTGGCCTACCAAAACCAAATACGAATTTGAGTGGAGAAGATCATGGGATCATGAGGATATGTGTTTCATTTCCTTTTTGTATTAAAACTCTAAGAAGATATGTGTCTCATTTCCTATTTTGTATTGAAACTCTAAAAATACATGTGTCTTATCATTTACTATTTTGATTGTAACTCTAGAGATAGAGGGAGAGATTCATGGACTCTCATTAATGAGATAACTTCTCATATTTTTGTATAAATAGGGGAAGCTTTCTCCTATCATGGGTGTGAAAAAATAGGAGAAGAGAAGGATTATAGAGTGTTTTGTAACAAGGCTTGAGATGGAATGGGATGTAGATTTGTGAGTTTATCAATAAAGAAGGATCACATCTTCAAGGAGCTAAGGAATTCACTGAATTGGTAGCAGAGGGCCCCTGCTGCTAAGGAGGTTTCATGTGTTTTATAGCTAAGTTTATTTCAGTTTCCATTTAGTATTTCTCTTTACTTTTTGCTCAATTATTGCTTTCATAATTTGCAATTGTTGGTTCAAACTAAGTAAAAGCTATTGAATAATAGATAAGTGACTTATAAAAACAGTGATTGCCTAGGTTTCATTTCTTGTCTTTCATAGTCAACATTTACTGTGCTCGACCAAGTAAAGACCATTTAAATGTTAAATTAAAATGGTTAGTGACTTATAGATACAGTAATTGTCCAGCATTTCATTTCATATCATAGGAGATCCTCATTACAGTACAATTAATCTTTTTCAAAATCTCTTCCAATAAATCTTAATTGAATGAATTGGATTCAGTTGTAACGTTTGAGTTATTAGTTGTCATAGGAGATCCTCATTACACTACAATTAATCTTTTTCAAAAGCTCTTCCAATAAATCTTAATTGAATGAATTGGATTCACTTGTAATGTTTGAGTTATTAGTTGTCATAGGAGATCCTCATTACACTACAATTAATCTTTTTCAAAAGCTCTTCCAATAAATCTTAATTAAATGAATTGGATTCAGTTGTAATGTTTGACTTATTAGTTGTTTCAGCATTTTATTTCATATCATAGGAGATCCTCATTACACTACAATTAATATTTTTCAAAAGCTCTTCCAATAAATCTTAACTGAATGAATTGGATTCAGTTGTAATGTTTGAGTTATTAGTTGTCATAGGAGATCCTCATTACACTACAATTAATCTTTTTCATAAGCTCTTCCAATAAATCTTAATTGAATGAATTGGATTCAGTTGTAATGTTTGATTTATTAGTTGTTTTCATTTCTTGAATTCTCAATTAAGCTGCAATATCCATGGAATAGAATTTATAGTTTTCATCATTTCTTAATTAGAAAATAGACTCCAAAAACTTGTAAATAAAACTCTGTTTTAATTCATTTGACAACATTTCCCTTTCCTTCCTTTTTAAATAGATTTAATCTCATCTTTTTTTTTAAGAATAGAATGATAAGGATCAAAATATAAAAACTCCCAAAAACATCAACAAATCCTTAAAACAACGAAGAAGGAAAAAGGGACACTTAGGCACATACAGTGCATTACACTTCATCAGTTTACTAGCCCTGGTCGATAATTTATGTTAACAATTTAGGACACTAAATTGACTAAACATGAAGTGCAAAGCAAGTACTTTTTTACATATCAGTATCTACCAAGTACAAAGCAAGTACTAAGTGTGTACAATCTCCAATCTTCAATCTCAGTGAGTACCCTTGAAACTGAACCATGGCCTCAATTTATAGCAGAAGGGAAGTGGTTATAGCTCCAAAATGGAAGGGATAAAGTCCTCTTATCAAGGGATTAAGTTCCAAAGACCAAGGAATAGGCTCCTTTTATGAAGGGATAAAGGTTCATGAATGGAGGGAGTGAAGCTTCGACCATATAACGCCTTCTAGAAGCTTACAGTTGGAGAATATTCGACTAGTTGGGCTTCTAGAACTTACTTTTTCTTCCATTTTACCTTTTACGGGGGTCTGCAGTTTTAATACACAAAATGTGCGGTAGGTACCACAGTTTTTCTTTACAAAAGGTGTGGTACCATAGGTAATGGCTAGGAAAAGTGTGGAACTAGGGTTTTTATGATTTTTATGAGCTTTTCTCCAAATCCAAGACTTGGTTTACGAAATTTAGGGTTTTAGACCTCTAAGGAAGCATTATATAGGTATTGATGAACCCATATAGACAGTAAAATGTCATGGTGACAAAATAATGTGTAACAAATTTCCCCCTAAAGTGCGAAGTCTGAGATAATTCGAAGAGTGAAGTGCTTTATCATTCCAAGGATCGGCTCGTGGACACACCGGTTGAGACCTGTAAAAACATTCAATGCAAACATATATATATCATCGCTGAGGTAAGCATTCCCATATTCAGATCAAAGCTAACTAAAATGTTCTGATATAGAAATGATTCTAATATTACATCAATAGTAGACACAGTATGGATGCAGCCATCTATTATGAATAGTCTACTTCATAATGAATAATAAAACTCCCTGCAGCTTGGATGGTGGAAACTAGATCCAGGGTCTTGATTTCCGCTACTCGAACTAGTACGATTCTATCCATGTGATTGATTGTGTCAAAGTCGAACATGGTAGAAACCACTTGATTACCAGTCAATGATGTGACATGTTAACAAGTGTGAGAGAAACCACCAATAATGACAATGGCTCTCAAAGTACTCAGTACAATCCATGAAGTGTGAATAAATGACTTGAAGTCGAACACTTCACGAAATCATTCGATCGAAGATCAATGATGTAATATACCTTCGAAAGCGAGAAACCTGCCATTAAGGCATGCAGATTCCAAGGTACTGAAGGATTCTAGATCAAATTCCTAGATGATATGTTGTCGTCGATAGAAAGTGATCTATCGTAGGAAAGCCCACGACACAAAACCATTAGATCAAGTTTTGTAGAAATATTTTGCAAGGACTGACTCAGGGATGGTCAACACGAATGGAGACAAATGTTTGCAAATGAATGGTTTATTTGAACTGTCCTCTTGAACACATAACAACACTACAGATGGTTTGGTAACAATTTACCTAAAGCTAATACCCATAAACTGGCTGAAGAATTTAAATATGGTTTGATTAACTCATAGGCAAAGGATTTTCCCAACCCAGGACAAAAAATGTCGTGTTCAAGAGTGGTATACTGCTTTTAAACAAAGTTTAACAACTGGATCCATTTTCTCTCTTTTTCCCCCACCATTTCTGACAAATACCTCTTTATTTTTGATAAGCTTGAGGAGGATAACATTTGCTTGTTATATAAGCTCATCCTTTGGATGAGTCCAACTTAGTATAAAATCGAACCCTAAGAAGGAGTGGTTCGTTCCTGTTTGTAATCGACAGGTCCTTTACTGTTAAATTTTAACAATTCCAGTATAGGAGAAACTCGGTGTTTTTCAATTTTAGAGAGTCAGAAGTAAAACTTAAAAAAACTCCGTAGGTGTAATTTTTCATGAATTTAGTCTCTCAAGCCCAAAAAAGGATAAAATAATACAGGAGAGAACTCTATTGACCATGATTAGTCAACGTATACCTTTTTCGTAAATAGTCCATTTCAGTCCGGAAAAGGGGTAAACTTATACTGAAAGGACAACTATTCATTTTCTTTAACGAGTTTGAATAGTCAAGTACTCGGTAATCTTTTCATGTTTAGAGAGTCTGAAAAGGGCTTAAAAGAGAACTCTAGGGTTTCGCCTTTTTTCTGTAAGTTTTAACGAGTTCGAAAAAGTGATAAAAATGTACTCATGGTTTTCGCTTTTTCGTAAGTTTTAATGAGTTCGAAAAAGTGATAAAAATTGTACTCATATGGCCGACTTTCAATTTAATTTACGAGCAGGAAAAGACGGAAAGAACTCGGCATTTTCATGTGTTTTACGAGAATGAAAGATAGCAAAATAATCTCGGGATTTTCATGAGTTTAACGAGTCTTGAAAATAATAACTGAAATCGAATCAAGATAGGTTTCATTTTTATACAAGCTTGAAACAAAGTAAAAATCATGCTTAAGATAGGTTTGTTTCATTTTTACACAAGCTTGAAACAAAGAGAAAACTGTGCTTGAGATAATTGTTTATGCCCCCCAAGCGTAACTTGCTAGAGTGCATGCCCCCCAAGCTTCATTTCATTCAACTAAGTAGACTACTGGTTACTAATAGCTGGATGGAATGAAGGTTCATTTACGAGATCAGATGAAAGACTTGAATTGACTATGAGAGGATTTGTTTCATTTTTTAACGAGGTTGACACAGGAAAAGAACCATCCTCATGGTGAGCTGTTTCATTTTTTAACGAGGTTGACACAGTAAAAGAACCATCCTCATGGGAATCTTGTTTCATTTTTTAACGAGCTTGACACAAGAAAAGGAACTATGCTCAAAAGGATCTGTTTCATTTTTTAATGAGGTTGACACAAGAAAAGAACCATCCTCAAGGTATTTGTTTCATTTTTTAATGAGGTTGGCACAGGAAAAGAACTATCCTCAAAATGATATGTTTCATTTTTTAACGAGGTTTACACAGGAAAAGAACCATCCTCAATACCCATTGATTCATTTTTTAACGAGGTTGACACAATGAAAGGAACTTTCCTCTTGGTATCTGTTTCATTTTTTAACGAGGTTGACACAGGAGAAGAACCATCCTCATGGAATCTATCAATCTACTCTCTAAAATCTACCTATATAACCTACTAATTCATTTTGTAATGAGGTTGACACAGGAAAAGAACTGTCCTCATGGGTCTGTTTAATTTTTTAACGAGGTTGACACAGTAAAAGAATAATCCTCAAGGATACCAGTTTCATTTTTTAACGAGGTTGACACAGTAAAAGAACCATCCTCATGGACAACTGTTTCATTTTTAACGAAGTTGACACAGTAAAAGAACCATCCTCATGAACATGTTTCATTTTTTAATGAGGTTGACACAGTAAAAGAACTCTCCTCAAGGACACCTGTTTCATTTTTTAACGAGGTTGACACAGGAAAAGAACCATCCTCATGAACATGTTTCATTTTTTAATGAGGTTGACACAGTAAAAGAACTCTCCTAAAAAACACTTGTTTCATTTTTTAACGAGGTTGACACAGGAAAAGAACCGTCCTCATATCTACTCTCTACTATCTACCTATATAACCTATTGATTCATTTTTTAATGAGGTTGACACAGGAAAAGAATTGTCCTCATCTAAGACATGCTTCATTTTTTAACGAGGTTGACATAGTAACAGGAACTTTCCTCTGACCAACTGATTCTTTTTTTAACGATGTTGACACAGTAAAAGGAACTATCCTCATGACCCACTGATTCATTTCTTAACGAGGTTGACACAGTAAAAGGAAATTTCCTCTTGGTGACCTTGTCATGGCTTCCAACTGGAAGAAAGACATGTCAATGGACACTCCTCGATCATGGCTTCCAAAAGGTATTTATCATATGGAAGAAAAATTCTCTGGAAGGAACACATGTCAAGGGACTCAAAAGGGATAGGAACACCGCGTTCAAATAATCCCATAGAGTTTTCCATGTCAATTACCAGATCTAAGTCAAAGGAAGTTGAGCAAACAGTGAAAGGCTCGCTTGCATCGGTAATTGAAAACATGGGACTGGTTGCCACATAAATAACCCGTGGCAGGGTAGATACCACTTCTGTATAAGAGACATTTAGGGGTGTCGGATTATTGGTAGTAGAATCAAGACTAACGAATGAAAGTTGGTCTACAGTCACAATTTTTCCATTGTGAGGGAAAGACATCACGTGAAAGAGTGTCGATACAACAGCTTTCATTGCATAGACATAGTCTCGTCCAAGGAGTAAATTGAAATCTAAGGGACCTCGAACTACCATAAGATCCATACAAACAATTTTACCTTCCAAGGTAATAGGAAACTTAGGAAGGATCCCTAAAGGTTCACTAATGGTTCTGTTAAAAGCTTTCAGATTTTGCGTAACAGGCACAAGCTGAGGGGAACCCAAAGCTTGCCAAGCAGTTGAGAATAAAATACTAACAGAAGCACCTTTATCTACATGAGTGCGGCATATACATGTGTGCGGTGTACATTCTTACCACAAGCCTTCACAATGATTTGGAAAGGGATGGAGGAAGGAAGACGAGGTTCTGTTAGTCTATTCCAATCAAAGGAAAAGACCTCTGTACTTGGAGGGGGTTCTGTAGAAACAGGTGAAATGCCCCCTGGCGTAGAATAATATGATGTAACAAGAATAACTTGAGCGATATGAATTTCACTCTCTACAGGGAGAATGGGATCGACCAAATTTGAAATTGAGTCGACCACTTGATCAACTAATGGATCATCACCTGAGTGATATCAGTTGCACTCTCCAATGGAAGAGTGGGATTGACTGTACTTGGAATTAGATCAATCACTCCGTCAGTTGACGATAGGTTGGGAGACATTTTATGGTAACCGATTGGAAGTTTTTGTTGTGGAACAACAAGGTTTTCCAAAAATTTTGAGGCTTCATCCATGTGAGGGCAAATGTGAGTTTGATGACTCCCTTTGCATAACCTATAAGGAAACCTAACTTTACCCTTTTTCCCAGGAACCTAACTATCACTAGTTGATGGATCAACAGTAAGTTGATGGGATTTTTCTGACCATACTTCCAAGACCTTAGGAATACCAGGACAATTGATAAGGAAGTGGTCATCCTTACAAAGCTTGCAAGGGAATTTGGGTTTACGATGCATGTTGGAGGTTTCCTCAACACTACTAACACTTACAGCCATGGTTGATTGGTTGACTTCTTTCTTATCTTGCTTCTTCTTCTTCTTAGCCACCTGGTTACTAGCGTCAAGGATTTTACCAAGCGAAGAGGAAGAAATATTGGGTGAAGAAGGTAAAGGGTCAACATGAGGTTGGTGGTGTTGAGATGGTGAACTATGTTGAGGTGAAGCATCCGGTTGAGGTGGAACAATTGGAGTATTTGGGGCCAACGAAGTTGAAAATAACCATATCGGTAAACCTATTGTAAATCCAGGTAATGACAATGTAGCCATATAAGGAGGATCAACATTTCCAAAGCAAGGAAAAGTATTAGGATTCTCGTTAAGAGGGGTTCCTTGGTTGGTAAATTCTAGAACAGTTGCCATTAGATTCAACTTCAGTGAATTTTATTAACAATTTAAAATTAAAATTAACAATTCACAACTCACACCTACTAATTAAAATTCACAATCCACACCTCAGGTCTCTAAAAAGTAAAACAAATAAATGAACACATGCTAACAAATCTAGGAGTCAAACCACACACAAACAGTAGATTCCCGCACTAAAAAAAACTAGTTAGTGATGAAATCCAACATCGTAGAATTTTAATGCAGAAATGGCGGTTGGAACAATTACCCCGACAACCTGCTTAATGAAACAGACCGGTGCAAGTTTCTCCACTTAAACTATATCGAGTGAAGAGAACCCTCTGGAGATTCCAAGTGAGTCTAGTCGACGTCTGCTCCAGGTACAACAGGACCTTCCCTCCATCGTCACCTTGGGAAAGAATCCTAAAGTATATAGCCACTAAGGTAACCAATGGGAACAAATATACCCGGGGGAACAGTCTACGATCCGACATACACGCAAGGGTAGAGTAACTAGCTCAATCCCCTTGAAGGCTCCTTGACATAATCTAAGGTTTACCGAAAAGTGACCCCAGGCTCCTCGACAATGGTCTATTCGAGGTTTACTGTTTTTAATAGGTGCACATCTACTATCGTTCCCAATGAGATAGATATGATTACCTCGCTGGTTCGGATATGATCTCGTGCTTGACTCCTTTAGGAGGAGCTTCCTAGATCCTACATGCAACAATTGGAATTTTTCCTACCGCAAGATGTTACTGTTTGTTTAGTTGCTTTGGAAAGTTAACTACAACCTATTCCAAAGCACTAATCCTGAGCTAGATTGGTGGAAAGAGCCCTAAAAATGTAAAAGTTACTAGATGAATTTTATTAAGCGTTGTGTTATTTGGGTTGTTATTATTCAAAGGGTAAATGGATATGAAACCAATGGTGTTATAACCCGACCCAAAACTGAATGCAATTGAAGATGATAATGTAATATTTTCAATTCAATGAATCCTTTTTAGAGTAAGGAGAGAGTTTCCATTCGCTTCAAACAATGCAAAAATTGATCAATAAGAGAAAATATAACAAATTCTCTAATGCACTAATTTCATCAAGAAAAACTAATGCTAATCAATTCCAATTTTTTTATTTTTATGTTTTTAAAACAAGCATAAAAACATGTAAATTCAAATCAAAGAAACTGATCTAAATCTACAATTGATTTTTCAGAATGTAAACTATGTAGTTGTAATTTATGCACAATTCACTTGAAAAGTATGCAAATGTAATCTATGCACATTTTTCATTCATATTTTGAAAATGAGAATTCTAATAATGAAAATGTAATCTATGCAAGAGAATTCTCAAACAAAAGATGATTCTAATGTAATCTAAAGAACCAATCAAGTGTATGTAAATAAAATTGGGTGAGAGTTCCAAAGATCAAAAAATAAAAACACTCAAAGGCAATTAACACTCAGACACAATTTAGCCCCCACCGGGGCGAATGAGGGGGGATTTTTTTTTTTTCAAAAACAAAAGCAAAAAGATGCAAAATTGTTAAGAGACTGAGACAAACCTCGAAGTAATGACCAAAGGAAATCAAATTAAAATTTCTCAAAAATAATATTCAAAACACCCAATTAACTTAACGGAGACTAATGAGAATGTAAGAGTTGCTTAAAGAAATTCACACAAGGCTTTTGACAGTCAAAACAAGTTTGGGTAAATACAGAGAATCATGTAATCTGGTTCGAGAAAAGAGAATTTTTAGTTTTTCAAAAATTTTCCTTAAGTTTGCAGGTTTTAATACAAAAAGGTGCAATACCGCACTGTTTGTACATAAAAACTGCAGAGGTTACCGCACTGTTTTGAAATAAAAAGTGGGGAGGCCAGAAAAAATATAGAAAAAATAAAAATTGTGATCTACTTTTCAGGGATTCTAATAGATAATTTACCCAACCCAGTGTAGACTAATCAAAATCAGAAGAACTCTTTCAAAATTCAAACTCAAAAAATAAAAAATAAGACTAAGTTCAAGAAATCCCCAGCGGAGTCGCCATTTTGTTAGGCGGATAAATCGTTCTTGCGAACAAGAAGGATCTCCCTAGTATCACAAGGATAGATAGAAACAAACAGGACAAATGTCAACTACTTTCTCTAGATTATGTATGATTTAGAATTTTATATGATGAAGAAAGGACCTACCTGTGACCCAATGCTAGTTGTATTCTTCTTTCCGTCGCTCCAAAGAAGTCACCTCTTAAGACCTGCAATCAAAGACATGGAAGAGAATCAAAAGCACCTGCACAATATACTAATTCATAAATCACAAATCTATCTTAATGATCAAGGAATTTAAGAAATAAGTCATTCAAGTAAACACATAAACAACTTATTGAGAAAACATGATCCATTTATATTATCTTTAAATAAAAGGAGTCTTACAACCGCGTTCATCTTGATGTCGTACAGGTCCTTCCGGGGTCCGGAACAAGCATTTTTCTTTGGTCTGACAAGCCCTTCCACTCTTTGAACCAGCCTAAATACGAGTGTGTAATCGTTCTCGCATGGATAATGGCTAGCAAAAAGAGTATGTTTATTCAGCAATTCTCTTCTCTAATGTAGTATGAAGTACAAAGCAAGTACTTTTTTACATATCAATATCTACCAAGTACAAAGCAAGTACTAAGTGTGTACAATCTCCAATCTTCAATCTCAGTGAGTACCCTTGAGACTGAACCATGGCCTCAATTTATAGCAGAATGGAAGTGGTTACAGCTCCAAAATGGAAGGGATAAAGTCCTCTTATCAAGGGATTAAGTTCCAAAGACCAAGGAATAGGCTCCTTTTATGAAGGGATAAAGGTTCATCAATGGAGGGAGTGAAGCTTCGACCAGATAACGCCTACTAGAAGCTTCCAGTTGGGAGAATATTCGATCAGCTGGGCTTCTATAACTTAATTTTTCTTCCATTTTACCTTTTACGGGGGTCCGCAGTTTTAATACACAAAATGTGTGGTAGGTACCGCAGTTTTTCTTTACAAATGGTGTGGTACCGTAGGTAATGGCTAAGAAAAGTGCAGAACTAGGGTTTCTATGATTTTTATGAGCTTTTCTCCAAATCCAAGACTTGGTTTAGGAACTTTAGGGTTTTAGACCTCTAAGGGAGCATTATATAGGTATTGTTGAACCCATATAAACAGTAAAATGTCATGGTGACAAAATAATGTGTAACAAGAGCAACCCCAAATGCTAACAAACTATTTAGCTTGTCGCCAATAAATGTGCATTTATACACCATCATGTGGCTCATTGTAACCATTATACTTACTTTAATAGTCTGTCAATTTAATAATATATAGTTCAATGGGGGTTATTTATTTTAGATTCCTTCATCGTCGGTGGTCTTGATGTTAGAATTATGGTGTGCATGGTTCCAACTAGTTGATGTTGTAATTTGTTCGTGATGGTAGCTAGATCATGTTGGCATTGAGGTTAACCCTATCTATTCTAGTTGATGTTTGGATTATTTCCTTGTATAATGGTTGCAACTAGTTGTGTTTACATTAGATTGAGATGGTTATGTTGGAATTGATGTCAGTCGTTGATGATGTAGATTGTTGGTGGCATGGTGGTCATGGAGGAGTTTTCTTATGTTGGCATGTGCATCGATGTCCATTTTGTGATGCTTTGTTATGCATTTATTAGAGGAATTGGAGATGCTACTACAGGTGGATGATGCAAATCTACAGGAGCTAGAGATGATAACTTGGGTGTCATTCATGTTGTTGCATTTCCACACTAGTTGAGTTGGAAACTAGGTCTTCATCTAGGTCTTCATGCATATGCTCATGGAGATTACTTGTTGCAGTGATGGTTTGGCTTCATGATGGTGATGATGATGATGGTGGTGGTGGTGGTGGTGGTGTTAAGATGCTACAGTGGTGTACACATGTGATGCATCTTGTGTAGGTGTAAGAGGAGAGTAGAGGACTTGTTGGAAATCATGCCAGACCTTGTTTGTTGGTTTCTAGGTCCATTTGGTAGTGGCACTTGGGATATAGGTTTTGTCCATTTACAGAGGTGTGAAAGTTGTGACGGAGGTTTGGAGGTAATTTTAGATGCTGATGAAGGTAAACAAATAGGTGGCAGAGGTTATGGGTTGAGTTTCTCATGCTTTTCCTTATATTTTTCCCCAAAAACATGGATTTAATCTTGTGTATGTGGTTGAAGGGATCCAACTGCATGGAGATAGGCTTATCCATGGGATTTCAACTAATATTAACTAAATTTGTACACGTGGTTGATCATTTTCATGAAAAATCCTCCATATTCCTTGCGCACATCGAGTGTAATTTGACTTGGAAATTCCAAGAGGATTTTTTATTAAATGGTAAAGGTCAGAAATGGTTGATTAAGTCCTCCAATGGGTGTGAACACATTAAGTGCACAAGTAGTGATTATAATGGCTTGATTTCATAAACTTTGTGCACTCTTGATCCCAGGCCAAAAGTGAAATTCACCCCTAATGTTTTATATTATTTACTTTGGAGTTGTGTGATGGTTGGTTCAGTGTGAGACTGAGTTAGAGAAAGTTGAATAGAGGAAATAAGCTTCGGAGCTATTTGTGAGAAGGATTACTTCAATGTATGAGTTCTAATGGAAGTAGAATGAGTAGATCTATTTGTTGAAGCTGTGTTTTGTTTTAGAAATTCATATTACAAATTAGAGAAGCATAGAATTGGAGCAGAGGTGTTGATAGAGATGGAGAGCTGGGTATAGCTCCATATTTGAGAATCTCACTTTTGTTTTGCAGGTGTTGATAGTGCATTTGGAACATAGCCATTGTGTTGTATGCTCCTAATTGTATTATGCATAAATTACAATGTAGAGCGAGGGTTTGACATTATGGATGAGTGTGAGGTTTATTTTTGTTGTCACTGATATTATTGTTAAGTTTTTATTGGATGGATTGAGGACACTATTTTGCTTGAATGGAGAACATATGATTATGGTGATTTTATTTGATTTGATGATGTTGTCTTGTTGTTGGAGATTGTATTGTAGATTTGAATCAGTTTGAGCAGGAAGTCTTGGGATCTAGTATGAAAATAGATGAAACAAGGTTCACATAGAGTAGAGGAATAATGACTTCATGGGTGTGGAGTAGTGATTGTGAAGTTTCAGTGAAAGAAACAATTTCTCCATCCAATCGGAGTTGGATAGTATAATCAGATTTGGGAGAGGATCGTTGATCGTGGTAGTTTTCAGTTGATGGTAGTCTGTAGATCCGTGTGAGAATAAAGTATTTAGAGATGGTTAGTAGAATCGAGTCTCCTGGCTGATTGGTGTTGGCCTATTGTATATGAGGTCAAGTCTCCTAGTTTATGGGAGTCAACAAATCTATGTGAAATACATATTTTTATTAATAGAAGATTCAAAGCAATGCGACAGTAGAAAGGGTGGTGTTTTTCCCATTTGTTGGATGGATAAGTCGTTCTTACTGACAAGACAGACCTCCCAAGTGTCCTACAGACAGCTAGCAATAAACAGACAAATAAAAACTATTTTCTCTAGAAAATATTCGATTCAGAATTAGCTACAACAGGGGTTTTGAAGACCTACCTGTAGTCTAGCGCTATTTGTAATGATCTTCTTTCTAGTTGCTTGAAAGAGTCGTCTTCAAAGATCTGCAATCACAAACATGAAAAAAAAAATCAATAGCATCTGCATAGTATAAACTAATTCACGAATCATATATCTATCAAGATGATCAAGGAATTCAAGAAGAAAGTTAATTAATTAAATAACTCATTGATTAAACATGATAAACAAGCTACTTAATTAAAGAACTCGTTGAGAAAACAGATTTTATTCGTATTATCTTCGATGAAGAAAGAGCCTTACAACCGTGTCCGCCTTGATGTCGTACAAGCCTTCCTGGGGTCCGGAACAGGCGTTTCCTTTACTCTGACAAGCTTTGCACTCTCTCAGCTAAAATGCACATGGGTGTGTAATCATTCCCACATAATGATCAGTTAAGAGAGTCTGAGTTTGTACAACATTTCTCCTCAAAAATTCTCAAAGTCTCACTCTTTTCAATCTCAGTCAGTACCCTTGAAACTGAACCAAAGCTTCAACTTATAGGAGAAGGAAAGTGGTTACAGCTCCAAAATGGAAGGGATATAGTCCCCTTATCAAGGGACTAAGTTCCAAATTCCAAGGAATAGGCTCCTTTTATGAAGGAATGAATGTTCATGATAAATGGAGGGAGTAAGGCTTCGACCAGATAACGCCTTCTAGAAGCTTCCAGCTGGGATAATATTCGACCAGCTGGGCTTCTAGAACTTACTTTTCCACTCATTTTACCTTTTACGGGGGTCCGCAGTTTTAATACACAAAACGTGCGGTAGGTATCGCAATTTTTCTTCAGAAAAGGTGCGGTACCGCAAGTAATGGCTAGGAAAAGTGCAGAGTTAGGTTTTTTATGATTTTTATGAGCTTTTCTCCAAATCCAAGACTTGGTTTAGGAAATTTGGGGTTTTTTACTTCTAAGGGAGCATGATATAGGTGTTGATAGACCCATATGAACAACTAAATGTCATGGTGACAAATTTTAGTGTAACAGATTGCCCCCTAAAGCGCGAAGTCTAAGATAATTCGAAGAGTGAAGTGCTTTATCATTTCAAGGATTAGCCTGTGGACACCCCACTCGGAATCCTGTAAAAACATTCAATGCAAAACACATACACACACACACACACATCTATATATATATATATATATCATCACTGAGGTAGGCATTCCCATACTCAGATCAAAAACTAACTAAAATTATCCTAATACATAAATGATTTTAATATTACATCAACATTGTAGACACAGCATGGACGCAGCCATCTGTAATGAATAGTCTACTGCATAATGAATAATAAAACTCCTCGCAGCCTAGATGGTGGAAACTAGATCCAGGGTCTTGATTTCTGCTTCCCGAACTAGTACGATTCTATCCATGCGATTAAATGTGTTGAAGTCGAACATGGTAGAACCCACTTGATTACCAGTCAATGATGTGAACTATTAACAAGTGTGAGAGAAACCACCAATAATGAAAATGGCTCTCAAAGTACTCAGTACAATCCATGAAATGTGAATAAGTGATCTGAAGTTGAACATTTCATGGAATTGTTCGATCGAAGGTCAATGATGCAACCTATCGTCGAAGGCGAGAAACCTGCCATTAAGGTATGCAGATTCCAAGGTATTGATGGATTCTAGATCGACTTCCTAGATGATGAGCTGTCGTCGATAGAAAGTGATCCGTCGTAAGCAAGCTCATGACATGAAACCATAGAACAAGTTTTGAAGAATTTTTTTGCAAGGACTGACTCAAGGATGGTCAATGCAAATGGAGACAAATGTTTGCAGATGAATGGTTTGTTTGACTGTCCTCTTGAACACATAATGACACTGCAGATGGTTTGGTAACAATTTCCCTAAGCTAATACCCAGAAACTGGCTGAAGACCTTCAATGTGGTTTGATTAACTGATAGGCAAAGGATTTTCCCAACCCAGGTAGAAGTGTGACAAAAAGTGTCGTGTTCAAGAGTGGTTTACTGCTTTTAAATCAAAGCGTAATGAATGGATTCATTTTCTCTCTTTTTCCCCCACCATTTCTGGCAAGTACCTCTTTATTTTTGACAAGCTTGAGGAGGATAAAATTTTCTTGTTTATAAGCTCATCCTTCGGACGAGTCCAACTTAGTTTAAAATCGAACCCTAATAAGGAGTGGTATGTTCATGTTTGTAATCGACAGGTCCTTTATTGTTAAATTTTAACGAGTCCAGTATAGGAGAAACTCAGTGTTTTTCAATTTTAGGGAGTCAGAAGAAAAACTTAAGGAAATTCCGTGGGTGTACTTTTTCATAATTTTAGTCTCTTAGGCCCGAAAAAGGATAAAATAATGCGGGAGAGAACTCTATTGACCATGATTAGTCAACGTATACGTTTTTCGTAAATAGTCCATTTCAGTCCGAAAAAGGGGTAAACTTATACTGAAAGGACGACTGTTCATTTCCTTTAACGAGTTTGAATAGTCAAGTACTCGGCAATCTTTTCATCTTTAGATAGTCTGAAAAGGGCTTAAAAGAGAACTCCAAGGTTTCACTTTTTCGTAATTTTCAAGAGTCTGAAAAAAGTGATAAAAGTATACTCAGTAGTTTCGCTTTTTCTGTAAATTTTAACGAGTTCGAAAAAGTGATAAAAATGTACTCATATGGCTGAATTTCAATTTAATGAACGAGCAGGAAAAGACGGAAAGAACTCGGCATTTTCATGTGTTTTACGAGAATGAAAGATCGCAAAATAATCTCAGGATTTTCATGAGTTTAACGAGTCTTGAAAATAATAACCGAAATCGACTCAAGATAGGTTTCATTTTTACAAAAGCTTGAAATAGAGAAAAACTATGCTTCAGATAGGTTTGTTTCATTTTTACACAAGCTTGAAACAGAGAAAATTGTGCTTGAAAAGGTTTGTTTCATTTTTGCACAAGCTTGAAACAAAGAGAAAATTGTGCTTGAAAAAGGTTTGTTTCATTTTTTCACAAGCTTGAAACAAAGGAAAAATCATGCCTGAGATAAGTTTGAATGCTCCCCAAGCGTAACTTGTTAGAGCGCATGCCCCCCAAGCTTCATTTCACTCAACTAAGTAGACTACTGGTTATTAAAAGCTGGATGGAATGAAGGTTCATTTACGAGATCGGATGAAAGACTCGACTTGAATAGGAGAGGATTTATTTCATTTTTTAATGGGCTTGACACAGGAAAAGAATTTTTCTCATCAGGGACCAGTTTCATTTTTTAACGAGGTTGACACAGTAACAGGAACATTCCTCAAAAGGGCCTGTTTCATTTTTTAACGAGGTTGACATAGTAAAAGGAACTATCCTCATGGTGACCTGCTTTATTTTTGAATGAGGTTGACACAATAAAAGGAATTATCCTCATAAACTACTATTTCTAATATACCTACATAACCTACTGATTCATTTTTTAATGAGGTTGACACAGGAAAATAACTGTCCTCATGGGTTTGTTTCATTTTTAAACGAGGTTGACACAGTAAAAGAACTGTCCTCATGGGCCACTGATTCATTTTTTAACGAGGTTGACACAGTAAAAGGAACTTTCCTCTTGACCTATTGATTCATTTTTTAACGAGGATGACTCAGTAACAGGAACTATCCTCTGACTTGATTCATTTTTTAACGAGGTTGACTCAGTAACAGGAACTATCCTCTGACCAACTGATTCATTTTTTAACGAGGTTGACACAGTAAAAGGAACTCTCCTCATGGTGACCTTGTCATGGCTTCCAACTGGAAGAAAGACATGTCAAGGGACACTCCTTGATCATGGCTTCCAAGAGGTCTTCATCAGATGGAAGAAGAGTTCTCTAAAAGGAACACATGTCAAGGGACTCAAAAGGGATAATAACATCGCGTTCAAATAATCCCATAGAGTTTTCCATGTCAATTACCAGATCTAAGTCAAAGGAAGTCGAGCAAACAGTGAGAGTCCCGCTTGCATTGGTAACTAAAAACATGGGACTGGTTGCCACATAATTAACCTGTGGCGGGGTAGATACCACTTTAGTATAAGGAACATTTAGGGGTGTCGGATTTTTGGTAGTCGAATCAAGACTAGTGAATGAAATTTGGTCAACAGTCACAATGTTTCCAATGTGAGGGAAAGACATCACGCAAAAGAGTGTCGATATGACAACTTTCATTACATAGACATAGTCTTGCCCAAGGAGTAAATTGAAATATATGGGGCCTCGAACTACCATAAGATCAATACATACAGTTTTACCTTCCAAAGTAATAGAAAACTCAGGAAGGATCCCTAAAGGTTCACTAATGGTTCTGTTAAAAGCTTTCAGATTTTGCATAACAGGCACAAGCTGAGGGGAACCCAAAGCTTTCCAAGCAGTTGAGGATAAGATACTAACAGAAGCGCCTTCATCTACATGTGTGCGATGCATATTCGTACAACAAGCCTTCACAATGATTTGGAAAGGGATGGAGGAAGGAAGACGAGGTTTTGTCAGTCTATTCCAATCAAAGGAAAAGACCTCAGTACTTGGAGGGGGTTCAGTAGGAACAGGTGAAATGCCCCTTGGCGTCGAAAAATCTGATGTAACAAGAATAACCTGAGCAGTATGAAGTTCACTCTCTATAGGGAGAGTGGGATCGACCAAATGTGAAATCGAATCGACCACTTGATCAACTAATGGATCATCAACCTGAGTGATATGAGTTTCACTCTCCAATGGAAGAGTGGGATTGACTGTACTTGGAATTAGATCAATCACTTCGTCAGTTGACGGTAGGTTGGGAGAAAGTTGACGGTAACCGGTTGGAAGTTTTTGCTATGGAAAAGTATGGTTTTCCAACAATTTTGAGGCTTCATCCATGTGAGGGCAAATGTGAGTTTGATGACTCCCCTTGCATAACCTACAAGGAAACCTAACTTTACCCTTTTTCCCAAGAACCTGACTATCATTGGTTGATGGATCAACGATAATTTGATGAGAATGTTCTAACCATACTTCCAAAACCTTTGGAATACCAGGACAATTGATAAGGAAGTGGTCACCCTTACAATTCTTTCAAGGGAATTTGGGTTTACGATGCATGTTGGAGGTTTCCTCAACACTACTAACACTTACAGCCATGGTTGGTTGGTTGACTTCTTTCTTATCTTGTTTCTTCTTCTTCTTCTTCCCTTTCTTCTTCTTCTTAGCCACCTGATTACTAGCGTCAAGGCTTTTACCAAGCGAAGAGGAAGAAGGGAGGAAGAAATATTGGGCGAAGAAGGTAAAGGGTCAATAGAAGTTTGGTGATGTTAATATGGTGAACTCTATTGAGGTGAAGCATTCGGTTGAGGTGGAACAATTTGAGTATTCGGGGCCAACGAAGTTGAAAATAACCATATCGATAAACCTATTGTAAATCCAGATAATGACAATGTAGCCATATAAGGAGGACCAACATTTCCAAAGCAAGGAAAATTACTAGGATTCTCGTTAAGAGAGGTTCCTTGGTTGGTAAATTCTGGAATAGTTGCCATTAGATTCAACTTCAGTGAATTTTATTAACAATTTAAAACTAATAATTAACAATTAACAATTCACAGCTAAACAATTAAAATGCACAATTCACACCTATGGTCTCTAAAAGTAAAAACAAACAAATGAACACACGCTATCAAATCTAGGAGTCAAACCACACACAAACAGTAGATTCCCGCACTAAAAACACTAGTTGGTGATGAAATCCAACATCGTAGAATTTTAATGCAGAAATGGCGGTTGGAACAGATACTCTGACAACCTGCTTAATGAAACATACCGGTGAAAGTTTCTCCACTATGCCATCTTGAGTGAAGATAACCCTCCGAAGAGTCCAAGTGAGTCTAGTCGACGTCTATTCCAGGTACAGTGGGATCTTCCCTCCACCGTCACCTTGGGAAAGAATCCTAAAAACTTTGGCCACTAAGGTCACCAATAGGAACAAATATACCTGGGGGAAAAATCTACGATCCGATACATGGTTTTGTGCATGGTTCTGCACATGGTTTTGGGCATGATGGTTTTCTGCCCATGGTATTTTGTAGATCCATTCAAAGGAACTACGATTATGTTCTAATCCAGGGTTAATGGATTGGGGTTTATGAATGCTTCGACGTGTATATATATGCATTGTAACATTGAGAGGAATATAATGAAAAACCAAGCTGGTAGTCCCAGTTTTGGGATCCAAGGGAAAATATCTTTGTATATATGTTTTATTTTTTATGCTCTCGCTATTGTTTTATTTTCTATTTTAAGAGTTCGTTTGCAGATAATTTTTGTACAGGGTTAGAAACTACAGATTGGTTGAGAAAAAAAGGTGCACTAAAAGGCTTTCATTAAATGGTGGAGGGATTCATAAAGGTTGCATCTTCTTGAAGAGAGGAATCCTTGTTATTTGTAATAAAGGATATGATGGTAAGAAGTTCTCAAGTGTGATAAGAGGGGTTTCATGGAAAAAAAAACAAAATAGAGTTGTTTATGGTAGTTTTACACTCATTGTCAAACCCAAAATTCATGGAGAGGATCTAGGTTTAGGGGTTTGAGAGACTTTCTAGATGAAATAAAGCTAAAAGTGTAGGGAAACCTTGAAATTGGAATTTAAAATAAGTTTTCACTTGGTCAAAGGTTTCTCAAGTGATGAAAAATGAAGAAGGGGAGAATTCAATCAAAGGAAGTGAGATGTACAACATCCAATGACCTCCTTTCAGAAGTGGATAATGACATGCATGGTTGCTATTTGTGGGGGGGAGGGGGTTGATGGATAAGGTGAAGGCAAGTAGGGTGTGGTTCTCAAGCGATATGGAAGAGACTAAGAAATTTCAAATGTAAAGGAGTACCTCTTCAATGGACAAGATGTATCACATATTTGATCAAATTGGCTCCATTGCTTTTTCGAAAAGAAATGAAATCGCTAGAGTCAAGTTAGTGTAGAAGACCATCAAGAGAAGTAGTTCATGAGATTCCCAAAGTTGTATAAGTTGCCTCACATAGGTTGTAAGGGGTCATATACCATCATTTGAAATATTGTGAAGGCCCATGGTGCCTAGGTCAGTACCCTAAAGGAAAAGGTAATCCTTCAATACGATCCAAATTTATGAAGGAAACAAAATGAAATACAGGCTTAAAGCCAAAACATTGAGATACAACAAAACTTGACTTCAATTAACAACTGGAAAATTTTGAAATTGTTTACATGTAGAATAAAAGTAAATTAGCTCAAATAGTGGTAACATTTCTCTAAGAAGAGATGTGACAACTACACACATTTTTGAAGTGTGTTATAATGAGGCTTGAAGGCCTTTTTATCACGAAGAAACAATGAGAAACCATGAACATACAAAACCTTAATCCTAGGAGATGAAGCACCGAAGGCTTATGGGCCCTGATGGGGTAAGTTGGAATGTCAACTTCCCGGGGTCATACTTGGGCATAAAATATTTGTTTGGCACACATGATAGTCCATTGGAAGGTAAATGCGAGGAGTAAAAAATTAATTTGATGACAATAGGATACAATTGTAGGCATGTTTCCCAAACAAAATGTCATTTAGGGCCTAAAAATGGCTCTAAAATTTCATGACCTAAAAACTGCCAAAATAGGAAATTTGTGTTGAGTCAGTGGAATAGGTGGGTGGCCACCAATATCCACTTGGATCACAATATGTCTTGAAGTGTTATGTATAATGATTGGGTTTTAGCGTTGAAATCCCCTAAGAGGATAACTCCACCAAGAGTGGAGTAATGAGAGATACCATGGTGCAAGTCAATATATGGATCCCCATTGGACTCAAGATGAAGTTCATGTGTGAGGAAGAAACCTAAGAGGGGGGGAACTCCCATGATTCAATATCAACATGATATTTCATGCTCATTGGAGGCAACCATAGAAACATTAGCTTAAAGGGGTTCATGGTAAAGAATGCCACATTTTTAGAGCCCCTAATATTTCTAAATTGGATCATTATATTGTTTTCCATCCATATCGATGCATTCAAAGTGGAAAAAGTGGAGGAATCAGCTCACACAACCATTTCTATGGTGGGACCCATTTTTTCAAACTGGGGTGTTTTTGTAGCCACGACAACAACCCCAATTTTTTTACAATTTCAAAAATTTGGAGTCTCCCCCTTCTCAACACTTTATTAGAATTTTCCTATGAATTTATAAACTTCACCTCTCCTCTAAATTGAATTTGGTTGCATTGCATTCTTGCAGGCTTAGCCTTAAACCTTGAAATATTTATTCTTTTTTCTTTGTCGCAAGTCGTAATCACAGCTTGCAGTGCTACCTTGTCTGGCCTCTGGAAATGTGATTTGTGACTTCAACTATAAGGCCAATCTCTCAAGGTCATAATTCACAAGTCTAGTTCCCAATAACTTATCATATAGCTTCTAGAAATTTGATTGATGACAAAGAGTAATTTTGTGTCCTCCTAAGTTTCAAGTCGCAAGTCACACATTTAGAGCCTAGTGTTTTATTGACTTCCTTTTATAAATGTGGCATGTAACTAAGCTTCTCCACATTTCTCAACTTGCATTTGTCGCATGTGACCTAAACAATTCGTTTTTTTCAACTAAGATTTCTTCACACATGCAAGTTTCTTATATAATGAAAGTGTTATCCTCTCATTTCATTGTGCACTCTAGCATTGGACAAGTGACTCATCTCTCTGGATAGAAGTTGTGACTACGATTTTTCTTGGTAAGTAACTCATCCCCTTCCATCATTACTTGTTGTATTATTCTTTAGGCATTTAATCAATTCGTCTACCCTACTCATGAATACTTATACCTCCAAATACATATTTCCTCTTAGTCCTCTACACACCCATCCATGAGATACATATGTTCGATCTTTCCCTTAATCATGCTCTTGCATGAATGTTTGAATCCTTATTTGGTTCTTGGACTTGGCCTCCCTTCTCTCAAACCCTCGCCCATTATTTCTTTTGCAAGGTTTTTGTTCTCTAAATTTAAGTCACATTTCATCATTTCAATTTCCCAATTACGAAGCATGAAATCATATGAGTTTATTAATGAAATAATATGAGTTTATTGGTGAAATCATATTATTCACTTTGATTTTAAACGCATATATCCATTTGAGTGAAATTGGATATGTTTATTGGTTGAATTTGTATGGTTCATGGGTTAAAACCTTAATTGAATCATATATCTCATTACATAACAAAATTTTCACATGTAATTCGAGTGCCCATATCTTCCATTTGATCCTTGGATTTGTGATTTTTTTAGTAGACCCTTTTCCCCTAAATAAAAAATTGTGATTTTAGTCAGTACTCAAAGCCTTCTAAGGTCTAGAAATGTGATTGGAAACTGGAATAGGTGTCCTCACTTCCTTAAGTTTCAAATCATGTGTACGAGCCTCAATGACACTAAGATCCAAATTTGCTACTAGACTGGGGATCCTCCCTTCTAAAGTCACAAATTTCATATGCAAGCATCAATCACACTAGGATGTGGGTTTGTGACTAGAGTGAGAGGCCTTAAGTCACAAATCACACTTCTAATCCTTAGTTACACTAGAAATTTAAACAACAAATTACACTATAACTTGAAATTGTGACTTGCCTAGAATCCTAATTTGTGACCTAACCCTATCATCTCAAGATTGCAACCTAAAACATTGTAATTTTTCTTAATTAAATTGAAATAAGTGATTAATCTAACATCTTGTTTCACTAATGAATATTTTCGAGATGTAATGAACTATTGATTTGGATTTCCTTAGCATATCCTCTTCTTCTGGAGAAATGGTTATTCCCATCATAAAAGGATCTGACATAAGTTATGGCAAGATAGAGAGCGGCATAGGAGTTGTGGATAACCCTCTTAAACTACCCATATATGGTGATACTTCTTAATTTATTGACAAGACAATAAACCTAGGATGATATATATATATATATATATATATGAATTGTTTACCCACAAGGATATACCAATTGATGAGGAAGATTTCTAGGTGTACATCAATGTGAAGAAGTCTTGGTTACACAAAGTTGTCGCACACCCTCCAGTATTCATGAGTGCGGAGACTATAAAATGGATTATTCAACATATAGATGAATATCGATTTACAATAAAAAATTACCAGGTAGAATCGGTGGCATCATTCACAGTGGCTGACATAGAAAATTAATACAAGATTCACTGGCATTAGGAGACTTTCAATACCAGGTGGTTTGCTAGATTTGATGGATCGGTTAAAAACATCTTGAAATATTAGTGGCATGGGCCAAGAAATTTTAGGCATAGATCATATGGGATTTACGAGACTAAATTAATCAGAAAATTTTATCAAATGCTATGATAAATAAGCTTCATGGAAAATCAAGCATCGATACCTTTCAAGAGAGTTGGGTTTCATTTGTCCATGCATGTGCCACTAAGGGAACCATATTAAACTGGGAAAACATGTTGGCATCCTCCATCAAATCTAATTCCCAAGCAGAAAATCATCCACCAGAGATGGGGCAGTCAAAATTTTATATGTCATCTTACCTATTGGATGTTATATGTGCAAAATGTGATTTTGAAGGGCTAGGTTTGAAATGGATTCCTGATCAAGAACTACCTATGCATATTTATTTTAAGCATCTGTGGAACTCAGGGTATATGGGATTTTATGAGAAGATCATTGAATACTTCATTTCTCCCTTGTATCATTTACTTTTTGGCACAGAGCCTTCATGCATGTCCAATAGAGCTAGAGATTCTCTACATGATATTGTAGATTGGTTTCCTCTTGGCGATTCAACTTACATCATGCTCTGCCTACATTCATTATGGAAAAATTATTGTAGTAGGAGGTTTCTTACCAACGCACTACTGGATTGTCCAAGACCTTGGTTAAAGCTAGAAATTCCCCACGACCTATCTTCCCATTGGATATTGGGGCTTACTCCATTAAAATTTTCAAGGAGGCAGAAGCAAAAGATGAAGAATTACAACAATTAAGATTTGGTGAATTGAGTTTTCAATATATATATATATATATATATATATATATATATATATATATATATATATATATATATATATATATATATATATATATATATATATATATATATATATATATATATATATATATATATGAACCTAGAGGAATAATCATGGGAAAATTCAAAGCGATTGGGTATAGTTGGATGTATACTTCAACCACTGAGGAAGAGGAAGATAAGGTAAAAAAAATTACAACTCTTCTAAGTAACTGGAATCAACTCTTCAAATTAAAAAGGGGGAGAAATCAGAGCATGATACTCAAGAAATCATGATCTGAGAAGTGAGAATCATTATTCTCAAGATAAAATAGGAAAAGGAAGCCAACAAAGAGAAGCAAAAGAAACAAAAGGATGAAGAAAAAGCTAAAACAAAAGCAACAAGAGGAACTTGCTTCTTAGTTTGCATGGTAAGATAATCATTTTAGAATGTTGGATGTGGAAATTTGGAATTCAATATTGTTTGGAGAAGAAGAAGATTGAACTTAAGGGAACAACATCCATCTTTCATTTGTTGATGGCAAAAATCAGACCCCACGTACCGTTTTCCTCTATCTAATTCTATCTTTTTTAAATTCTTTGGGAACCTCGCTTTCAACACTTAGTGGGAGGATATTCTAGGAACTTAACCTGCTCTCCTCATCAATGGGCATAGGTGTTATAGGTCAATTTGGGAACCATTCCCAATGACCTGGTTAAGCTGGACATCATCCCTAGAACTAATGAATAGGGTCTATCATCCCTTATCATTTCAGTTGCTATATGCCCTAAGACAAAGAACAAGAACAAATCATCCATGACTTCCATTGCAAGGTTTCCAAGATTTGAAGTACATGTTATATCACCTATGATCTCACCAACGCAGCCTCTCAAGGGACTAATTGCTTTGCATATGCAGGCACCTCCATTCAAGGGTGCTCTGCAAAGCACTTCTTGACACTCAAGGGTGCGTTGGTCAATTGGGAGTGAAATTTTGCTTCTTCCGAAATCTCCACATGGCCAGTGCCTTCTAGAAGAGTGCATATGTGTCAAACTTCGAATCCATGTGTTTATTCAACACCTATGAGCTTGGGAACATTTCTTGCCTATTATTAGAAAGTCATTGATTGTGAAACTACCTTCAGCTCATCTATAAATTGAGCACAGTTCCTAGTGCTTGAGAAGGAAGAAATTTGGTAGAGAAATGTTGTTGGATTCTCAACTGAGTGTTTGATTTGAGTGATATACTGCTGGAGAGATGTTCATTGTGACGAGGATGGGATGATGCTGGAGTTGGTGACATCAAATCAATCGCTGGTTGTAACCTCCCCCTTCTATCCATTAATAAATATTGTTGCTCATTTTCCCACATACGTATCTGTATAAGTTTCTATATTTCATATTATGGATTCTTAGCTGATGTATATGTTTCATGTTTCATTGATTTAACTGATTAAGATAAATAACTATCTATATATTACAATCTCTTTGTTTTTTAGTGTTCATACTTGCAGGAACTAGTCTGGCGATCAAAGTTGTATTGGAAGCTACAACAAGAGCGACAGAAGGAGAATAGGAAGCGCTTGGACCCCAAGTAGGTTTCTCCATCTTTCTATGTGTCTATTTACTCTTAGGAAAAGTGTCTGCAAAGTCTTTGATCTGTTGTTCTAAATGCATAGCACCACATTTAGGGAATGTGTTTTATCCGTAATTCATATTTCCGCATAACAAATTGGCGACTTTGCTAGGGAGTTTACCCTTCATCCTTGGTGTGTTTGCCTTTGTTTATCCACCCTAGCATCTAGTCTTAAATATTAGGCTTTTTTAAATTAAAATTTGCATTAGAAGTGTGTCAACAGCGTGAGTTTTTGTTCTTTGTTGCGCCCAACGCACTGTTGGTCAAGACACAATGCTTTGCATAGCACTGTCTCCCACTCAAGGGTGCTTTGCAATGCATTGTCTCCCTTTAGAGACTGCATTTCCCCATAAGCCAAACAAATTCCCTTTGAATTTTTCATTTCCATTGCTTTCAGCCTTTGGCAATTGTGCCTTAAATGGACTGATTTTATAAATTAATTGAGTAGGAAATAAGGAAAGAAGAGCCATGCCTTCCTTTGATAAATCCATAAGGTAGAGAGGACAAAAATTTA
Source organism: Pinus albicaulis (assembly GCA_034641835.2). Taxonomy (NCBI): domain Eukaryota; kingdom Viridiplantae; phylum Streptophyta; class Pinopsida; order Pinales; family Pinaceae; genus Pinus; species Pinus albicaulis. The sequence goes on along the minus strand of CM076575.1, from coordinate 1,753,691,382 downwards.
AGGAGGATGGATGGGTTGTGCTGACAATTGGGACAACCTAAAGTCAACAAGTAGGAAATGTAAGGAGGATCTAACACAACAACATCCCCACAACCACGTGAAGTTAGAACCACCATGACCGAGCTAGAATAAGGTTACAAGGAATGTCTGCACATGCAACCAAAAATGATTTAAATTGCGTAATGGAAGGAAGATCATCACACTTCATGCATTCGGGAGGACAAATTTAAGGGAAAAAAAAATACAAAGAAAATAGAGAATGAAGGAGAGAACAACAAATCGAGAATAAGAGAAGAAACTTTGAGGAAGGATAAAGAAGAAATGCCTACATTGTAGAGGAAGAAAAGCCATAGACCGGAAAAGAAAAGGAGTAGAAAGCTCTGCGTTTCTATTAGAACACATGGAGCAAATCCATCATTTGGTTGAGCATTGGGAGGTGGAAAAATAACTCTCATGTGAGTACAATGGTCTCTATATTCCATATAAGACTATATAGAGGAGATGGTTTTCTTTGGATTCCCTTATCAAATTGTGTTGATGCTTATTCCTTGGATTCCCAAAAGGATAGTTCTTTAGCCCCTTCTACTTGTTTTCTTGGTTTTTACAATGAGATACAAACTCCCTTGTTGGTTTGAGGGCGGAGGTATAAGCCTCTACAATTATTTTTTTGATTTGAGGGTGGAGGTATAAGCCTCTGGACCCAATTTTTGGTTGGAGGGTGGAGGTATAAGCCTTTGGATCCCCTTGTTGATTCTATGGTGGAAGTATAAGCCTATCAACTCACATGTTGATTTTAGGGTTGAGGTATAAGCCTCCAAACTCCCTTGTTGGTTTAAAGGTGGAGGTATAAGCCACTCGATCCCCTTGCTGATTTGAGGGTGTAGGTATAAGCCTTTGGACCCCCTTGTTTATTTAAGGGTAGAGGTATAAGCCTCTGGATTACCTTGTTCATTTTAGGTTGGAGGTATAAGCCTATGGATCCCCTTGATGAGTTTAGGGTGGAGGTATAAGCCTCAAGATTCCCTTGTTTTTAAAAGGGTGGAGGTGGGACACCTCTAGACCCCCTTGATAAGTTGGTGGGTGGAGGAGAGAGCCTTTAGATTCCTTTGTTTCAGCCTGTAATGGTAGAGCTACAATTATCATTTAAGTACCTAAAGGGTGGAGGTGGATGGTCCTTTAGAATCCTTGTTTCAGCTGACAAGATCAGTTTAATCCCTTAAGCACTCATCCTCAAGCTCTGGAATCTAGCTTGGGGGTGACTATTACAAGAAAGGCTTGATTGCAATGTGTCTAAGGTTGGGTGGAGAGTTCAAGTCCCAATCTCAGTTGTTGAGGAAATTTTCTAAGATATGTGTATACTCAAGCCTTGTACCTTAAATGTTAAGCATATGTATGATGTGTTAGCTTAAAGCCGGTATTGGTATTAATTCAATGTGTTGATCAAATGCCTTTGTTATAATGGGGAATATGATTTCCTGCATGCATGAGGAATATGTAATCATGTGTGATATGTTGAGACATTTGTATGATTATTATCATTGTATGAGGGATTTGTAGATCCCTATAATTGTTGATATACTCTTGGTTAACTACACTATTTCCAATGTTTGATGACGACTCAACTATTCCACTATGGTATGTGTGACACTCCTATATTTAATTGTTATGTTTAACTAAGGATCTCTATGCTTGAGCATTACAAAAGTATCGTTTAAAGGGACTAATTATAGTCTATTATGAGTTAACATCGATCCTTGTGTATGCAACTGGATGTTTCTTTCTTTCCCTTATGATTAATGAACGAGATAATGTATTATGCATGGAGATGCTAAGAGGCATGATGGAGTTTTTAAGAGCCTGATTTTAATAGGTCTGGTGCTACTGTAGTCGGAATTATAGGGTACCATAGCCATGGATTTGGCTTGATCATGATGCTTGTGTGAAAGGTCGATTTACATCATCTTATCTGCCTAAATGGGCTTAAGTATGGATGAATGGATAGATCTCTGGTGGGCATTAAGGGGTTTGTTCCTAAAATCAAAATAGGCCCATGCATAGTAGAGCAATGTGACCAAGTGTTGAGGGCTAAAGGAGCCCCAAATATACACATAAAACATGTGTCGTAGGGGTTGGAAGTTTAGGGACTGAAGGAGTAAGAAGACTTGATCTTTATGCACCATGTGAACATCTGTTATGTATAAGCGTTGAGAGCAGGGGTTGAAGTTAAATTTCCAATGGCTAAAAATGTAGACTCCCTGTAAAGCCATGTGGCTAGGAGCCATGACCAAGGGCACACAGCAGGAGAAGCTCATAGGCATCAGATTCTTCTAAAAATTTATTTTTGTCCACTTGTACCATAACTATTTCCCCATAAATTTATAGAGGAGTCTAGGGCAACCTCATCGAGGTTTATTCGCCAAGACAACGTCACGAGGTGGCACGAATGGTTAGACATTTAATGTATCAAGACGGAGGACCCCAAAATTGGCTATATCATGAAATTGAGTTTTACCACACAACAAAGGACCAGGTGGGAGAAATTCCTAACATGGCAGGTGACGTGGCCTCATAGGCATGTGGAAACCCAATAGGCAGGACATGTGTCACTTGGTCTGGGGTTTTCGTAGGGCAAATCAACTTGTAGATGAGTAATACGTGACACTCTTAGAGGAGAGCCACACGGAGGGTGTGATGTCACTCCGAAGATATAAACCACTGACATCACCCCTGACACCTTGACCCTAGTGATTTCTAGTGGAGTTAGGTGCAATTTTATTGGGATTTTATTCTCAATATGAGGTGGCAATAGTGGGGCCCACTTGCACAAACGTAAGGGAGCATGGCCCATGAAATTGCCTAAAGCAGAGTTGGGGTGGTAGATGGCCAGGTGGACTTCCATGTCACTTCGACAAATTGAATGCCTCGCAAAAGAGAATAAGTTGGGATGATGTGGCATGGTGGAGCCTGAGCATGTGACAATGGCTAATGGCGTTGAGACACATTAGAGGAGGGGTCCGCATAACCCTGGAAGATCTTCCTCAACAATTTTGATGGGTGATTGCATTGGAACCCACATGGATTTTATTCTCGAAGTGATGTGGCCATGGAGGGGTCTGTGTCCGCATAACTCATGTATGTTATATGATTATTCAATGGGAAAGGTATAACATGGCACCAATATGAATGGTTAAAAAATTAAGGTAGTGTCTCCATGTGGCGGTGAGGTGCCTCATCGACGTAGCCATGTGGGGATCATGTGGGTGCCACATGGCAGTTTAGATGACATGGCAAGACTTGTTAGACCAAAATTTAAGCAACCATATATTTTGATCCACGAGTCAGATTGAAGCAAATTTTATATTGTTGGAAATGTGAAATTGTTGGAACAGATTCTCCCACAAAGCTGCGAAACTGGTCCATTTTGTATATTTATGATTATATTTAGTATAGCACAGGGGGTTTGGGGTGGGTCAAAGCCCCTAAAGCATTGTAAATGGGTAAAGGGTAGACCAAGGGTCCGCAAACCACGGTTTGTAGACCATTGGATGCATAGGCTAGAATAGTATAAGTAGTTGAACCTTTTTTTAGTTGTAGACAAGCTAAGAATGATAAGAGATTGCTGCTAAGTGCAAATCGATAGATCTGGTCAGGGTTTTCGGGTAAGGAATCCTGCTGTTGTGTGCGCGGAGGGCCTCTGTCTTGCTATGTGCGAACCTTGTTGCTGTGTGCACAAGTTGGGTTTTTGGGGTTTTGTACATAAATCTAAAAGATTAATGAATGCATAAGTATTGTTGCCTAACTAAATCCACTGGAATTGCTGTGATATGAATCTGCGACGTCCTGATTACTTAGTATATGCTGTTATTTTATTGGTTTAAGTTGTAAACATACATGTGTACTTATTTATGCTGCGATATGGGTTTGTTCTACTTGCTTCATACAAGAATATCTAAAATAGTTGTGTATTGTTATATGAATTCTCGATCTGTTGATTTCTGTGAGTAATATTGCTGTTGTGCACATGGATGCGAAGGGAATCTAGGCTCGGTGATACCGGAATGGGTCACGATCAGGGTGAACACAACTCTGCTTAACTTACCTACCCTCTCCCAGGGTGCGGAAACCTGGTTCCAGCACCCACCCATACTACTTGAGGTGAGACTTTGGCCTGCACAAGCAAGTCATTGCTGAAAGGGCTAGTAGTATAGGGGTTTGTTGGCAAACCTTGAACATCTGAACCTGGGTTAGGACCCCTCAAGCCAAAAAATGGTTCCGTTGTCGGGACCTGGAGCATTTTGAGAGAGGGATCGGGTAATGCCAAGGTCGTACTAGAAGCCGGAGAGGAAGGAAATTGATGAATGGTTTGAATAGCAAGTTCATAAATTTTCCATAAAATAAAACCGCAGTAAGAGGTTGACCACCGAAGAGTGGAAAAATAAGTACATTTTCACAGAGATGTACGAGATCTTCATTGTAACGATTGCAATCGAGCTCCAGGAGTGGCTGCAAGACTGGTCGAGTTTCAGAAGTGTTGGAAGGACGAGCGGATCACAGATTAGACCCCCAAACTAATCCAGCAGCTAGAAAAGATTGATAACTCCATCACTCGCACAGTGGACCATTGGGTAGACAACGTGTTAGGAGGATTTGTAACAGAATTTGCCATCGATCAGTTTGTCTCCTACTTTGAAGCATAGCAAAGATTCTTCACGGGGTTCCAAGGTAAGTTCCTGAATACTTTGCCATTATTGATCAAGATATTACTATGCAAAAAGGAGTATTTTGTGTAGCCATACCGAGTGAATGACCTCTAATCTGGACGGGAGCACAACGCGGAGTGGCAAGTACTATAGGGCCAACCTAGAAGGAGATCGATTGGTCTACAGTCCAGTAAGGGAAGCAGCTTCGTAGAGTCCTTCAGCCACACCACTTTCGAATCAACCTAGAGGTAAGATTTCACCGACCCGTCCACCATCGAAAGACGACATGCCTGCGCACATGAAATTGCCGACCTTTAAGGGTGTGGGGGATGAAGATATGGATCAGTTCTGGTTTGTCGCAAGATTGGTATGGACTGCGCAGAACGTGGCTAGTGATGCGGTGAAAAGGGCACATATGTCCCTTGCCTTCGAAGGAAGAGCGTTGGACTGGTACATGGGATACATCGACCAAAACGCAAATGCAACCATTGAAGAAATTAAGAACGCCCTGAAACAACAGTTCAAGAAACCTAAGTCCTACTCCCAAATCGTGGTTGATCTAAAGGATTTCAAGAAAGGACCTTCTTAATATGTGTGGGAGGTTGATAAGCGACTAAAGAAGGTGATCAGAGAAGGGGGATTCCAATATGATGAAAGACAACACACGGAATGGTTTATTGCCATGTTGCTGTCTCACCTACGTGTACCTATGGGGCACCAAACTTTCGAATCACAGGAGAAGGCCTTGGAAGGTGCCATGAAGTTAGATGCTGCACCTCGGGATGAGACTCAGCTCGACGTCCAACATATCCAAGGACAGCTGGAAGTGATGCATGTAGAGATCCAGAACCTGCGAAAGGAACGAGGGGCAGAAGACAACCCCGAAATATGGTGCATACAATGCCGAGTGAATGGCCACACCAAGGATAATTTTCCTCTATTAGCAGATTATGGGCAGGCTAGGGGACCGAGCCCATTGCGCCCTAGGGAAGTTGCGGGACCTAGTGGGCCAGCGCTCTAGTGCGATGATTTTCGCGTCGCAGGGCTGCACGATAATGACCACTGTCCCCTCCTTACTGCATACGTTCTAGATGAAAGCAGCAATGGTGTAGGTTTTGCAGATCGGTGGGACATGACGAGCAGAACTGTCAGACATATGATTTGATGATTGATCGAGGAAACTTATACAGGGTACAATCAAACCCTGCGTCACCAAGGACCCCCGTAGGTATAGGCGACTCCCCATCAAGGGGCATGGGAGGAGGACGCGGTGGAAGTGCAGGACGGGGACGAGGTCAGCTAATCTGCTATAACTGTGGAGAAGCAAGACACTTTCTAAGAGACTGCCTGAACCCCACTAGGCAATCCTACCGATATTGCAGACAGCTGGACCATGCAATTGAAGATTTCCCGATCTTGATAGCAAAAATGTAGGAAAAGCAGTCGACACCTACACAGAATGTGCAGAGAGTTAAGGTTGAGCTGCGAAGCAAGGATCCGAGTGTGCATGTGGTGACGCATAGCGGGATGGCCACCAAGGGACCTGAGGAGGAGGCTGCGATGGAACCTCTGATTCGTCAAGACGTTATCAAACAAGAAGGCCTAGACCTAAGAAGGGGAAAAAAACATTGATCACAGCTCGCAAAGACTTTACTCAGACAGAAGCAACTACCGCTCGGCCACCTATGAACCTCAAGTCATATGTGGAGGTTGAGCTCTTTTTGCAGGCATGTATGAAACTACTGCGCAACCCAAAGGTTGTGGAGAACCTTCAGGCATTAATAGATAGTTGCACAACACGACCCAATCTAACCTCGGTAGTCAAGGATGTGCACACACTATACATGTATAAGAAACACACCAGAAGAGAAATGTGGTTGTTTGCGTAGATCGGTGACTACGAAATGAGCCTGGTTATTTTGGACCTAGGGTCGGATGCGAACGTGTTACCTAAGCAGATTTGGCAACGAATGGGAAAACCTAAGTTGGAATGGTCCACTATTCAGCTGCGCATGGAAAATCAACAGAAAATCATCCCGCTAGGAAGGTTGCCCAAAGTTACGGTGGACATCGCAGGAGTAAAGGCCCATGCTGATTTTGAAGTAATAGAAATTGTAGAAGATGCGAACCCCTACCCTGCGCTCTTGGGATTGGACTGGGCCATAGATATGGGCGGTATCATCAAACCAAAGAAAAGAAGCTTGGTGTTTGAGAATAACGACACAAGGGTGATAGTACCATTAGATCCTGCAGAGGGTGAACGATATATAGAGCCGGTACATGATGAAGAGGAGGTGGATCACATTTACAAATTGACTATGTGGGACGAAGATTGGATCAACCCCACGGCGGAAGGAGTACTCTGTTGGGAAAAGGACAGTGAATGCTTCTTTGACTTGGACGAGGAGATGGAAAATTGGCAGAACCGATTGCATGATGTCTCAGCGCTGCGGTGTCTTCAAGTCACAAGGGACTTCCGCTGCATTTCCTCAGAGGTAAGAGACCTACCCTACTTTGATGGTTCTGGCAGCATTAAGGAATTTTTGCAAGCCTTCGAAGCAGAGGTTCCCAAGGGACGAAGGTTATGGGCCCTTAAGCTAGCCATGCGTGGAATACCTCCGCGCTGGTGGGAGACGCAGAGGGAGGAATTCCAGGCTTAGGAGGAATGTCGGGATATGATGATCCTGCGATTTGAAGCCCCAACCAACGTTCGAATCAAGACATTCCTTGGATCAGGAGATCCCCGTAAATGTCTGGTGGCCTAGAAGGACACCTGTCAAAAGAACATGTCTTTGGTCGAGAAGTACTTTAGGAACAAGTATGTGTTGGGCGAGGATGCTCAGAAGACCCAATTAGTTAACCCAAGCGTAGCATGAATGTTGGGCACACAAATGATGCGGAAACTAGCCGTTGGCACCCTAACAACTGATAGGGAGCAGAAGTTATCGTTGAAGGGCGCAGCCCCTTGGCAATTATTGAGGTGGAATTTGGGGACTTTTGACCGTTTATCTGATGGTAAGTTCCAGATGAAGTATACCCTACCGTTGAGTAACCACAAGCACTATAAGAAGGATGGAGCAGGACAGATAAGAAATATGCCTCCCTTGCATAGACTATACTTCTCACCCTTATTGCGCGCAAACCTGAGCTCTACAATTCTCCTGGTCTGCCCTATCCCTTTCATGTCTGATCAGCCTATTCCTTCTGACGGTAGCCATCCAGAGCTGGGATTCCTTTTCTGCTCTAAGATTATGGCCACGAACCCTGCTGAACCTTCAGTACCAACAGAGTTGGAAATTGAGGACGTAGTGGAGCTTGGGTCTGAGGACGAAGAAGTGCTCTCTACACCAGTCACCAAGAAGGGAAAAGAAAAAGCACAGGGCTCAGGGGATCCCCTGAAAGCTGCAAACTGGGTTGCAGGAAGACCCAGGACATCCCCGAGGAATACCAAATCCCCACGAACACCACTTATGGATTAGGATGCACAAGAGGAAGCTCTGACCGCCAATCTGATCAATTGGTTGCCCCACTTTATCTAGCCGCGCTGGCCTTCCACGCGCATGCCCAAAAACTTGGATGGTTTGATCACCTACCTGCAAACACCGCTAACCCCGAACGAAGTCCCTGTCATCAGTGACCCTTGCGGACGACTCCACGAAGTTAAATTCGATTACCACGACTTTGTGAATTATGAAGCCTTCCTAAAACTGGCCCCCGCACTATACTTTGACACGGCTCATACGAATGATGGGGTCACCGTCATTCCTCAGTGCTGGGTATGTGGATTGGCCGAATCCGAGCTCTTGAATCTGCTGCGAATGCCCCATTTTGGCCATTACAATGTCATGGACCGGCTTGCCCGGCAGCTGCTCGCCTTGATTCATGAGGGCTGCTGATGGATTCGGGACCAAGTCCCCATTGATGCCGCGCTAATTCACTGGATTACTGGCCTTTCCATGAAGGGGCCGCACCCTCTGGAACGGGTGGGCAAGAAATATGAAGGCGGGACCACTGAATGTGTGCGCCAAAAGTATAAGGTGGAGTGAAATACTCGGGGCTTTATCATCCAATCCATCAGTGACCGTGCTACGCAGACGGGTACCATACTATTAGCATGCAAGCTAATGTGGAAGTGTCAGGTCGAAACTGTCCCTGCCTATGTCATTCGCTTAGCAGGCCAGTGTATGAAGGGGGCCTGCCTTAATTGGGCTCAATATTTGTGTGATGAATTCCTGACCAATGTCCGCTAATCTCAGGAACAAGGAAAAGCCTTTTTCTTTTCTTGGTTACTTCTCCTCATAGCATTAGTTGCATGGGAGGCCCCTGAAGAGTCGGTCCTCCCCGAGCTCACTCCAGAAATGTGCGAAGGGGCTTTCTTCGCCCACCTATGGGACTCTAAGGACGCGTAGCACATGGAAGATAACCAAGTTTTTTGGGTCCTATTCCAGAGAAGCTTGACCGCAACCATCAACTCCCGACCATAGTTGTCCCCGTCATTGTACAACAGGTACAAAAGTATTGCAGCATTCCAAGTTACGATGCACCACATACAGATCCGCGGTCTCAAGGATAAAACATGGACGTCCCTCCCGCATATGGTAGCAGATGAGGACATTGACCAGGTGGTTGAACTATGGCCTCCTTCCTGGAAGATAGGCTTCAAAAACCCCACCAAAGAGACTACAGGACCAAGCAAGAAGGGCTCGGACACAGCCACGAAGAAGAACGGGTCACCGAAAACCACCAAGGCCGAAATCCAGGTAGATCCATCACCAACAGTAAACCTCAGAGGAATCAAGTGAACGGGCGAGCCTGACAAGGGGCCCCAAAAGAAGCAGCGCACGCAACGGGGAGAATACAATGCGATGGTCACTTTGACCGACGAGGACCTCGAACAAATAGCAGACGCCGTCACGATGGCCACATAAGACAAATGGGTAGCCCTGGAGGAACACCAAAAGGCTGCCATTGACACCCTCCAGGCTGAGCTCTGCACCCTACAATTAAAGGCCGATACACTACAGGCCAGCGTGACTCAGGTACAACCTCCCTTGGTACCCAACCATACAATGCTCACCACAAAGGAAATCCGCTTCTGTTCTATACCTAGTGCTTCCCTTGTGATCAGTCCACCATTCCAACTCCAAACAGACGCAGGGGTGCAGCTGAATCTGGCCATGCTGACCCATGATGCATTACAGGGCCTCCACACCTCTGTATTCCAAGAAATTCGCCATCAGGACCAGCAAGTGCACCAACAACTAGGGGTAGCTGAGCAGACCATCGCGCAGTAGAACATCGAAGTACGTCGCGCTGTCGCACAACACGATAAGCTCGAAACATTAATCCACCAGCTCTACACGGTGGTTACAGAGGAGATCCCGGCCGCAGCCACCCCCCCGGCTAAAATTGAAGGATTGGTTGCAACATTAAAGGCGTCAAGGACAGAGATGCAGGTTGTAAAGACACAACTGGAGCAGCAAATCATCGAATTACAGGCCAAGCTACAGCTCGAAACACCTCCGGAGGTACAAGCCCAGCGCACTACGCTAGTAACCGAGGCCACTAACACCATTATAGGTCAGATTGCTAAGGGTGCCCGGTTACTCGAAGATGATATGCAACTTTGGACCAGGATCTAGCGCGATCCGATCCTCTAGAGAATTAATCAAGACTTTCGGAAGAAGGAAGAAGCTTTCAATCAGGTCGAAGCTACATTGCCCTCTTTAGTCCCTGCTCAGCGTCTGGCACGCTTAAAGACTAGCAATGCTCTCAAGGATGAGATTGAGGAACTCTACCGCAAGAAGCATGCCATCGCAGAACGATTTAAGCCTTGGGACGACACAGCCCTCCAGCCCTCATAGGATACCGATGTTGCAGTGAAGCGACTAAATCAAACACTGGAAAGTGTCACCGCAGCGACTGAAGGACCGACATCCCAGAAGCTCATGGATATTGTGCAGAATGTTGCTTCTCAGAGCCAAGAAGTACTGCCTCCGCTCATCACCGCCATCAACACACTATGCACACAAGTGGAAACCCCACCATCGTAGTGACTCGGGACGAGTCAGAAGATTGTGTTGGGAGACTGTTGGAACAGGGTCTCCTACAAAGCTGCGAAACTGGTCCATTTTGTATATTTCTGATTATATTTAGTATAGCACAGGGGGTTTGGGGTGGGTCAAAGCCCCTAAAGCATTGTAAATGGGTCAAGGGTAGACCAAGAGTCTGCAAGCCACAGTTTGCGGACCATTGGATGCATAGGATAGAATAGTATAAGTAGTTGAACCTTTTTTGAGTTGTAGACAAGCTAAGAATGATAAGATATTGCTGCTAAGTAAAAATCGATAGATATGGTCAGGGTTTTTGGGTAAGGACTCATGTTGCTGTGTGCGCGAAGGGCCTCTGTCCTGCTGTGTGCGCAAGTTGGGTTTTTGGGGTTTTGTACGTAGATCTGAAAGATTAATGAATGCGGAAGTATTGTTGCCTTTCTGAATCCATTGGAATTGTTGTGATATGAATCTGTGACGTCTTGATTACTTAGTATATGTTGTTGTTTTATTGGTTTAAGTTGCGAACATACTTGTGTACTTATTTATGCTGCGATCTAGGTTTGTTCTACTTACTTCATACAAGAATATCTGAAATAGATGTGTATTGTTATATGAATTCTTGATCTGTTGATTTCTGTGAGTAATATTGATGTTGCGCACCTGGATGAAAAGGGAATCTAGGCTCGGTGATACCAGATCAAGTCACGATCAAGGTGAACGCAGCTCTGCTTGACTTACCTACCTTATCCCAGGGTGCGGAAACCTGGTTCCAACACCCACCCATACTACTTCGGGTGAGACTTTGGCCTGCGCAAACATGTCATTGCCGAAAGGGCCAATAGTATAGGGGTTTGTTGGCAAACCTTGAACATTTGAACCTAGGTCAGGACCCCTCGAGCCAACATAAATTTTTATCTATTGTAGCAACTATAAATTATTATTCTAATTGTAAAGTTAACTATGCAGTTAATTTCCTGTGTCAAATAATGAATAAAATCACAATTGCAATTTTCAATATAAAAATACTGCAGAAAATGAAGTACTAAAAACTGAGAAATTATAGCACACACACAAGAATTTTGACACAGTTATTTTTAGACAATTGTCCCCGAAAAAACCCAATGTGGGAAAACCAGTGCAACAGATGAGGGTTTTATTATTATTCTTTAGCAGCAATTCTGAGTACAATAATTTAGATGCCCAACTAGAAATCTAATCTAAGAAAAATACTGGAAAAATTCTTATGAGAATTGTCTCTCACCCCACAGTTAATTTCTGCCACCGAAATCACCTCCCTAGCTTATGCGCTGAGCCACCTGCATCACCCTTTGTGCAGAGCTTGGGCTGACCCTATGAGAATTTCGACCTTCCTTCGTTTTCCTCTTCCAGGGATTGAAAACCTTCCTCCCGGAATGTTGTTTCCCTCCTCTTCCACCCGTTACTCACCCTCTGGCTCTATCTTCTGTGTTGAGCTTATACTATTGAGAAAATCGAACTACCTAGGCAACTAAGTATCTACACTGGTGTGTGCTCCATCTAACCATCGACTTCTTCTTATAATCTTCGATTGGAGCACCAGCGACCAAGATTAAAACATAATCGATGGCCCAGATTAATTCCATGTCGATCCGTGTGAGTTTCTAGATGATTCTCACCATATATCAATTAATATTGATTAATTAACCATATTCCCTAAGTTTAGACTTAGGAAATATTAAAAATTTGGTTAATAATCTAATTGATACACTTTTAGGCGTAATTTCTAGAAACAATTTTTGTGTTTTGGAGATCTCATGTAATCTAGCCTCTCCACAAAATTTCGTGGCTAGAACACATCCGATGCTACAAAAATGAACACTCCCTCTTAGCAATGAATGTGTTCTAGTGGTGCACCTGCTACCATAACACCTTGTCTCTGCATCATCTCCTGTCACGTTGTTGATCATGTTTGGCTAATATTTCCCACTAACCACTACGCAACTCGTATATGAGTTGCATCTGTGTTGTTGTTGACCCTACTGAAATGCTTCCAACACTGCAACTCCTTCTCATTTGTCACTACTACAACTACAATATGTGAACCTGAGAATCATCCAAAGTATTATGTCCCTGTTATTGAAACGGGCTCTCCACCATACCTATTTGTTTCTTCAAATAGACGAACGTAGCTCTCCCTAGAGATTTCATGAGTATATCTACAACCTGCTCTTTCGTGGGAACATATTGTACCTGGACTGGTCCACGTTGAACAAAATCTCTGATGAAATGACATCAAATATCTATGTGTTTCGACCTGTTTTGAAACATTGTATTTTCATAGAGCTTTATGCAACTCTGATTATCACAATATACATTGATCGCCTCCATCCTCTGCTTGAACAAGCTTACTACCAGCTTCTGAATCCATAGAGCTTCGCACGTAGCTATGTTGGCTTCCATATACTATGCTTCTGCAAAGCTCAATGCTACTAACTTCTACTTCCTGCTACACCAAGAAATGATCCTTTATCCAACACTGAAGTAGTACCAAGAGGTACTTTTCCTATCCATCGAACTACCTACCCAATTTGCATTTGTGAACCCAGAAAGTATGACGTCATCCCCTTGAGTATATCTCAATCCATACCCGACTATGCCGCAAACATACCTCAAAATATGTCTCGCTGCTGCCCAATGTACCCTCTTCAACTCGACCATGAACTGAATTAGGGTATTGACTATGAAGCAAATGTTTGTCCTAGTGTTGACCAAATACATGAGATACCCAATAAGCTGCCTATAGAAGTTGGGATCAACATCCTTGTTATATGATGCATCTATCTTCTTCTAGTTGGTGATCATGGGTGTAGACATGGGTCTACAATCCTTCATTCTGAACCTCTTTAGAATATTTTTAGTGTATCTTCCTTACCCAAGGAAGCTCTCCCCATCCTTCCGTGACACTTCCAATCGTAGGATATAGTGCATCAACCCCAAATACTTCATGTAAAACTATTCTGCCAGGTTCCGCTTGCAGTCCTCTATGAGCCCGATGATTTTGTCAAAAAGATGTCATCCACATACAAAACAAGGATGAGTGGCTCACCCTTTACCATAAAATAGTAAACATTGGGATTTGCGTCCCTCTTAACGAATCCCATCTGCTACTTCTAGCTGTCAATCCTACCATACCATGTCCTAGGATTCTGCTTGAGTCCGTATAGAGCTTTTGTTAGTCTGCACACATGAGTGCGCCTCTCATGAGTCTTGAACCCCTCTGGTTGTTCTATGTACACTTATTCCTCTATTACCTCGTTCAAGAACGTTGTCTTGACCTCCATATGTTGAATCTTCCATCCCATATAAGATGTCAGGGATATAACGGACCGAATAGAAGTGTGTATGGAAATGGGGCGAATGTCTCCTCATAATCCATCCCTTCTTTCTATGCATACCCCTTTGCTATGAGCATAGCCACATACTTTTCCACATTATTGTATGCAGCATATTTGATATTGTATATCCATCTAGAACCTACAACTAATTTGTCTTTTGGCCTTGGCACTACCTCCCAAACATCATTAGTCATGATAGAGATATATTCCTCTACCATGCCATCTACCCACACTTGATGTTGTGTGACGTTCTGAAAGCTGGAAGGTTTTTCAACCTGAGCCACCAATACTTGGTACTAGTTAGGTTGTCTGTGTTATCTTTTGTTCATCCTAACAATTCCAATAAATTCCTCTGCATCTCTCAATGTCTGATTAACCTCTCTGCTGGTTCGACCACTAGTTGTGGGAAGTTCATCTAGCTCCTCCTCATCCTACCTTTGTTGCTCTGCCTGTTAAGAACTCCCCATATTTTCTGTAGATTAGGAAATACTGGTACTAGTCACAGTGCTCGATCCTTATGACTATCCTCCTGCATGTCCCACTATTTGTCCCTACTGTTGGACCAAAGGAGATTCTGCTAATTGATTATGATAACCTGTAGGCATCTAACAACATCTCCTGAAAGCTCAGTGCTCCATGAAATTCACATCTCGCCTCACTACAATCTTCTTATTACTAGGAATGTAGATCTTGTATGCCTTTGAGGTTTCCCTATACCCAACGAAGAACCCCTTCTCTGTAGTCTGATCTAGTTTGGTATGTTTCTCATCTGGCATGTGGAAATAAGCAACGTTGCCAAAAAAATTGAAGTGACTAACTTATGGATTCTTCCTTGTGAAGACTCCTTCTAGAGTTTTCTTCCACAATGCTCTATGGTGAGTCCTATTTTGAATATATACCGTCATGTTACATGCCTCTTCCCAAAGAAATATGGGTAAATCCTGGTCATATAACATAGCCTTTGTAGCTCAAACAATCATTTTGTTTTTCCGCTCCGCTACCCCATTCTGCTATGGATTATATGGAGTTTTCCATTCTCTCTTAATACCTTCCTTCACACAGAAATCCGTGAAGTATTTATCTATATATTATCCACCATTATCTGATTGAAGTACCTTGATCTTCTTCCATGTCGCATTCTCCACGAGAACTTTAAACTCTCTGAAATGATCGAAGAACTCATATTTGGTCTTCAAGTAGTAGATTCGAGTTTCTCTTGGAATGGTCATCAATAAAGGTGACGAAATATTCGACACCGCTGAGAGCTCCAATAGAAATCAGGCTGAAAATGTCTGAATGTATGTGTCCTAACACACCATCATTTTTGTTGTCACTCCTTGGAAATGCCACCATAGGATACTTTCCAAGTACACATCCTCTGCACACGTCATCGTATTTTGCGCCAAGTTCTGGAACTCCTGTTACTGTTTCTCCGAGCATCCTAAATGCTCCATGCTATATATGTCCCATTCTCCTATGCCATAACTCATTCAACTCCTTCCCACTGCTATTGTAACTACCTATTACTGCCATTGCAGATTCAAGCTATAAGCAGTACAATCTATTACTTCAAACTCCAATATGTCTTACCTTCTTCTAGGTTAGGTGCTTGACATACATTTTCTTTCCTGTGAAGTGAATATCATACCCCTTATCCGATAACTGTGATAATGAAATCAGGTTCATACCCAATCTTGGCACATGCAAAAAATCTGTAGCGCTGGTGCTTGCTCCTAACTCCCTCTGAATATCTATGGTACATCTCCCCACTGGAATACATTTCGTCATTTTTCCCATAGTAATCTAGAAGTCCATTTGTTCCTCCTTGTACCTAGAGCGATATTCTATAACCCCTGTCATGTGATTTGATGCTCCACTGTCTATATACCAGACACCTTGTGAAGTTGGTCATGACAAGAAATAAATTTCATCCTCCAATGTGGAAGAAAAATATGAAGCCTCTTGAATGTCAATTATGTCCATGATTATGCTAAATAATTTCCACTGTGTTATTCCTCTTTCACCTGACGTTGGCTTTGCTCTAGCAGCTGCTACAAAAACCATCTGCGTCCAGTTAGAGATGTGGGCAATGAAAATTTTGAATTTCTACCTGTGCCTTTGGAATCACTCGATTTGAAAAACTCGAATTTTTCTACCTCTCAGAAAAAATCGAATTTCCTTAAGCAACTTGGCCCTCTAGAAGAATAACAGCGCTGACCCTAGGAATTTTGGCCTACTGCCCACATTTAGCAGCGAAATTCCTTCTTTTCTCCTACGAGCTCTCCAGTTGATCAACTGTGCTATACCATGTAAAATTTGTATCTATTGCAGTAACTGGAAATTATTCTTCTAATTATAAATTCAATTATGCAATTTATTTGCTACGACAAATAATGAATAAAATCACAATTGCAATTTTCACCATAAAAATATTGTGGAAAATAAAATACTGGAAATTGAGAAATTATAGCACATACACAAGAATTTTAACACAATTGTTTTTGGACAATTGTCCCTGGAAAAACCCAATGCCAGAAAACCGATGCAATAGACGAGGGTTTTATTATTATTCCTCGACAACAATTCTGAGCACAATAATTTAGATGCCCAGCTAGAAATTTACTTTGAAGAAAATATTGGCAAAATTATTATGAGAATTTTCTCTTACCCCACAACTAATTTCTACCACCAAAATCACCTCCCTAGCCTCTACTTTGAGCCACCTGCATCACCCTTTGCGCATAGCTTTTGCTGCCCTATGAGAATTCTGACCTTCCTTTGTTTTCCTCTTCCGGGGACTGGAAACCTTCCTCTCTGAATGTTGTTGCCCTCCTCTTCCACTTGCTACTCACCCTTTGGCTCTATATTCTTTGTCGAGCTTCTGCTATTGAGAAAATCGAATTGCCTAGGAAACTGAGTATTTGCATTGGTGCGTGCTCCATCTACCCACCGACTTCTTCTTATAATATTATGTTAAAGCAACAACGACCAAGATTGAAACATAATCGATGGCCCATGTTAATTCCTTATCGATCCATGTGAGTTTCTAGATGATTCTCACATTATCTCAATTAATATTGATTAATTAACCATATTCCCTAAGTTTAGGCTCAGGAAATATTTAAAAATTTGTTAATAATCTAATTGAGAAACTTCTAAGAAGAATTTCCATAAACGATTTCTGGGTTTTGGAGATCTCATGTATTCTATCCTCTCCACAAAGTTTTGTGGCTAGAACACATTCGATGCTGCAAAACTTAACACTCCCTCTTAGCGAGGAATGTGTTCTATTGTTGCACGTATTGCCACAACACCCTGTCTCTACATCATCTCCTGTCATGTTGTTGATGTCTAGCTCTTGTTGCCTACCAACCATTGCGCAACTTTGATATGAGTTGCATATGTGTTGCTGCTAACCCTGCTGAACTACTGCCAACACTGCAACTCCCTCTCATATGTCGCTACTACAATTGCAACCTCTACAACTGAGAATCATCCAAAGTAATTTGTCCCTAATACTTAAACGGATTCTCCACCATACCTATATGGTCCCTGAAATAGATAAAATTAGCTCTCCGTAGAGCTTTCGTGAGTATATATGCAACCTTCTCTTTTGTAGGAACATACTGTAGGTGGACTTCTCCACGTTGAACACAATCTCTGATAAAATTACATCGAATATTTATGTGATTTGAACTGTCATGAAACAATGGATTTTCAGAGAGCTTTATGCAGCTCTGATTATCAGAGTAGACACTGGTTGCCTCCATCCTTTGCTTGAACAAGCTTACTAGCATCTTTTGAAGCCATATAGCTTCGTACATATTTGTGCTTGCTGCCATATACTTTGTTTCTACAGAGCTCATAGCTATTGGCTTCTTCTTCCTGCTACACAAAGAAACCATGCCTGATCCAACACCAAAGCAGTACCCAGAGGTACTTTTCTTGTCCTCTGAACTGCCTGCCCAATCTACATTTGTGAGCCCAAAAATTCTGACGCCACCCCCTCGAGTATATCTCAAACCATACTTGAATGTGTTGCGAACATACCTCAAAATATGCTTTGCTGCTGCCCTATGTACCCTCTTCTACTCTACCATGAATTGAATTAGGCTATTGATTGCGAACAAAATCTATGACGTAGTGTTTACCAAATAAATGAGAGACCCAATAAGCTACCTATACAAGTTGGGGTCGAAATCCTTGCCATCTCATGCATCTATATTCTTCTACTTGGTGATCATGGGCATAGACATGGGTCTGCAATCTTGCATTATGAACCTCTTTAGAATATCTTTAGTGTATCTTCCTTGCCCAAGGAAGATCTCCCCATCCTTCTTGACACTTCAAATCGTAGGAAATAGTGCCTTAACTCCAAATCCTTCATGTCAAACTCTGCTGCAAGGTTCCTCTTGCAGTCCTCTATGAGTCGTGATGATCATGTCAAAAAGAGATCATCCAGATGCAAAACTAGGACGAGTGGCTCACCTTCTACCATCAAATAGTAAAGGTTATGATTTGCATCACTCTTGATGAATCCCGTCTGCTACAAGTAGTTTTCAATCCTACTATTAGTGTCAGAATATGCATTCTGCCATTAGTGATCAATACCACTCTTTTCATTCTCATTTTAGGTGTCCCACTCTGAATTTTTTATATCATTCCATTAGGTCATGCTAGAAATTGTTTCAGTGATGGTAGCCCTACTTAATAAAACTTCACTCTCCCTTATAAAATCACATTTGCTAGCTCACTTTCATGTCTAGATGAGCATAATAACACTTTTGAAAAGCTCATTTCACTATGTCTTATCTTAGTCAAAGTCAATCATGGAAGTCAGGTCATTCAAGGTCCCATTAGGTCATTAGGTTTCATTGTTCAAGGTCTAAAAATGCACCATTTCCTTTGCATAAGGTCAGCAAAGTATGAGAGTGATCCCAATAATGTCTCTTCACCATTTAAATATGACTTCCAATATGGTTTCCAAAGTTGCAATTTAATTTCAAGTGTGAGTTTCATTCCAAGATGTAATATTTATTTAAAAAACAAAGATGTAGTTTTTATTTATTCATGTAATTTGATGTCAATTCAAATGTAATAAGTACTTAGTTCCCAAGGCTTCCAAGTTAGAGTTCCACACGCAAACACATCAAATGTCAAATTTCAAGAGTTTTGAGTTCACCAATTTATCAAATGTCAAAGGGAGTTGTCTTTTCCCAAGGGCGCCCAAGTCATCATTGTTCACAAGCACTAAACCTTAATTTCCTCTCCCACTGAGTTAGGGTTTGCTATGGAAATAGATAAATTTGAGCAGAGGAGGCATAAGGTAGGTCATATCAGTAAGCATGAGGTCATTTCAGATCATAAACATCATGTCTCCATCATTTTGTAACAAATCATTCCAAGGGTCAAGTCATTTGCCACTCATAGGGCTAATTTTTCTTCAAATTGTGTTTCTGACCAAAAAAAGATGAATTTGACAAAAGTGAGAGAGGTTTTTGTCCGTCATATACCATGGAAGAAAAACCTCCTTTATATTTTACACATATGCCATGGTTTTAGAGAAATTTCAAAAATACAGGTACCACAGGAGAGTTGCTGCACTTCTGGAGCGACCTTGGGAAAATCAAGTTTTCTCCTAGATGGATTGTCCAAATCACTTTATGGATAAGTCAAATGAAAACTATACTGAGATATATTTCCAATGAGCTACCTTGAGCTCAATTTTGAATTTAGGAAGACCTCCAAAATTTTCCTGCAACATCACTGTGCATTTCTGCACCCTCATTCTACACGTTTTGACCAGTCTTAGGAAAATCAACTTTTGATAAGGAAAATCAACTCCAATCATAAAAAAAAGTATATTTGGAAAGTAGACAAGATAAGGTTTCCAACGAGCTATCTTGGGCCCAATTTGACGTTGGGAAGGCCTCCACATGTGGCATGCAAAAAGGTGATGCACACAGAGGGTGCTTTTATCTGAAATTGTGCAAAACAGAGTTGGACGTTGCGCGTTTAGCCTGGTCGTTGCAGGTTTAACCAGGATGATGCGCATTTGGGTGAAACATCAGTGTAAATTATAATGGTGCTACGAGTTTTTCAGGGTCGCTACGCGTTCGGCTAGGTCGCTGCGCGTTCACCCAGGAAGTGTCAAAAAACCTTTGCTAGCTTGCTACTCCACAAATTGATGCCAAATATTTGCACAACGAGTCTTGAAGCTTCCATTGCTATTAAGTAACATAATTATCATCACTTTGATGTATCATTGTGCTTTAGTGAGTTCAAACCTACTTCTAAATTAAGAAACCCTAGTGTTTATTAAAATATAATTCACATCCTAAAGCTAGTTCCTAAACCTTTATATACTCTCCCTCACAATCCTAAAACATTTTCCCAATTCCCTATGCCCATTCCCTAAACAATATCATCCCTTATAAATCTAAGTCCTAGGGTTTCACTTGCTTAGGCTCCCTTCCATATTCTCATTTCCTTCACTTCCTCACACCTCCCTTCACTTCGTAATCCTTCATTTCATTCCATCGTCCCTAGGATTTTTTACACCAAATACATCATGGCAACCTAGAAGAGGTGAAATTAGTAAGCCTAAGAGGGTTGATTTGGGTACATTGGCACATACTTATCAGAGAGGTCATAGGCAATATTTTTCCCCACAAATTGTGGGAGGGGCCCTGCCTTCTTCACCAACAAATCAGGTACACAAAGGCAAGGAAAAGATGGCAGAAGTGGACATACAAGAAGAGGAAGGCCTCCATGAGAAAGAGGTAGATTTTGAACTTGTAAACTTGGACACAATTGATGATGATCCTTCCTTTATCATCCAAGAGAAGGAAGCGAAGATTAGAAACCTCCAAACTAATCTTGAAAGGTCCAAGTTTGTTATTAACTTTCTCAAATAAGAGAACCAATAACTGAATACCAAACACACCATTGATGAAGTGAGATGCATCAAATCATAAAGAGAGACAAATGGAAGCTGAGCTAGTTGACCAGCTAACCCCACATGAACATCTTCCCCTAGAAATCAGTAAGAATAGGGAACCATGACTTGATAGAGCCAATCTACACTTGGAGAAGTTTCTAGAGAAGGCCAACAAGGATAATGACTTGTTGAGGACAAAGGTCAAACTTCATGCCTGAAAATAGAGAATTGCATTGGCCAAGCTCAAAAGAGCCAATGCCAAAATTGAAGATTTGACCAAGAAAGAAGAGAAAGAGAAGCTAGATATAATTTCTGAGGTGACACTCCATCCCTCAAACACATGATCAACAAATGTCCTACCAATTTTGACAAAATTTTGGCAAATTTAGCATGTTGGTACATTTCTATGTGTTTAAAGGTTATTTCAACACAGGAAAATTGCTAAACGCGCAACACCTTGGACGCTACGCTCTTTTTTGAGGCATATAATGGACAAATGGCCACCACCAACAGATTCATAATGATGAGGACATCAAAATTTTGCATTTTCTAAGCTTTTGGAGGAGAACTGGTCACTCAAATAAACCAAAAAAAAAAAACCATGTTTCTACCTCAATTTTTGCCTGGTCGCTGCTCGTTTACCAGTCTTGGGAGAAATGAATTTTGACAGGGTAAATGACCTTCATTTTGCAAACTGAAGGTAGTTCTAGAAACTAGACTTGAATGGATTTCCAACAAGATATCTTGGAGCCAATTTGGACACCTGCAACCCAACCAAAAACAACCTGCAAGTTGGGGTAAAATGGCATTGCGCGTTTCACAATTGACTGATTTTTTTTTAGTTTTTCTACAAATTTGAATTTTACCTTGGGGAATCATGTTTTTACCTCATGTAATTAATGATATAGATGTAATTATCATTTTTTTACTACTACCTAGGGTAAATAGATTAGGTTAAAACTCATGATGAGGTGTAATGAATTAGTTTGCAAAAAGTTAGGGTTGAGTCACTTTGACCACCCTACACTCTAGGTTTCAGTTCAGACTTTAGTGGATCAGCTTCTCCTCTCATGGATTCGACCCCTAAGGTTGGGAGAGGTTTTTTGAGGCCTATATCATGTCTTTTTTTACTCATTTTCAAAGGTTGGAGGTTGGAATCAGTTTGATTTCGCTAGTTGATCAAGGGAACTTGTACTCAGTTTTAGCCAAGCTAATAAAGAGGAGTTGCAACTACATTTATGGGATACCTGTAGTATTGAATGTATTTCATAGTTTCTTCTTCAATATCATGTGTTTGAATGTACTGTTCATTTTCACTTTCATTTCTATGTTATGATCTTTTACGAGTTAGAAATTCAGAATACATGTCTGTCATGCTTTGTTTTGGGTAACTGATCATATTTTGTTCATTATCTTCTATCTGAGAGAAATAAATCTCTTATGCTTTTCTCAGCCTTATTTCAGTTTAAAAACCATTCCAAAACCATTTCCTTCAAGTGATTGGCATTGTACCTACCTTGCCCCATTGATCCCTGCAACCCTAACTCGTTTTCCCTGACCTAGCTTTCCTTGACCTAATTCCTTTATCCACTGATTTCCCCAACCAAATAAATTCAAAACAATCCACTGCACTCATTATCTATCCTAAACCCATTATCATCTATATCATATTTGATCTTGTAGATCCATCTCATACCTACAATTGATTTTTCTTCTACCCTTGGAACTACCTCTCAAACATCATTCGTCATGATAAAGATATATTCCTCTAGCATGGCATCTACCCATAGTTGATGTTGTGCGAGCTCCTGAAAGCTAGAAGGTTTTGAAACCTAAACCACCAATGCTTGGTACATGTTAGGCTATTTGCGTTGTCTTTTGTTCATCTTAGGAGTGCCAATAAATTCCTCTTCATCTCTCAATGTCTGACGAACCTCTTTGTTGGCTTGACGAATTGTTTTGGGAGGTTCAACCAACTCCTCCTCATCCTGCCTTTGTTACTCTGCCTATTGAGAACTCCCCAGATTTCCTATGCCTGAGGAAATACTAGTACTGGTCACAATACTCGATCCTTGTGATTGTCCTCCTACATGTCCCACTGGTTGTCCCTGTTGTTGGAACAAAAGAGCTGATGTAGACTGATTATGATCACCTGTAGGCATCTCACGAGATCTCCTGAAAGCTCGGTCCTCCATGAAATTCACATCTCGCCTCACTACAATCTTCCTATTAATAGGAATGTAGATCTTGTATGCCTTTGAGGTTTCGTTATACCCAACGAACAACCCCTTCTTTGTAGTCTGATCTAGTTTGATACGTTTCTCATCTAGCACGTGGCAATAAGCAACGCTACCAAATTTTTTGAAGTGACTAGCTTCTGGCTTCTTCCCTGTGAAGACTCCTTCTGGCATTTTCTTCCCCAATGCCCTATGAGGAGTCTTTTTCCAAATATATACTACCGTGTTATATGCCTTTGGCCAAATAAATATTGGTAAAACCTGGTCATATAACATAGCCTTTGCGGCTCCAACAATTGTTCTGTTTTTCCACTCTGGTACCCCATTATGTTGTGGATTATATGGAGTTGTCCATTCTCTCTTGATGCCTTCCTTCGTTCAGAATTTTGTGAAATATTTATCTATATGTTCTCCACCATTAGCTAAGTGAAGTACCTTCATCTTCTTCCTTGTCGAATTCTCCATGAGAGCTTTAAACTCTTTGAAATGATCAAAGACCTCGTCTTTGGTATTAAAGAAGTAGATCCAGGTTTTCCTAAAATGGTCATTAATAAAGGTGACAAAATATTCGGCATCGCTGAGAGCTCTAGTAGACATCAGGTCGCAAATATCTGAATGTGTGATTCCCAACACACCATTAGTTCTACTGTAACTTCTTGGAAATGTCACCTTAGGATACTTTCCAAGTACGCATCCTCTACACACGTCATCATGTTATGTGAAAAATTTTGTAACTCTTGTTACTGTTTCTTTGAGCATCGTGAATGCTCCATGGTTTATATGTCCCATTCTCCCATGCCATAACTTATTCAGGTCCTTCCCACTTCTACTTTCACTGCCTATTAGTGCCATTGGAGAGTCAAGTTATAACTGTTACAATCTGTTACTTCGAACTCCAATCTGTCTTACCTTCTTCCAACTTGGGTGTTTGGCATACACTTTATTTCCTACGAAGTGAATATCATACCCCTTATCCAATAATTGGGATACTGGAATCAGGTTCATACCCAATCTTGGCACATGGAAAACATCTGTAGCGTTGGTGCTTGCTCCTAACTCCCTCTGAAAATCTATGGTACCTCTCCCCACTGGAGTACATTTCATCATGTTTCCCATTGTAATCTGGAAGTCCATCTTCTCCTCCTTGTACCTAGAGAAATATTTTCTAACCCTTATCATGTGAGCTGATACTCCGCTGTCTATATAACAGACACCCTGTGAAGTTGATCCTGACAAGCAAGAAAAACTTGAATCCTCTTGAATGTGAATTGTGTCCGTGGTTATGCTGAAGAATTTACAGTGTGTTATTCCTCTTTCACTCGACGTTGGCTTTTCTCTAGCAACTGTTGCGAAAACCCTCTACGTCTAGTTAGAGATCTACCCAACGAAAATTATGAGCTTCTCGCTCTGCCTTTGGAATCACTCGATCTGAAAATTTTGAATTTTTCTAACTCTAAAAAAAAATAAAAATCCTTAAGCAACTCGGCCCTTTAGTAGAATAACTCCGTTGCCCCTTGGAATTTCGGCTTGCTGCCCACACTGAGCAATGAAATTCCTTTTGTTCACCTTTGAGCTCTCTGACTGATCAACTGTGCTCTAACACCATGTGAAATTTTTATCTATTGTAGCAACTAGAAATTATTATTCTAATTGTAAATTTAATTATGCAGTTTATTTGCTACGATAATAACGAACAAAATCACAACTGCAATTTTCACCATAAAAATACTGCGGAAAATAAAATAATGAAAACTGAGAAATTATGCACACACACACAAGAATTTTGACACAGTTATTTTGGACAATTGTCCCTGAAAAACCCAATGTGGGAAAATCGATGCAGCAGATGAGGGTTTTATTATTATTCTTCAACAACAATTTTGAGTACAATAATTTAGATGCCCAAATGGCAATATAACCTGAGGAAAATACTGGAAAATTTATTATGTGAATTTTCTCTCACCCCACAGTGAATTTATACCACCGAAATCACCTCCATAGCCTCTGCATTGAGCCACTTGCGTCACCCTTTGTGCAGATTTTACGCTCGCCCTATGAGAATTTCGACCTTCCTTCGTTTGCCACTTCCGGGCACTGGAAACCTTCCTACTAGAATGTTGTTGTTGTCCTCTTCCACCTGCTACTCACCCTCTGTCTCATTCTTCTCTGCTGAGCTTCTACTATTGAGAAAATTCAATTGCCTAAGCAACTAAGTATCTGCACTGGTGTGTGCTCCATCTACCCATCGACTTCTTCTGATAATCTTTTGTTGGAGCACCAACGACCAATATTAAAACATAATCAATGGCCCAGATTAATTCTCTATCAATCCGTGTGAGTTTCTAGATGATTCTCACCTTATCTCAATTAATATTGATTAATTAACCATATTCCCTAAGTTTAGACTTAAGAAATATTTAAAAAATGGTTAACAATCTAATTTAGAAACTTCTAGGCAAAATCTCCACAAACGATTTATGGGTTTTGGATATCTCATGTATGGTAGTGTCGCCACAAAATTTTGTCACTATAACACATCCGATTCTACAAAAAGTAACACTCCCTCTTAGCGAGGAATGTGTTATATTTTTGCACTTGTTGCCACAACACCCTATCTCTGCATCATCTCCTGTCACGCTGTTAACGTCTAGTTGCTACTGCCCACCAACCACTGTCCAACTCTGATATGAGTTGCATCTATGATGTTGCTGACCCTGTTGAACTGTTGTCAACATTGCAACTCCCTCTCATCTGTCTCTACTGCAACTAAAACATATGTAGCTAAGAATCATCCAAAGTAATTTGTCCATGATATCGAAACGGGTTCTCTACCATACCCATATGTTCCCTGAAATAAACAAACTTAGCTTGCCCGAGAGATTTCCTGAGTATATTTGCAACCTGCTCTTCTGTGGGAACATATTGTAATTGGACTACTCCACGTTGAACACAATCTCTGATGAAATTACATTGAATATCTATATGTTTCAACCTGTCATGAAAGACTCGATTTTTCATAGAGCTTTATGTAGCTCTGATTATCATAATAGACACTGGTTGCATCCATCCTTTGCTTGAACAAGCTTACTAGCAGCTTCAAAAGACATATAGTTTCGCACGTAGCTGTGTTGGCCGCCATATACTCTACTTCCGCATAGCTCGGTGCTACTGACTTCTACTTCTTGCTACACCAAAAAACCATCCTCGATCAAACACTAAAGCAGTGCCGAGAGGTACTTTTCCTGTCCACTGAACTACCTGCCCAATATGCATTTGTGAACCCAAAAAGTTTGACGTCATCCCCTCAAGTATATCTCAACCCATACCTGACTGTGGCATGAACATACCTTAAAATATGCCTCGCTTTTGCCCAATATACCCTCTTCGGCTCTACCATGAACTGACTTAGGGTATTGACAACGAAGCAAATATCTGACCTATTTTTAACCAAATACATGAGAGACCCAATAAGCTACCTATAAAAGTTAGGGTCGACATCCTTGCCATATGATGCATCTATCTTCTTCCAATTGGTGATCATGGGCATAAACATGGGTCTGCATTCTTGCATTATGAACCTCTTCAAATATATGTCGCATATATTCCTTGCCCAAGGAATATCTCCCCATCCTTCTACCACACTTCTAATCATAGGAAATAGCGCATCAACACCAAATATTTCATGTCAAACTCTGCTGCCAAGTTCCTCTTGTAGTACTCTATGAACCCTGATGATCCTCTCAAAAATAGATCATCCATGTACGAAAGTAGGATGAGTGGCTCACCCTATACCATCAAATAGTAAAGGTTTGGATCTGCATCACTCTTCATGAATCCCATATGTTGGAAGTAGCTCTCAATCCTACCATACCATTTCCTGGGAGCCTGCTTGAGTCCATATAGAGCATTATTTACTCTGCACACATGAGTGCGCATCTCATGAGTCTCGAAGCCCTCTGGTTGTTCTATGTACACTTCTTCCTCTATTACCCCGTTCAAGAATGTTTTCTTGACGTCCATCTAGAGAATTTACCATCCCATCTGAGCTACTACGGATATAATTGACCGGATAGAAGTGTATCTGGAAACTCAGGTGAAGGTCTCCTCATAGTTTATCCCTTCTTCATGTGCATACCCCTTTGCCATTAACCTACCCTTGTACTTTTCCACACAACCATATACAACACATTTGATCTTGTAGATCCATCCAGAACTTACAACTGATTTGTCCTTTGGCGTTAGTATTACCTCCCAAACATCATTTGTCATGATAAAGATATATTCCTCTACCATGGAATTTATTCACAATTGATGTTGTGCAACCTCCTGAAAGATGGAAGGTTCTAAAACCTGAGGCACCAATGCTTGGTACATGTCATGTTGTTTGCGTTGTCTTTTGTTCGTCCTAGGAGTTCCAATAAACTCCTCTGCATCTCTCAATGTCTAACGAACCTCTTTGTTGGCTCAACCACTATTGTGGGAGGTTCAACCAGTTCCTCCTCATCCTGCCTTTGTTGCTCCGTCTGTTGAGAACTCCGTGGATTTCCTGTACCCAAAGAAATATTAGTATTGGTCACAATATTGACTCCTTGTGACTCTCTGCCTCCATGTCCCACTAGTTGTACCTACTTTTGGACCAAAGGATCTTATTCTAAGTGATTTTGATCACTTGCAGGCACCTCACGAGATCTCCTAAAATCTCGGTCCTCCATGAACTTCACGTCTCGCCTCACTACAATATTCCTATTACTAGGAATGTAGATATTGTATGCCTTTGAGGTTTCATTATACCCAACTAAGAACCCCTTCTCTGAAGTATGAACCAATTTGGTACGTTTCTCATCTAACACGTGGCAATAAGAACTGCTACCAAAAATATTGAAGGGACTAACTTCTAGATTCTTCTATGTGAAGACTCATTCTATCGTTTTCTTCCCCAATTCTTTATGAGGAGTCTTGTTCTGAATATATACTGTCGTGTTACATGCCTCTTCCCAAATAAATCTGGGTAAATGCTGGTCATATAACATAGTCTTTTCAGGTCCAACAATTGTTCTATTTTTCCGCTTCGCTACCCCATTATGCTGTGGATTATATGGAGTTGTCCATTCTCTCTTTAGGCCTTCTTTCACGCAAAAATATGTGAAGTATCTATCTATATATTGTCCACCATTATTTGAGTGAAGTACCTTTATCTTCTTCCCTGTCACATTCTGCATGAGAGCTTTAAACTCCATGAAACGATCAAAGACCTCATCTTTCGTCTTTAAGAAGTAGATCCAGGTTTTTTAGGAATGGTCATCAATAAAGGTGACGAAATATTCGGCACCACTGAGAGATTTAGTAGACATCAGGCCACAAATATCTGAAGGTATGAGTCTTAACACGCTATTAGTTCTGTTGTCACTTCTTAGAAATGCGGCCTTAAGATACTTTCCAAGTACGCATCATCTGCACACGTCATCATGTCATGTGCCAAGTTATGGAAATCTTGTTTTTGTTTCTCTGAGCATCATGAATGCTCCATGGTGTATAATTCCCATTCTCCCATGCCATAAGTTATTCAACTCCTTCCCACTGCTACTGTCACTACCTATTAGTGCCATTGGAGAGTCAAGCTGTAACAGGTACAATCTGTTACTTCGAACTCCAATCTGTCTTACCTTTCTCCAGCTTGGGTGCTTGACATACACTTTATTTCCTATGAAGTGAATATCATACCGCTTATCAGATAACTGGGATACTAAAATCAGGTTCATACCCAATCTTGGCACATGCAAAACATGTCTAGTGTTGTGCTTACTCCTGACTCCCTTTGGAAATCTATGGTACCTCTCCCATTGAAGTTCATTTCGCCCTGTTTTCCCATAGTAATATGGAAGTACATCTACTCCTCCTTGTACCTACAGAAATATTCTCTAACCCCTGTCATGTGAGTTGATGCTCCACTGTCTATATACCATATACCTTGTGAAGTTGATCCTGACAAGCAAGAAAATCCGTCCTCCAACGTGGAAGACAAATATGAAGCCTCATGAATGTCAATTATGTCCATGGTTGTGCTTAAGAATTTACAGTGTGATATTCCTCTTTTACCTGACGTTGGCTTTGCTCTAACAACTGTTGCAAAAACCATCTGCATCCAGCTAGAGATCTAGCCAACGAAAATTCTGAGTTGCTCCCTTTGCCTCTGGAATCTCTTGATCTGAAAAACTCGATTTTTTCTGCCCCTTAGAAAAAACTAAATTTCCTCAAGTAACTTGGCCCTCTCGAAGAATAATTGCGCTGCCCCTGGGAACTTTGGCCTGTTTCCCACACTAAGCAACGAAATTCCTTATTTTTTCCTCTGTGCTCTCCAACAGATTAATTGTGCTCTAATACCATGTGATTTTTTTTTTCTATTGCAGCAACTGGAAATTATTCTTCCAATTAGAAATTTAATTATGTAGTTTATTTACTACGATAAATAACAAATAAATTCACAACCGCAATTTTCACCATAAAAATACCGTGGAAAATAAAATAATTAAAACTAAGAAATTATAGCACACACACAAGAATTTTGAGACAATTATTTTTGGAAATTTGTTCCCGAAAAAACCCAATGTGGGAAAACTAGTGCAGCACATGAAGGTTTTATTATTATTATTCAGCAGCAATTCTGAGTACAATAATTTAGATGCCCAACTGGAAATCTAATATGAGGAAACTACTCGCAAAATTATTATGACAATTTTCTCTCGCTCCATAGCTAATTTCTGCCACCGAAATCACCTCGCTAGCCTCTGCATTGAGCCACCTGCGTCACCCTTTACGCAGAGCTTACGATGGCTCTATGAGAATTTCGGCCTTTGCCTCTTCTGGCGACTTGAAATGTTCTTACCAGAATGTTGTTGCCCTCCTCTTCCACCTACTACTCACCCTATGACTTTATCTTCTATACTAAGCTTCTTCTATTGAGAAAATTGAATGGCCTCAGAAACTAAGTATCTGCATTGGTGTGTGCTCCATCTACCCATCGACTTCTTCTTATAATCTTTTATTAGAGCACCAACAACCAAGCTTAAATCATAATCGATGGCCCATATTAATTCCATATCAATCCATTTGAGTTGGTAGATGATTCTCAACTTATCTCAATTAATATTGATTAATTAACCATATTCCCTAAGTTTCGACTTATCAAATATTTAAAAATTGGTTAATAGTCTAATTGAGAAACTTATAGGCATAATTTCCTAAAATGATTTATGGTTTTTGGATATCTCATGTATTTTAGCCTCTCCACAAAATTTCGTGCCTATAACACATATGATGCTACAAATATTAACACTCCCTCTTAGCGAGGAATGTGTTCTAGTGCTGCACCAATTGCCACAACACCTTGTCTCTGCATCATCTCCTGTCACACTATTGATGTATGGCTGCAACTGCCCACCAACCACTGCGCAACTCTGATATGAGTTGCATCTTTGTTGTTGTTGACCCTGCTGAACTGTTGCCAACACTGCAACTCCCTCTCATTTATCGTTGCTACAACTACAACATCTGCAACTAAGAATCATCCAAAGTAATATGTCCCTGCTACTGAAATGGGTTATTTACCATACCCATAAATTCTCCGAAATATACAAACTTATCTCTCCCTAGACCTTTTGTGAGTATATTTGCAACCTGATCTTCTGTGGGAACATATTGTTGTTGGACTGCTCCACGTTGAACACAATCTCTGATGAAATTACATAAAATGTCTATGTGTTTCGACCTGTCATGAAACACTTGAATTTTCAGATAGCTTTATACAGCTCTAATTATCATAGTAGACATTGGTGCCTCCATCCTCTACTTGTACAAGCTTATTAGCAGCTTCCGAAGCAATATAGTTTCGCACGTAGATGTGCTGGCTATCATATACTCTGCTTCTGCAGAGCTCAATTCTACTGACTTATGCTTCCCACTACACTGAGAAACCATCCCTGATCCAACATTGAAACAATACCCAGAGGCAATTTTCATGTCTATTGAACTGCCTACCCAATCTGCATATGTGAATCCATCAAGTCTGATGTAATCCCTTCGAGTATATCTCAACCCATACTTGATTGTACCGTGAACACACCTCAAAATATGCCTTGCTGCTGCCTAATGTGCCCTCTTTGGCTCTACCATGAACTGACTTAAGGTATTGAATGCGAAGCAAATATCTGACCTTGTGTTGACCAAATACATGAGAGATCCAATAAGCTGCCTATACAAGTTGGGGTAAACATCCTTGTCATCTGATGCATCTATCTTCTTCCAGTTGGTGATCATGGGTGTAGACATGGGTCTGCAATCTGCATTCCGAACCTTTTCAAAATATCTGTAACGTATCTTCCTTGCCCAAGGAAGATCTCCCCATCCTTCTGCCACACTTTCAATCGCAGGAAATAGTACATCAACCCAAAATCCTTCATGTCAAACTCTGCTCTCAGGTTCCTCTTGCAGTCCTCTATGAGCCCTGATGATTCTGTCAAAAAGAGATCATCCACATACAAAAATAGGATGAGTGTCTCACCCTCTACCATCAAACAGTAAAGGTTGGGATATGTGTCACTCTTGATGAATCCCATCTGCTTCAAGTAGCTGTCAATCCTACCATACCATGTCCTCGGAGCCTGCTTGAGTCTGTATAGAGATTTATTTAGTCTGCACACATGAGTGCACCTCTAATGAGTTTGAAGCGCTCTGACTGTTCTATGTACACTTCTTCCTCTGTCACCCCATTTAATAACGTTGTCTTGACGTTCATCTAGTGAATCTGCCATCCCATGTGAGCTGCTATAGACATAATTGATTGAATAGAAGTGTATTTGGCAACTGGGGCGAAGGTCTACTCATAATCTATCCCTTCTTTCTACGCATGCCCCTTTGCTATGAACCTAGCCTTGTACTTTTCCACACTATTGTCTACGACATATTTGATCTTGTAGATCCATCTAGAATGTACAATTGGTTTGTCTTATGGCCTTGGCACTACCTCCCAAACATCATTCATCATGATACAAATATATTCCTATACCATGGCATATATTCACACTTGATGTTGTGTGACGTCATGAAAGCTGGAAGGTTTTTCAACCTGAACCACCAATGCTTGGTACATTTCAGGTTGTCTGTGTTGTCTTTTGTTCGTCCTAATAGTCCCAATAAACTCCTATGCATCTCTCAATGATCAGAATCTGGATTAGGGGAAAAAAATTGCTCAAAATTCAAAGTGCTCAGAATCACACCAAACTAGAATGAGACTGACTGGCCTGTCGCTAGGAATCCAATGCAACTCGTTTCGTTGAAAACCGAGTTCAGATGAAGAAGTTATAGTCTGCTGATCGCCATTCAGAACATGCAAATTTAAAAAAAATAAAATTGCAAAACATGTATAGGTTGATGACATGGAAACCAGTGAGCGTGCAAAGAGTCTTCTTTAGTTTTTGACCAATGATACCATGACAAGTGTCACTGGAGGATTCGCCAGTTTAGTTTTGAGAAGGTGGAATTTTCCCAATGTCCTCCTAAGGTTGAATTCAGTTTTTTTTTTTTTTTTTTTTTTTGAGGACAACCCAAACAGGGGCTGCCATGTGTTTTTTTCTTTTTTTTTTTAGGACAACCCAAACAGGGGCTGCCATGTGTTTTTTTCTTTTTTTTTTGAGGACAACCCAAACAGGGGCTGCCATGTGTCCCCTCTAGGACCCCTCTCGAAGGTTAGGTTCAAATTTCATATATGTTCTATGGTCAAATTTCACCTTTGATTCGAAGGTAAGATTAAATTCAATATAAGGTTCCATGATGGTGCATTTCGCATTAATCCAAGGTTGGAGGTATTATATATTATTACGGTGCCATTTTTTATTAAACTATGGATTAAACCATATGCAAAGTCTGCATGGTAATGGTGGAGCAACATTTTAATTAACTAAAGTTTTGGGTTTAATCCAAAGTCTGCACATTTACCTAAGGTTTGCGTTATCCAAAGTTTATGGAGCAAAATTTGCATATATTATAACCTTGGGTTAAAATCTTATGTGGGCGCATTTATATGGTGGAAAAAATACATATGAACAGGAGCAGAGGTTGGGGTTGAAAGCTTGACCTCCCTCCACACAAACTTGCGCCCTACCACTGGGCCACGGGTAGTCCTTGTTAAAACTTGGTGCCCATATTATATTTGAATTTCATGCATTTGATCGATGGCAGGAAGGAGGGGGCCAACCCTCCTCCCATGTGATCTCGCCACGTGACCTTGCACCAGCACTCCCACTAAATGCGCTTATGCGTAGTTAACACACCATTAATTGTAGCTTATTCGTTAATTAATCCTTAGTTAATTCGGCGAGATTTTAGACGGAATCTCCAAATTCGTAGCGACCTCCAACTTTGGCAGGGCTAACTGGCGTCCTCTCTAGTTTTAGAGGCAGATTACTAGGCAAAATTGAATGAGGCCTATCTTGAGAAAATTTTGACCAATTTTGGCTCAGGAAGAGTCATTCCTAGCAGATTGGCATGCTCTGAATCCATGGGAACAACTTGCAGAGGCAGAGGAGCAATTCTACATGTATTTTTGGTCACTTGAAGAATTTTGAAGTTAGGTCCACTAGGAGGGAAGGTCATGCCTAGATCAGCTAAAGACCAATGTTGGTTAAAAAAGAATCATTTTTAGATGTATTTGATGCTCTGAACACAGTGGTACAATTTTCAAAGGCTTGGAGCAATTTTGAAGGTGTTTTTGTCACTTTGGAGATTAAACAAGCCCATGGCCACCAGGATGGGAGGTCAAGCCTAAATCAGTTGGAAACCAAATTCAGAGTTTGAATAGTCATTTTTGGGGTTTTTATGTCTTCTGAAGCCAATGGAATAGGTTGCAAATCCATTGGAGCACTACAGGTGTTTGTAATTAGACATTTGACTCTTAATCCCAAGAAGGCCTAATTAGTTGAAGTAGGCCCATGGAGATGTAGCCCAGAAGTGGTGAACTCCGTTATCATCCATGGTATTATGTTGTTGCTGTGTGTTATTTCTATGCATTTCATTTGCTGTATATGAGTTTTTAAAAGCTAATTAAATCATAATTTGATCATCAAAGACACATCAAATTTGACACATAATTTATTTATTATTATTATTTTTGTTTTTTGTTTTTTAACTCAAAAAATGTTATTTCTAATTTTATGTATTTATTAATATTTTATTTATTAATTTACTTATTTATTTATTTTTATATTTAAAAATTTATTTATTTATATTTATATTTATTATTTTATTTTATTTTATTTTAATTTAATTTAACTTAATTAATTATTTATTTATTTTTTAATCCTAATTGAACGTTAATGTTTTTATAGATTAATTTCGTTTATTTGGACTTTGACTTTTATTTGATTTTTGTTTTTATTTTATTTTTAATTTATTTATTTTTTAGGGTGTCTTTTTAGTTTATAGTTTTGGTTTTATATTATTTTTAGTTTTGACTAGCATTTTTAGGGTTGGGTTTGTTATGTTTTCTGTTTTTAATTCTATTTTTATTTTTGACTGGTTATTTTAGGTTTATATTTTTAATTTTAACCGTTCTTGGGTTTTGACCGTTGCTTCTCTCCTCATGGTATAAATAGGTTTGTCTGATCAGCCAATCTTCATTATCCTAATGATGAACTACAGTTGGTAGTTCGAAACGCGTCGGTCCTAAAATTCTCATGTGATTTCCCGGAAGATTTATAATCTAACATAAACACCTTCACAAGTGGTTAACTTGAGACGATCCTAATCACACATTTTTAATACTGATGAGGGAGCTAGCATAGAAATAACTAGTTGGCCCATATTTAGATCACTCAATGTCTAATGAACCTCTTTGCTAGCTCGACCACTAGTTGTGGGAGGTTCAGCCAGCTCGTCGTCATCCTGCCTTTGCTGCTCCGCCTGTTGAGAACTTCAGATTTCTTGTACCTGAGGAAATAATGGTACTGATTACAATACTCAATCCTTGTGACTGTCCTCTTGCATATCCCACCGACTGTCCTTGTTGTTGGACCAAAGGAGCTTATGCTGACTAATTCTGATCACCTGCAGGCATCTCACGAGATCTCTTGAAAGCTCAATCCTCTATGAACTTCACGTCTTGCCTCAATACAATCTTTATATTACTAGTAATGTAAATTTTGTATGCCTTTGAGGTTTCACTATACCCAACGAAAAATCCCTTCTTTTCAGTTTGATCTAGTTTGGTACATTTCTCATCTGGCACGTGGCAATAAGCAACACTGCCAAAATTTTTGAAGCGACTCACTTTTGGCTTCTTCCTTGTGAAGACTCCTTCTGGCATTTTCTTCCCCAATGCTCTATGATGAGTCATGTTCTGAATATATACCATCGTGTTACATGGCTCTCCCCAAATAAATTTGGGTAAATCCTGGTCATATAACATAGACTTTGTAGCTCCAACAATTGTTCTTTTCTTCCGCTCTGCTACCCCATTATGTTGTGGATTATATGTAGTTGTCCATTCTCTCTTGATGCCTTCCTTCACACATAAATATGTGAATTCTTTATCTATATATTCTCCACTGTTATCTAAGCGAAGTACCTTGATCTTCTTCTGTGTCGCATTCTCTACGAGAGATTTAAACACTCTGAAACGATCGAAGACCTCATCTTTGGTCTTCAAGAAGTAGATCCAGTTTTTCATGGAATGGTCATCAATAAAGGTGACGAAATATTCGGCATTGCTAAGAGTTATAGTAGACATTAGGTTGCAAATATCTGAATGCATGAGTCCTAAAACACCATCAATTCTGCTGTCACTTTTTGGAAATGCCGCCTTAGGATGCTTTCTAAGTACGCATCCTTTGCACACATCATCCTGTTCCGTGCCAAGTTCTGGAACTCCTGTTACTGTTTCTTTGAGCATCCTGAATGCTCCATGGTGTAGATGTCCTATTCTCCTATGCCATAACTCATTCATCTTATTCCCACTGCTACTGTCACTGCCTATTAGTGCCATTGGAGAGTCAAGCTGTAACCGGTACAATCTATTACTTCGAACTCCAATTTGTCTTACCTTCTTCTAGCTTGGGTGTTTGACATACACTTTAATTCCTACAAAGTGAATATCATACCCCTTATTCGATAACTAGGATATTGAAATCAGGTTCATACCCAATCTTGGCACATGCAAAACATTTGTAGTGCTATTGCTTACTCTTGACTCCCTCTGAGAATCTATGGTACCTCTCCCCACTGGAGTACAATTCGTCTTGTTTCCCAATGTAATCTGGAAGTCCATCTGCTCCTCCTTGTACCTAGAGAAATATTCTCTAACCCCTGTCATGTGCGCTGATGCTCCACTGTCTATAAACCAGACACCTTGTGAAGTTGATTCTGACAAGCAAGCAAATTCTTCCTCCAACGTGGAAGACAAATATGAAGCCTCATGAATGTCAATTTTATCCATGGTTATGCTGAAGAATTTACAGCGTGCTATTTCTCTTTCACCCTACGTTGGCTTTATTGTAGCAACTGCTGTAAAAACCTTTTGCGTCCAGCTAGAGATCTATCCAACGAAAATTATGAGCTACTCCCTCTGCCTCTGAAATCACTTGATCTAAAAAACTCGATTTTTTCCTCTAAAAAAAAACCGATTTTCCTCAAGCAACTCGACCCTCTGACAAAATAATTGCATTGCCATTGGGAATTTCGGCTGCTGCCTACACTGAGCAACGAAATTCATTTTTTTCGCCTTTGAGCTCTTCTGCTGATCAACTGTGCTCTGATACCATGTGAAATTTTTATCTATTGCAACAACTGGAAAGTTTCTTCTAATTGTGTATTTAATTATGCAGTTTATTTGCTACAACAAATAAGGAATAAAATCACAACTGCAATTTTCACCATAAAAATAACGCAGAAAATAAAATACTGAAAACTGAGAAATTATAGCACACACACAAGAGTTTTGACATAGTTATTTTTGGACAATTGTCCCTAAAGAAACCCAATGCGGGAAAACCGGTGCAACAGATGAGGGTTTTATTATTATTCTTCAACAACAATTCCAAGTACAATAATTTAGATGGCCAACTGGCAATCTAATCTGAAGAAAATACTGGAAAAATTATTATGAGAATTTTCTCTCACCCCACAACTAATTTTTGCCACCGAAATCACCTCCCTAGCCTCTGTGCTGAGCCACCTGCATCACCCTTAGCGCATAGCTACCCTATGAGAATTTCGGCCTTCCTTCGTTCGCCTCTTCTTGGGACTGGAAACCTTCCTCTTGGAATGTTGTTTCCCTCCTCTTCCACTTGCTGCTCACCCTCTAGCTCTATCTTCTTTGTCGAGCTTCTGTTACTGAGAAAATCGAACTGCCTGGGCAATTGAGTATCTGCACTAGTGTGTGCTCCATCTACCCATCGACTTATTCTTGCAATTTTCTGTTGGAAAACCAATGACCAAGATTAAAACATAATCGATGGACCAGATTAATTTTCTGTCGATCTGTGTGAGTTTATAAATGATTCTCACCTTATCTCAATTAATATTGATTAATTAACCATACTACCTAAGTTTGGACTTAGGAAATATTTAAAATTTGGTTAATAATGTAATTGAAACATTTATAAACGAAATTTCCAAAATCAATTTATGGGTTTTGGAGATTTCATGTATTCTAGTCTCTCCACAAAATTTCGTGGCTAGAACACATCCGATGCTACAAAAACCAACATAAAAGGTCTTGATGAGACGAACACAATTGTGTCATATATTTTAAGTTTTGAAGAAGTTGAAAAAATCGAAAAATTTAGACCCAATTTCCATAAATAGATTTTAGAAGTGAGGTTATTCGTTTAATTGCCCCATTGTATCCTTTATAGAGGCTAGAGATAGTAGGGGGCGTGTTACACCAAAGATGTTGCCCCATGAGACTTGAAATTAGAGAAAGAAAATAACATCCCATTATACCAACCATTCTTTTGTCCCACTTGTTTGTTGTGAAATATTGAGAAATTTAACTCTCATAAATATAAAAACATAAGATGAAATAATATGAAAAAAAATATTCAAAACAAAATAAGAGAAAGGTAATTAAGTTTTGGAAGTGGACATGAATACAAAATCTCGTCATAATAATAATAATAAATTAAACCTAAACAACCTTTCTTTGAAAAAAACAGAAAAAAACATTAAAATTAAGTTCCTAATATCCTTGATCATAGCTGGATAATAACAACATAATGTCCCTTCAAAAGAAGAAACAAACTATAAATTATTATCTCAAATCTAGTAAGTTTGAACGTCACACTTAATTAATAAATTTTCATCTAATTTTAAGCATGTACAGTTTTTAAAAGACTTGGATAATTCAAAAGTTTAAAATTCTTTCTCCCGCATCCCCAAATTATTGAAGTCATTAAATTTAATTTGATAACTTGTAATTATAAAACCGCACACGTTCTTTACCCATCGTTATATTTAAATCTCAATTTAACGAAAGACATTCGCATGTTGCATTTGAAGAGTAATTTAAGTGAATTTCATTTCATGGTGATCAAATACTGTGCATTTTCCCGCCTCCCCCTGTCTACAGAGACAAGGAAGAAGAAAACGATGAACTGAAGTCTCGGAGGTCTGTGTGTCAAGCGATCCATTGATCTAATCCTACGCATCCTCCGGATCATCGAACGGGGCCACTCATTCTTTGATAATTCCACGAAGGTAGCGCCCTTTTTCTTTAGAAGTTAAATTTTACGATCTTTCCAGGCGTTTATCTTTTTAATGATAGGATATCGTAGAAATTCCCAATCGCTGCAATGTGTAGGCCTCAGAAGTTTTTTGTTGAATGGAATTTGACCTATGTATTCAGGCCATCAAATGTTCCCCTGTGTTTATGTTCTCGTCTTTGAATCTCATTTTCATAATTTAAATCCTCCTGCTTTTTCTGTAAATCGAGGTTTCCTCTGGGAATTTAATTGGAAAATATCAACAATTTTGATTACCGTAATGGGGTGAAAAGCAGACAGTAAAGATTTAGGGCACTAGCTCATGGACTTTCGTTAAGATTTTGATGAGCTCCCCAAATGCATTTGGTCAACCTGAACGATAAGGCTAATGACAACCATGATCCAACTATTGTTAGATGTCACATACTTGACGAGCCTCAGTTTTCTGAGATACTCTTTATCTCCTGTAGGTCATCGAGTAACTCTGCGTTTCTCGAAATCCGGTGGCTGAATATCTGTCTGCCCTCAAAGTTTCCCTTTTTTTGTGGGTGGCTTCATGGTCTTCGGAGCAGAGTTCCACTTTCCACTTGCACCAGAGCCACTTCCTCAAAGCAGCCAGCCCGTATGTACGTAAAGGAAGATGTAACCCTTACTAACACAGACAGGAAGCACCGACAATGTGAGGTGCTATTGACCTCACAGTTCATTCCGGTCGGCAGTTTAGCACAGGAACTGGTAATAGAACTGGGCTTGTGGGGGCCAAGGTCGCTGTTCTCATTTCTACTGCCGTGCTTGAAGTGCTGCGTCCTCCCTATCAGCGTTGGAATTTGCCAGCATCCCTCCTTGTCAAACTTTTCTTTTGACGTACTGGATTTGGATATCCCATTAACGGCTTGTTTAAAAATGTACCTTCGTTTGTTAGAAAGTTTACACTTCAATGACAAGGTCTGATAAAGAATTATGCATAAAAGAGGAAATCAGGACCGCCGCTGCTCTTTAACAATGGAAACCATGTATATCTAGGTTTACTATCCAAGAGCTGTATTATGAGCAGTAAAAAAGGCATCAAAAGAGGAATGCAGTTTTATTACATCCACTGATTTGATGCAGCCCGAGGACTCAGGACAAGTGGAAATCTGGTGGAAGGATCATATTATTTGTTTCTCTCAGTGATGTCAATTGGGTTTCTCAAGGAAAATAAAAACCTGAACTCCATTACGACCGTTAATTATCAACCCTGGGTACTAACGTAGCATGATATAGCTCAAATTAGTACATTCTCATATAGTAAATTCTAGTAAAAATGCGTCAACATGGGATTTGGTGTTTAGCCATTTAACTAGGACTGCCAATTAATAATTTACTATTTTTTGTTTGTTTGGTAGGTAACATGAGTCTCGAGATGACTAGCATGCCTAACTTGTGGCTTGAGTAACCGCGACCTAGGGGCATCTAAGCCGTCAAAATCACTCGGGATCACATTTGGTCTGGGCCACACCAACCCTTAGCATGAATAGATTTTTGCCCATGGAGTTTCAAACCGGTGGCCTTTTCACCATGGAGTGTCAACACCCTATCACCGTCTATTCTATACCCGGTGGGCTTACTATTTAACTAATTGATAACAATGAATTTTGTTAATTAATTGCATTGCACCAATGATTATCTAGTAAACTTAACTATTTGGACTTTTAATTCTCAACTTACAATGCAATGAACTTTAAATACAAATTTCTCATTTGTTTAAAAGAAGAACGAGGAATGAACTAGCATGGCCCAATCTTAAGAACAATGGGTATATGTTTTGGACATGTGAATATATTCATGTTTTAAATATTTGAATAAATCCATCTTCCTTGATTGATGTGCAAATTGATTAATAACCCATAATGCAAGATTTTCAACGACTAACATCCAAATATTGAAATTTTCAATAGCTCAAAACAAAAAAAATATAAAATGTTATTAGAAGTTGCTCAAACCCACATTGGAGTTGAAATTTAACATTGGTGAAGGGGCGCTTAATAAAGAAAAGGAGGATTGTTAACTTAATAGTGTAATGTTAGATTGAATTGCATGCACTACTCAATTTTAAGCTTTGTTATGATTTAGTTACGAATAAAGGTTGGGAGTTTGGGGTTTGGACTAATTGTTAGGCAAATGAAAGAATTGAGAAAGGTGATGGTGGAGACTGTGTTGAGATTTTGGGGTGTTGGGGTAGCATCGGATGTGCTCTAGCTCCCAAACTTTGTGGAGGGAATAGAGTACATAAGATCTCCAAGACCCAGAAAGCGTTTTAAGAAATTCGATTAGGTTTAAGAGATATTTAATTAATTAATCTGTTTTTATTAAGGACCCTAAGTCTAACTTAGGAAAATTAAAAGATTAAATGTAATTAAATTAAACATGTAATGAGAATGACTTAAGTAATGCGGATCA
Source organism: Pinus albicaulis (assembly GCA_034641835.2). Classification (NCBI taxonomy): domain Eukaryota; kingdom Viridiplantae; phylum Streptophyta; class Pinopsida; order Pinales; family Pinaceae; genus Pinus; species Pinus albicaulis. The sequence continues at coordinate 1,753,649,890 of CM076575.1, read as the reverse complement.
AGCATCTTCTAATCTTAGCCGTCGATTCAAGATTAGATCACAACTGTTGATGTTTCAACGAGAAAAGTATAAGAAGAGTGCTTGGGGTCTTTTGGACAACACACACACTGGCAGAGCACTGAAGCTAAGCTGAGATTCTAGGGTGTGGTTTGCTAAGAATTTCAGAAGTGTTTTAGTTGCAGCGAGGGGCAGTATTGGCGAGGGGGATGGTCTAGTCCCAGGCCAAGAGTACAACAAGGGCAGAGAAGGAGCAATCCAGAGCAGCGCAGAGGCAACAACTATGCAGAGCAATTGAGAGTCCAGTAGGGGCAGCAGGAGGCCTGGAGGGTTGATGCAGGCCCAACTAGGGCAGCGCAGGGGCAGCGTAACCCAGTCTAGGGTGACGTAGGCCCTTCTTGAGCAGTGCAGAGGTTGACGCAGGCCAGGCAGGCTGAATCAGAGGGCTTCAGAGCAGCGATGGGGTTTCTTGAGGCCAGAAAAGGGTTGAGTTCTGTAAATCCTATTTGAGGGTGTGAATCAGTCAGATTTTCTGTCTCTGGAATAGAGGTATTGTTGCCGTTTATTTTTCTCTATCGGGTTAACCAGTTTGGTGCCCGGATGTGTTGTACTCAGAAATTGCATAATAATAAAAACCCTCCAGGAGCTAGTAGCATCGGTTTTCCCGCATTGGGTTTTTCCGGGGACATTTGTCCTGAAAATCCTTGTGTGTCACTTTGTCATTGAGCATGTTATTCAGTACTTGATATGTATGTGTAGGTTGTTAACTGTATTTACTTATGCTAATTTTTTCAGATTAATAACTTATGTAAGTAGGAGAAGTAAATCAAGAATTAACAGTAGGGTTTTTGTTTAGTAAATTCAGAAATTTTCACATGGTATCAGAGCGATTGCAGATCAAGCTGGATCTCTAGCAAGACGACTGAAGAAATTTGTGTTGCAGAAAGCAGCAGCAACAATAGATAAACTCGAGAGGGCAGCGCAGCAACAGAAGGACACAGAGGCAGCAAGAGCCACGCAGGGGTTGACGCAGAGACAACACAGAGTCTTCCATAGGGACGCAGGAGCAGCCTGCGCTACGCAGTCGTTGCGCAGAGGCTGCGCTAAGACAGTTTGCTCACGCAGAGGCCAGCCAGGGTGAGATAGTCCAGAATTTGATTGTTGTGCAGAGTGCCGTGAACTGGAAGCTGAGCTGCAGATCTTTAGCTTTGCTGGTGGGGTGAAGATTCTACTGGTGCAATACTAAGCCTAAGCTAAGTTGACAAAGAGCGGGAGGAGAACAACTTCTCAGTAGATTTCCTGACAAAGAAATCTGAGGATCGATCATAGGATCAAAGAGAGCTGATTCGTGGTGTTTGGGAAACTTCCAAGGAGGAAGTAAGTTGTCAGAGGGAGCAAAGGGTGCCTTTCTCCCCAAGGACCCTAGATCATTAGTCTCTAGCATAGAGAGGAGGATCCATTTCAACAAATTTATGAGCAGATGGCGCCACACTGACTACATGATCAGGATAGGTTGGACAGCCTGTCCAACTTTGCTATCTTGAAGGCTAGAGTCTTGGTAGTCCTGGAGGCCTACGGTATACGGGAGCATGCAGAGAAAGTCTTGGCTACACCAATCGATGCAGATCTCTTGAAGAAGCATAATGAAGCAACGACACATGCCAAGCACTTCATTATGGATGGGGTTAAAGATCACGTGGTACCACACATAGCCGAGAAGACGTCGACTCATGAGATGTGGGAATCCCTAATCACATTGTATCAAGGGAGGTCCGTCGAGAGAAAGATGCTTCTGGAGAACCAATTGAGGTTTTCATGATGTCCAAGGGAGAGGAAATCTATCATTTCCTATCCAGATTATAGTCGATCTGGGATCAACTGACTGGCATGGGGGTGAAGGTGGATGATGATGTCATGGTGAGGACTGCTCTAAATGTTGTCACAGAGGACTGGGAAACATTTGTCCAAAGTCTTTTGGGCAGAGTGGATCTTCCTAACTGGGACAATATGTGGGCTATCCTTCGATAAGAGGAGATCCGTCGAATCACCAAGAGGCAGTACAACACCAGAGCGGGCAAAGTGAGGAAAGAGGAAGAGGAAGATGCAGCCTTGGCATCAAAGAGGCAACAAAGGAAAAAGAAGTGTGATCTGTCAAAGATCAAATGTTTCCAGTGTGGTGAACTTGGACATTTCACCAACAATTGTCCTCAAAGGAAGAAGGACAAGGAAACTTCTAGTTCCAAGGTTGCTGTAGCAGACGATGGCTCCGATGATGACGTAGCCATCAACGCTCATGAACCATGAAAGTGGGGCGATATTGATCTGTAGAGCAGCTACAAAGTGTAGGCGGTATCCTTGAATAGCCCAACTCTTGGATCACATATGAGCTACGCGAGCCTTAAGACGGTAGCGGGACAAGTGGAGCAGTGGGTAGAAGATCATAGATGAAGCAAAGGCAAAGACTGACACGTTGAGAGGGAGCAGCGCAGTGCACATGCAACAACAACGTAGAGGGCAACAACACAAAGGAGGTCTGCTTACGTAGTGTAGAGCTGCAGCAACGTAGTAGTCTTCAGAGGACAGCGCAAAGGAGCAAGCTATGGAGCTTTAGTGATGAGATGCAATCCAACTGACTTGTTTGTCAAAGATTGGGTGATGGTTTTTCAATTGCTTACTCTCAGCAACTGAGTTGCAGTGCAACAGTTAGCAGTGGCAGTGCTATGGGCAGCAAGATGCAACAATTTGAGAGGGAGTTGCAGTACGGATGTAGCAGTGACGGTGGTAGAGTCATGGGAAATAGTATAGAAGAGAAGCAACAATGTAGTGATGAAGGGCAGCAGGCCAAGCATTAGCGCAAAGACCAACACTAGAGATCAGAGTAGTACTTCGGGGTGAAGTGTTTTGCTAGAGCACATTCCTCGTTAAGAGGGTGTGTTGAGATTTTGGGGTGTTGGGGTAGCATCGGATGTGCTCTAGCTCCCACACTTTGTGGAGGGACTAGAGTACATAAGATCTCTAAGACCCAGAAAGCGTTTTAAGAAATTCCATTAGGTTGAAGAGATATATATATATATATATATATAATTAATCTTTTTAATTAACGACCCTAAGTCTAACTTAGGAAAATTAAAAGAACAAAGGTAATTAAATTAAACATGTGATGAGAATGACTTAAGTAACGCCAATCAATCATCTTCTAATCTTAGCCGTTGATTCAAGATTAGATCACGGTCGTTGATGTTTCAACAAGAAAAGTATAAGAAGAGGGCTTGGGGTCAGTGGGAGAACACTCACATCGATAGAGTGCTAAGAATTTCAGAAGTGTTTCAAATGCAGCGAGGGATAGTATTGGCAAGGGGGATGGTCTAGTTCCATGCCAAGAGTACAACAAGGGCAGAGAAGGAAAAATCCAGAGCAACGCCGAGGCAACAACTACACAGCAGCTATGCAAAGCAGTTGAGACCCCAGTAGGGGCAGTAGGAGGCCAGGGCTGACACAGGTCCAACTAGGGCAGTGCAGGGGCAACGTAACCCAGTCTAGGGTGATGCAGGCCCTTCCTGAGCAACGTAGAGGTTGATGCAGGTCAGGCAGGCTGACGCAAAGGGCTTCAAAGTAGCGTTGGGGTTTCTAGATGCCAGAAAAGGGTTGAGTTCCGTAAATCCCTTTTGAGGGTGTGAATCAGTTAGATGGCTGATGCAGGTCAGGCAGGCTGACGCAAAGGGCTTCAGAGCAGCGCTGGGGTTTCTAGATGCCAGAAAAGGGTTGAGTTCTGTAAATCCCTTTTGAGGGTGTGAATCAGTTAGATTTTCTGTCTCCGGAATAGGAGGTATTGTTGACGTTTATTTTTCTCTGTCGGATTAACCAGTTTGGTGCCCAAATGTGTTGTACTCAGAATTTGCATAATAATAAAAACCCTCCAAAAGCTAGCAGCACCAATTTTCTCGCATTGGGTTTTTTCGAGGACATTTGTCCAGAAAATCCTTGTGTGTCACTTTGTTATTGAGCATGTTATTCAGTACTTGATTTGTATGTGTAGGCTGTTAACTGTATTTACTTCGATGTTAATGCTGAATTTTTCAGATTAATAACTTATGTAAGTAGAAGTAAATCAAGAATTAACAGTAGGGTTTTTGTTTAGTAAATTCAGAATTTTTCACAGACTGTTCTATGAGAGCCATGTCTTTTGGCTTCTCGAACACGTGAATTCCACAAAAATTAAAATATCACATGACAATTGAATCTTGCATGTTGATCATTCCAATCATGATACATAACCATCAATATATCGATTATAATTAGTTGTTCATATTAGAAATACTCCCTGATTTATGGGTTGGGTGAATGGTGTGTCTAGTCTAGGAGTGGGGAAAATCAAGGCACATACCACATGGTTAAATAAATCAAGACTGTGAGTCTGGAGATCGACTACCATGCTTGAGGATTTTGGCTTGTAGTCCTTCCTTGTTTGTTGGTGTTCATAACCATGTCTGTGCTCTTGATGTCTCTTTTAAAGAAGAGGTGGTATACGCCGGGGGGGGGGGGGGGGAACTATTGGTGGGGTGTTGTCCATGAATGTTGTAAAGGGAGGTCGTATGGGAGAATGTGGATTAGGAATCCAAGTTTGGTAAAGGGGATGATGTGTTGTTTTACGGAAAAGGGTACTCTAAAAGGATCTTAGGAGTGGTGGAGGGTTGTTCCAAGTTCATGACCCTTTGTAGTCCTTCTCATCTCTTACTTTGTTTGCGCTCATAGCATTGGTTGCTCTCTTGATGTCTCTTTTAAAGAAGGGGTGGTATGTGGGGGGGACTATAGGTGGGTTGTTGTTAGTGAATGTTTTAAAGGGAGGTTGTATGTGAGATCATGGATGGGGAATTTAGGCTTGGTAAAGAGCATGGTGTGTTGTTTTACCGAAAAGGGCACTCTAGAAGGATTTCGAGTTGTGGCTGTGGGTCATTCAAAGTTCATGTCTCCTTAAGGAGAGGAATTATCACTTCTTATAGTGGAGGAGACAATGATATGTTTTTTGAAGGTGAGGTGATGACGGGTCATGTGTAAAGGTGAAGCGGAGATGCTTGCAGAGAGTTTTGCAATGCTCTTGGTACAATGGTTCATGGGGTAGATGCTAAGTGTAGGTGTATAATGTGTGTGATTTTAAGTGGAGTGGGGATACCAATCAAGGGCCCCCTCCTTTAAGGCCTTAGAGAGTGTCATATTTCGTTGTGGATGTTTACATTGACATAGAGTAGGAGATTGGGGGGGGGGAAATGTGAAATTTCCTTAAATTGCAGCAATTGGAAATTTATCGTTCTAACTGATTAATTATGCAGTTTATTTACTGTGACAAACAACGAATAAATCACACTGCAATTCTTCACAAATACAAATGCTGCGGAAAATAAAATGCTGGAACTCAAAAATATAGAGCGCACACAATTATTTTTGGACAAATGTCCCTGGAAAAACCCAATCTGGCTATCCTCCAACAAAATATATTGCCAAAATTATTTTGAGGAAATTCCTCCCTTATGCAACCAAACTCGACCCCTCTGGTATTGCTCGCACTTCCTCCCGGCAACTTGGACTGGCTAGAAATGCGCACTACTTGGCCCAGATAATTCGCACTGCTTGCTTGCTGGCTCTGAATGAGCCATCCTGCCTCCCTCTGGCCCTGGAAGTGACTTGCTTTGCCTTCCGAGTGATCTCTCGGCCTTTTGTAATTGAAACGATCTCTTTTCGACACTACGAATGGGGGTTTCTTGCTGCTCGACCTTACTGTAGAAATAATTCGACCTCCTAACTACTGCTACTCTACTGGAAATGACTCTTCTGCTCCCTCAATCACTGCCACTCGATCACTATCTCAAATTCTTCTCTAACTGAACTCTGTTCTATGAGAAATTCGATTTGCCTTGATCACTCGTGTGTCTATCTCCAACCCCATCGACCTCCTCATATAATCTCTCGTTGGCTCACCAACGACCATGATTAAATCCCCATCAACGACTCAGATCATCTCTAAGTCTATCCATGTGAGTTTCTAGAGAAGTCTCACATTTCTGAATTAATTCCTGTTAATTAATCACTTTTCCTAAGTTAGACTTAGGAAATATTTAATTATTGATTAATTAACTTAATTGAGCCATCTCTAGGTGTTTTCTCCCAATTTTTTTTTTGTTTTGTTTCCGGGTTTTGGAGATCTTGTGTTTTTTAGCCTCTCTGACCAAAGTTGAGACTAGAACACCTATTTGATGCTACCTAACCATCAAAAACTAACACTCCCTCTTAGTGAGGAAGGTTTTCTAGACGATCTCATAACATCCTCCACACGCTGTTGATGTTTGACAACTGTGACAACTTGCCACTGCCCACCAAGCCCTTGCGCAACTTTGATTCATTTGCCACGCTGTAGCTGAACCATATTGTATTTGTGTTGCTGCTGACACTGCACTATACACCCTATATTGCTGGCAACTCTGCACTGCGCTGCAACTGATCTCATGCTGTTGCTGATGCTGCAACTACTGCAACTGAGAACCAAAAATTCGAATCAACCGTGTCTCTTCGATGGCTTTGCATCTGTCTGTTGAGTCTCTGACTACTCCTAGATTCTGCATTGTCCACTGAGTAACTATTTGCACTGCAATTGCTCTGTGCCCCTCAACATCTGACTACAACTGTTCCTTAAGATTTGTTTGTGCCATTTGACATTGATCCATCTGCTACTGAAAAATCGTGGGCCCTCATAGCCAAGGTAATGATCCAAGAAGAAACACCTATTCGATGCAATCTTCCTTGGACCCTGCCCAAATCTCTGCAACTCTGGGAACTAGAGCTCTATGTCTCCCCACCTCTCTCCTGGAGGTATAACTGCATACAATGCGAATTCATCCTCCAATTTGGAAGACAAATTTTCTATCTCTGCTGAAGCTGTTGCCTACTCTTGCTTCTCCTTTTTGTCCTTCTTCTTTGGACACTGGGTACTGTAGTGGCCAAACTCACCACATCTGAAGCACTTAGTCTTCGACAAATCCTTTTTTTCTTTTTCTTTTCTCCTCCCTGTGAGCCTTGTCCCTGACTGGGAACTTTCTTTGCCTTCCCCTTTGATGTAAGGGCAAGGTTTTTCCTCTTCTTGCACACCCTTCGATTCTTTGCTGCTGTTGCCACTGATATTGCTCTTCACTAGAGCAAGCCCAATTTCCTTCTGCATAAAGTCTGCCCACAATTGATGCCAATATGGTAGGTTGTCTCGTCCAATGATGCCTTGGATGAAAGTGGCCCACTTCGGGGTGAAACCATTGAACGTTGTACTCACCAACTCACTCTCTTGAGATGCTTCTCCAACTGCGGAAAACTCATCTCGGACATCTTGAATCTTGTTGAGATTCAGGAGTAAATACTTTACCCTTATTCATTCTGGTGAGCCTCAATTTCTCCTTCAAGAACATCTTCCGATTCTCAGAAGGATTCTAGAAAAGCGTAGCAATCTCATCCCACATTTCTTTGGCTGTATTCTTGGCCGCTAAGTGTGAGACTATACAATCTCTAACACCATCAAGGTTCAATCGCCTTGCCTTGGCCATCTCCTTATTGTAGTTATCTAGTTGCTGCGGGTTTGTAGGTACGACTACAACTCTCTGTGTGTATGTCTTCAGACAATGCTCATCTAGCAGGAAAGACAATCTGGCTTTCCAGATACAATAATTTGAGGCTCCATCTAGCCTATCTTGATCTCAAAGACTCGCTGAGGCGATTTTTGCAAAACTCACAACTGGGAAAATATACATGAATCTCCTCATTTTCCCAAATTAAAACAATTAAAGTATATTAATAGAATTGGGTGAGAAACTTCTAGAAAAAGACAGAGATCGAGTCAATATGATCTAAGCTGTTGATTATGTTATAATTTGGGCCGTTGTTTATCCAACGAGAAGATTATAAGGACTTCAATGGGCATTTGGAAAACACACCGAGTGAGTCTAGAGATCAAATTTCTCAAGTGAGCAACCAAAGGATTTGATCGAGTTGATTTGATTGCAGTGAGGGGCAGTGATAATTCCGGTTGGAAGATCTCTTCCTGAATCGGGAATACCTTGCATATAAGGCAGAGGGAAGTATGCAAAAGAGGCAGTGTAGTAGTTACGCTGGGTAGCGCAGTGCCATGCAGAGGCAGCGCCGCAACCTTGAGGAGAACTGAGATTTTGCTGAGGATCAGTCAGATCTAGTGCCGGATTGCCGAGGTGTGAGACCGGAAGGGCCAGAGATCAACATCCACTGAGTAGAATATCCAACAGAAGGAGGTGGCGCAGTCCCCAGCCAGAGTGACGCAGATCTGCGTAGAGGTAGTGCAGGGCTGTCCAATTCAGTGTTGGGTTAGTTCCATATCTCCGGTGTCAGTGTGAGGTAATCCTCACTAGTTCTCTGTCAATTAGATTCTTTTTGGATAGCCAGATTTGGGCATCCAGTTGTATTAATTTTTTTTTGCTTAATAATATCAAACCCTCATCTGTTGCCCCGGTGTTCCCCCATTGGGTTTTTCCGGGGACTTAGTCCAAAAATAACGATGTCATGTGTGTTTAGTTTTCTTCTTGCTCAGATCTTGTTTTCGTGTTTATTTTTCAGTAGTTTATTGATGTAGTGAAGGTTAAGTGTATTTGCTTCAGTATTTACTTATAGAATACAATAAACAACTTGCATGATTAATCAAGTAGAAGAAGTAATATCATTTTGCTGTAATAGGGATTCTGCATTTAGAAATTTTCACATGGTATTAGAGCTTGTACAACAGTGCAGGTAAAGCAAGAGAGCAGGTCCGAAAGAATTCAGAGTTGAAGAGGAGGCAGATCGAAGAGCTGCGTAGGCAACAGATCGAATCCCCAAGGGATTGCGCAGTCCAAGCTAGGAGGGCAAGATTTGCAAGGGAATCTCTCTCTAAGTGAGTCGACAAAGAGGTACGATTTCCAGTTTGCAATTTGTCAGCGACAGAGGGAGAAACACAGCAACAACTTCAACGCAGACTAGTTTCTGGTAGGATGCAATTTTCTTGTAGCAATAGTTGCTGGTGCAAAAAGCGTCAGAAGAAGGAAAAGGAAGCATACTGAGGGAATTTCTTGCCCAAGAAATTTTGATTTCCCGTAGAGAGGCAGCGAGATCGAGATTTATTTGGCCTACTCCGTCAGGGAGTGCGTAGAGCCAACTGCGCAGAGGGTTAGAGGCAATAATTCGAGATTTGGTTGGGAGAGATGGCAACCACTGGGTTGCGGGATCAGGATCGGTTGGAGGGTGCCTCCAACTATGTAATCTGGAAGGCAAGGATCTCCTTCCTTTTGGATGAGCATGAGCTCAAGTCCTTCATCGACAGTGTGGTAGCTGAACTTGTAGATGTAGATACGTTGAAAGCCTTCAAGAAGAATATGGCAAAGGGCAAATGGTTGATCCTCGACAGAGTGAGGGATCACATTGTCTCACATATTTATAGCAAAGGGACTGCCAAGGAGATATGGGATGCATTGGCCATGCTATACCAGGGGTCTTCCAAGCAACAAAAAACTTTCTTGGAGGAAAAGATGCGGTCTACAAGGATGCAGAAGGGAGAACACATAGATCCGTTCCTATCAAAGCTTTAGGATGTTCAAGATCAACTAACAGTTATAGGGTCAGCACCTCAGGCCACGAAGATGATCAAATTGGCTCTAAATTATGTTTCCAAAGAATGGCAAGTATTTGTCCAGAGTATCTTGGGCAGAGAGAAGTTGCCGGACTAGGAAGGGATGTGGGCAACTCTTGAACAAGAAGAGATGAGGATAGACTTAGTCAGGTGCAAGCTTGATGGCAACAACAGCAGCGGGACGAAGCCCAAGGAGGAGGACAAGAATGCAACCATTGCATATAGGGGGCATCAAGAGCAGCGAAGGCGGAAAAAGGATGTCTCAAAGATCAAGTGTTTCTGGTGTGGTGAATTTGGACACTACGCTACGCAATGTCCTCTCAAGAAGAAGGACAAGGATGAGAAACATGATTTGCAAGCTGCAACTGTGAGGATCGAGGAGGAGTTCGCGATGATTGCCTACATATCTCCAGGGGAGAATTGGGGTGATCTAGAACTATAGTAGTTCAAAAGAGATGCAGTTGGGAAGGATCCTTGAGGAGTCCACCTCATGGATCAATACCTTGCTAAGGGAACCCACATCAGAAGTAGCAGGATGGACTAGTGTTAGTTGGTGCAGAGGAGTGTTGGAGTGATAGTTGCAGTGGCCAGAGAGCACTAGAGTTTGAGCAGCGCAGAGTAGAGTTGGCAGCATCAGAACAAAGCACAACGCAGAGTCCACAGCAGTGCAACAACCTCAAAGGGTCAGCGCAGAGTCTAGCAGCAGTCAGATGTTCAGTATCAGATGCATCATGATGAACACTTAGTTCAGTATTTTGGATGTTTTTCTACTGCAAACAACAATAGAGTTGCAGTGCAGGTGCAGTTGGCAGCAATATGCAGGGTCAACAACAACATAGATGCAACAACGCAGTAGTTGGTGGGTAGCAGTGTTAGACATCAACAACACAGAGGGAGATGTTACAAAGTTAGTGTAGTGCTTCAACAAGAAGTATTTCTAAAGCACATTCCTCGCTAAGAGGGAGTGTTGATTTCTGGTAGCATCAGATTTTGCAGGGAGGCTTAGACACGTGTATTCCAAACTACCCAGAAAGCGTTTTGGGAAATTCCACCTGGATGGGGTCTAAACTTAGGTAATTAAAGTATATTAATAGAACTGGGCGTGAAACTTCTAGAAAAAGACGGAGATCGAGTCAATATGATCTAAAGCTCTTGATTATGTTTTAATCTGGGTCGTTAGTTATCCAACGAGAAGATTATAAGAAGGACTTCGATGGGCATTTGGAAAACACACCGAGTGAGTCTAGAGATCAAATTTTTCAAGTGAGCAGTGTAGAGTAGCTGAAGGATTTGATTGAGTTGATTTGATTGCAGTGAGGGGCAGTGATAGTTTTGGTTGTAAGATCTCTTCCTGAGCCAGGAATACTTTGCAGAGAAGGCAGAGGGAAGTACGCAGAAGAGGCAGCGTAGTAGCTACACTAGGCAACCCAGTGCCACGTAGAGGCAGCACTGCAACCTTGAGGAGATTCAAGATTTTGTTGAGGATCAGTCAGATCCAGTGTCGAAGTGCTGGGGTGTGAGACCGAAAGGGCCAGAGATTAGCATCCAGCCAACAAAATATCCAACAGAAGGATGTGATGCAGTCCCCAGCCAGATTGACGCAGATCTGCGCAGAGGCAGTGTGGGGCTGTCCAATTCAGTGTTGGGTCAGTTCCAGATCTCCAGTGCCAGTGTGAGGTAATCCTCCCTAGTTTTCTGTCAGTTTGATTCTCTGTGGATAGCCAAATTTGGGCATCCAATTGTATTCATAAACTTCTGCTTAATAATATCAAACCCTCATCTGTTGCACTGATTTTCCTGCATTGGGTCTTTTCGGGGACTTAGTCCAAAAATAACGGTGTCATGTGTGTTTAGTTTTCTTCTTGCTCAGATCTTGTTTTCTCGTTTATTTTTTCGTAGTTTATTTATGTAGTGAAGGTTGCAGTGTATTTGCTTCAGTATTTACTTGTAGAACACAGTAAATAGCTTGCATGAATAATCAAGTATAAGAAGTAATATCAGTTTGCTGCAATAGGGATTTTGGGTTTAGGAATTTTCACAGCTTATAGGTCAAGGGTCTTGGTCTTGGTATTTGTCAATTGGAATCTCTATAAGAAGAATTTGTGCAAGTTTTCCTCTCAAAGAGTCAGAGGTTTTGGCCTTGGTTCATAGGCTACATGCTGTGTCTCTTGTCTATTTTATGTTCATGCATTGGTTACTCTTTGATGAAGAAGAACACTAATAACCTAACATGAAGAAGATTCTAATGTAAAGAAGTCAAAAGCATTCACAAACAATCACTAATAAAGAGAAATCTCCTAATGCTGATGCCCTAGATTTCTCAACAAATAGCTCGTTGCAAAGATACAATATGAGAGCCCATGGCTCCATTATATAGAGAGTTGGGAGCAAATCCCAATGTAGAAGTGATTAAACAAGTGGTATGAGGTGACAATACCAAAGAGAAATTCAAATTTGTTGAATGGAGTGTGAAAATTCCGCAAATTGGAATCCTACTGCAGCAACTGATTAAGTTTCCTCTATTTGTAAACTGAAGAAATAACCCCACAATGTGTGGTTGGTGGTAGAACTAAGGGACGGGGCTGTCACCTATTCCCAACTCTCTCTGTTTAAGGTCTCTCCTAGGTAAGCTAAGGGGGGTGGTCCCTAAATGAAAAGCTAAGTTAAAAGTGATGGATGTGAGGTTTCTAGGAGATGTCAAATTTGGATTACTTGAGATTATGAGCAAATATAATGAGCAATATAAAATGAAATATACTTCAATAACCATAACATATAATTCAAAAATTAGCATACGTAAAACCAATGCCTTCAATATTGCTTAAAAAATAAATAATACTTGCTCAAAAATGAAGTGTTTTAAATTGAAACACAAGTAACTCTGCCAATCAAACAAAAGTTGTTAGCAAGATATGATATCACATAAAATTTACTTTCAAGAAATGCTTTCAAAATATACAATCATTCACAAATCCAAAGCATGTAAGGAAGCAATATAGAATGACTTGCAAAGGAAACAAGTTAAAACTCTACTTGCAAAAACTGAACAAGGTGATACTTGCCTAAATAAAATAATCAGTTCAAAACATTTTCATCAATGAAAAATACATGAATATTTTGCAAGTAAAATAGTAAAATGTGTTAGTATGGAATGCACTTAAACTAAGATAAAATGCAATTATCTAGGTTAATTTTAATCTAAATGCCTAGTCTAGGTGTGACCTTTCTTTTGATTGTTTTGAAACAAGTCTCTTATGTAAGTTTTGGAAGGGGTCCAAGGAAAGAAAACCAAGGCTATATTAATGATACCCCCTTAGCTTACCTAGGAGAGAGCTTAAACGGAGGGAGTTGGGAATAGGTGACAACCCCATCTCTTAGTTTTGCCACCAGCCACACCTTTTGGGGTTAAGGGCGTTTCTCGCTAACTTAGGTGTGTGTGACAGGTGGCAACAACAATTCCAACCTCATCAGACTTAATATGGAGAAAATAGAATTTCATTTCCACATATTAGAGCTGGGTCCACAAAACAGCAATTTGCTGTAAAAAATGGAAAGTTTCTAGAGATAGAAACTGTCTAAAAATTGCTACTTGACTTGATGTCCCCTGGAGAAAACTCATGTCTAGATTTAAACCCCTAACTTATAAACACAATTCTGGAACACACTTTGGATGGAATAAAGATCTGCAACAGTGTACCGATATGGAAAAGGTGCTCATGAACCATCTATTTGGAATCTACAGCCAATGTGTCTATGAATGGTGTATGCTGAATCCACTGGTAATGTGTCCACATACCATTGTTGCCAAATTGATCAAGAGGACTGGAGAAGTCCAACCTGATCCTGACTGTACGTATGATCATGTGCTGGAACTTAACACTTGAGTTTGAATCAGCAAAGCTAGTGTCAACAAGATCATCTTCAGAGATATTATGCATGATGGTTTTGGCTATATATTACTTCCTGTTTGTAATCTATGAAAATTTATAATTTCTTTTCAGCCTTTCTACAACATAGCAGCTCCAGAGTAGATTATAGTGTTCTGATGTACGTTCTGGTTATTACAGGTGGGACTTGTAATAAGTTGAGAAAATTATGTATGGTGATGTTCTCATCAGAGTTATCCACATGAAAGATTTGCCAAGAAGTTTAATTACATAATATTCTTTAAATTTTGAGATAAATATGGTACTTTGAAATTTCAAACTTATTGAACGCCCATTGATATATTAGCCACTCCTTTGGAGAGGTTTTTCTTTCTTACTCTATATTTGGAGTCCTCTCATTTAGCTTCCTCAACTTTCAAACTGTATACAATGAATGGCAGACACAGCTTCATCTCTATTCTCTATTGTTATAGTGATGTCTTTGTCAGGACAATTGTTGCTAGAACTAGCCATTCTCTAGTCATGTGGGTTCTTTAATGGGAGTTCTGTTTTTTTATTTATGGTTCTAGCCTCTAGGCCATTTTTTGGAAGTTTTCCTTGTTTAGTATCCCCATGATTCCAGTGATGACATTAATTGCAAGTTTTAGTTATAACTTCACAATTTTATCTGTGTGATGGTTCTAGCCTCTAGGCCATTTTTTGGAAGTTTTCCTTGTTTAGTATCCCCCTGATTCCAGTGATGACATCAATTGCAAGTTTTAGTTATAACTTCACAATTTTATCTGTGTGATGAGTTCTCTGAAATTGTATCAGGAACTTATCTCTGCTATTTTCAATAATTTGTAGGATGGGCGTGGAAAATTATCATGTTGTAGAGTTAGTTGGTGAAGGTTCTTTTGGAAAGGTGTACAAAGGCAGGCGCAAGTACACAGGACAGGTTAGTATATACAATCAGTCATCCAGAATTATCTGCTAAAAAACATTCATTTCACCAGGAAATGGTTCTTCATGTAGGTACATTTAGAATAGATAAGCATTTAGTATTAGTATTACAAACAAATTTTCTGGTTTTCAGACAGTTGCTATGAAGTTTATCTTAAAGCATGGAAAGAGTGAAAAAGACATTGACAATCTGAGGCAAGAAATTGAGGTGAGGCACTTAAATGCTTTATCTGTGCCTTATTATTTGTAATTACTTCTTTTGATATTTTCTTGTATAAATTTTTCTTTTACTCTCCATCTTCTCACCTCTTCACTTTATAGTTGTTCTTTGATGTTCTTGTTTTGTTTAATATTAGAGTTTTTGCTTATATTAATGGATATCAATACGTTAGTTTTACTTGGTATTTTCTATCTGGGGATACGATGGATGCAATTAATGGATATCAATACGTTAATTTTACTTGGTATTTTCTATCTGGGGATACGATGGATGCACACAATGTGGGCATATATAAGGGCACCTGCTTATAATCTGCTTATACAGGTAGATTCCACAGAATGCTTTGATTGAGATATGGCTGTTTGAGCTTCTGCACACTTTCTTTAGTCTAGGTAGATGTTTTCTTATTAACCAAGTCAAACTTGCTGTATCCATCTTGTCAAACATTGCAGTGATGCTTTTCTTTTGGTAGCAACTTAACTTTTCTGGTTTTATTTTATGCTACTTCTGCAATAGCTTGCCATTTCATGGTGCAGGAGGTGCTTCTAATCTTGCAATTTAGTGTATACTTACAAGTTACACATGAAAGTAGATATGAATTTATTTTGTGTTATGCAAACTGAAGGCATTTATGCCTTCTACTGAAACTTTTAATATGACATATATATGGTTGTGAAAGGCTCACAATCTTAAGTAATTTGCTGCAATAAAGTGTTCTGTATGTGTTTTTCTGTTTTGGTAGAATATAATTGCACATTGCATAGACTACAGACCTCCAAAAATTGAATGGTAGTTTTGAATAAGAATGTCAATAAGTCTCCTGAATATGTCCAATCTATAAAATTGTGCAGTTTTTTCACATGTAATGTTTACAGTGTAGTATGTTCATGCTGCACGCTACAAATTTAACCATTATGTCAGCTCGCAAACTATCATAGTTATGCTAACTGGTAGTGTAAAGTTTTTGGATCTTTAGGAGCATTGAAAATTGAAATAGAGGCTTACGTTGGATGCAAGGGTTCATCACACCAGATGCATTCTAACACTTTGCAACCCAACATAACACAATGTAATATATTTATGTGGCATTGCATATCTTCTAAACAATGTTTAATCATTCATATTAACCAAGAATATCATATGATTATCTTCATGGTCACGTTCATTTCAAATATTGAAGGATGACTCTACCTCATGTGGGGGGAGGGGGGGGGGGGGCGTTGTTGGAGTATTAACACTCCCATACTAGGAGTCAAGTTTAATCGACTTTAACGTGTAATAAGGGTCTCATTATGTTAGGTGACCAGCTATAGATTAAATTGGTGTTATTAGTGATGGCAGCAAGCTTAGGCAGGCAACACTACTACGTTTGGTCAGGAATATAGTGTGAGCTACCTCATTTTATCAAATGACTCCATTGGAATAAAATATGATGTTGCACATTTTCTGTATGGAATATAGTGTGAGCTACCTCATTTTATCAAATGACTGCATTTGAATATAATATTATGTTGCGCATTTTGTGTATATTTGTATTTATATTTTCCTACATGGTATCAAGGCATGACATGGGTTTTAGAGCATGAGAAGCTGGAGGATGTGCCTGTGATTGCAAAAGACAGAGATTGGAGCTTATTGGATCATGAAAAGAAGGCAGTTTAAAGAAGGTGAGTTTATTTCAAAGGGGATTTTAGTTTTCTTTTGAATTTTAGAGGGTTGATACTTCAGAGAGATTTGTTGAAGAAATATAGTTGAAATATAGTTGTTAGAAGGGAGAACTATCTCGAAGAGAAGACCCAAGGAACATGAAGAGTGCAGGTATGCAAAAAACTGAGTTAGACATGAGGCAGAGAATGAGAAGGATGCGTGACAAAAATGCGCCAAAGAACTCTGAAAAAACTTGTTGACTTTTGTAGGCCATTGGTGTCTGCAAAGCCTTGACACATAGGGGAGCAACCTAGTCGTGTAAATGATTTATATAGCCCATTTAACATTAGGCTTGGAATTACTCAGGTAGAGTGCGGCCTTTGGATTTGGGACCAGATTACTCAAATGGATTGAGTGTGTCCCTAGGGTTTCACAACGAGTCAAAGAGATTGACCACGATGATGGTGAACCAGGACTAGTCAGTATACCATGGGTCAGAGGCGCCGACAAGAATCATGGTGACTAGTTGATGCTAAATAATGTACCATGTGTCAGGAGTACCGACCAGGATTAAGCTAATGAGACGCACCATAGATTAGAGGTACTGACTGTAATTATGGTAACTTGTTGATGCTGATTATTTACCATGTGTCAAAGTTCTTGACCAGAGTGTGTTAATCAGATGATGTTGATGATGATGAATTGTTATACTTATAACCTTTTCTTAGATAAATTTGTCAACATGAGAACATTTAGATAGTCATTATGAATACCTCGCTAGCTAAGAGGGAGTTTTGAATTTTGTAGCTATGGTTGGTCTTCATAATTAATATTTTAATGATAAATATAAAGCATTTTCTTCATGCTTTTGTCAAAAGAAAAATTATAAGGCATGTTCTTCATGTTCTTTTCAAAAGAGAAATTTTGAATTTTGAATATTTGAATTTTTGGCTCCAAGAAGCCAAGTCGACCTAGTCATAAAGGCACCCATTCAGCCAACCAGTGTACTATATATATGAGGCATTCGAGGTCCTTCCAATGCAAAATTTTTGGATCACCTCTGAAGTAGAATTCGATCATCTGAGGCAGAAAGGAAAGGACGAATCTGAGGCTTTTTGAAGGAAGAATCTGAAGCTTAAGCGCGGGACCAAATCTCTGATAGCAACATATCTCAATCTTTGTGGAAGGGCCAAAACTCTGAACTTTGTGAAAGGGTTGTAGGACCGAGTTTCTTCAGGCACAATATAAGGCCGGAATTTTTCCCTAGTAGAACTATCCAGACCGAATTTAGTGGGCAGACTTATGACTTGACTAGAAGGCAGTTGGACTAGGTTTGACCAAGCTTTTTTTGTTGGTTAGTTTGACCTTGTGGTTGACTAGATGATCTAGGCATGTCTCTTGTTAAAGTGAAGAATTTCTCTAAGGAAAAGGTTGCTGGGTTTCTCCCCCATGTGGGTTTTCCTAGGGTAAATGCTCGTGTTTTTGATTTGGCTGTCTCTTTATGATCCTAATGTCTATTGTTGAAGATCTTTTGTGTAATTGCTTAATGATTGATATGAATCTAAATGAATTTAAAGTTTATATCATTAGAAGTAATTATCAGAATAGAAAACCTACGAAAAATTCAACTCAAATCCCAATGAAAAGTGATCCAACAAGTGGCAATGAAGCAAATCCTAAGGTTGGATCGATTTCTTCAAATGTAAGTAAACTGTTGAGTTACTGCCTGTAGGTGGCAGTGAGCACTTCTTCACGGGTGGTGCATATTACCTTTGTGGAACAGGTGTTCAAGAGGAGGGAGATAAGTGGAGACAACTCCTCCCTCAACTTGCAGCTCAAACAACATTTGTACAACCTCCTTCAACAACTGTCTCCTAGACTGCCTGCGTGTAGGCCCTTTCTGTTTGGTAGCGTACTTCTTCATTTGCTGGCTGTGTAACAGGTGGAGAAGGAAGAGGGGTTAAGGGCGAGTTAACTCCCCACTTAACTCCCACACAATCCACTGACAAATCAACAAGAAGACGTGGATCTCTTCAGTTGGAAAGTTAACCTAACTACTCAACAATTCGACCCCTTGACTGCAAGTAAAGTTGCCCTATTTGGCAGCCTTGACTGGCCCTTGATTTGTGGGCTTATTTGGGCTCAAAGTAAGCCATCGAACTGCTACTATGACTTCCAAATCATCTTGCTTATTAATGGTGACTTCCTTTGACTAGGAACACTATTTTATTATGTCCCCATTTCATTTATTTTTGTATTTGCTTGCCTTTTTCTCCTCACTTTCGAGTAAAAGTGGGTTTTCATGGGGAACTATTCATTTTTTGACCTCCAAAGTGGGCACTAGGATAATGTTGGTGTTTTGAGCATGAATTTTGAGCCCTCACATGCCACCAACGTTTCCTAAGGCCACTTATTTACATTATTACATAGAAAATGAGGTAAAAATACCGTCCAATGAGAATTTTTTAATTATGTAAAAAATCCTAGAAAGACTTGGTCAATTTCCGCAAGACTCTAGATATGACCTAGCATCGTAATATACATTGACCGTAGATATTAGGACACACTCAAGGCCTAGTTATTAAGCCACACTTCAGCTTTGGAAGTATATGAGTGAAAAAACTCGCCTAATTATTTATCACTTAAAAAGTGAAAATAATTAGTCAAGTGAAAAAACACTCTACAGTGGATTCACTTAATAACCTATGTTGAATTTTGTAACTATACTTGGTCTTTATAATTTATATTATGGCACTTGATATATTTATAATGATTATTGCAAAGCATATTGTAAATGCTAGAGTCAATAGAAAATTATTTGGAGTCAAAGTCCCATTGGGACTTTTTAAAGAAGAAAATTTAAATTTTGAAATTTGAAATTTTTGGCTCCAAGTTTGTCCAGTCGGCCCAGGCAGAGTCACTCCCATTCGACCCAGCCAATCTACTATCTAAAGGTAGCTCAACCTCCTCCTTAAGGCAGAAAATTACAGATCTGTCTCACAAAGTATCTTCTGGGCAAGCAAGTGAAAGACAAGAAGGATAAGGAGGACAAAACGAAGGACAAATTTCTTCTCTTTCTCTCTCTCTCTCAAACTCGCACGTGTGGATTGTCTCTCTTTCCCATGGTTCACAGATTTTCTAGGCAGTTCTGTTGCAGGGGGCTGAAATTCTCGGTAGTTGTAGGGGTCAACATTTCTGGTTTTTGTTGGAAATACTGAGAGGGGGGGTGAATCAATATTTCTTTTACAGTTGTTAGTTTATATCAGTTAAGATCACTTAAAACCAGAACACAAAATGAACAACAAAAGGATAACTTTATTAACAAGAATGGCGAGGACTCCAATTCTCTTTTTACATCAATCAATTTGTACAATAAGATTTATAATTTCTTCAGGATCCAACCCTAGATGAAGATTCCAATCTTCAAATGCAAACAAGGCTCCAACCTATACCTCACCAAGCTCCAACTTGGTCTATTTGAGGACTCCAATCCTCTCAACAACTCAGACTTCCACCTGGTTTTTCACAAGGATCTAGCCTTGTGTGAGGACTCCAATCCTCTAGGGCTCCAACCCTCTCAATCTGGTTCAATTTTCAAGATAATTTCAGTGCTTCCTCAAGACTTCCAAAACAATCTTCAATGAGTCCTGAATGACATTCCCACAAGGTCTTCAAAGCATGTCTTCAATAGGCTTTAACAATGCTCTGGGGTCTGCTTCAACAAGATCTCAAATTGTCAATGACTGCTGCAAGGGATCTTCAACAATTCATCAACTCAACTCCAAAGATGAAGGTCAATACTAGCAACCCTAGTAGGTGTCTTCAAGAATGTCTTCAACGAGTTCTCAAGTTCAACTTCATTCTAACTCTATGGAAGTGCCTCCAATACTGTCTTGTCATCACCTAACAGATCACCCCAAAAGGTCTTGAAGGGTTCTTCAACGCTCCTTCAAGGGCTCTTCAAGAGTTGCTCCAAAGAATGGCTTCAAAAAGCTAGTCCAGTGGATATCCTTCAACATATCTGCACAAGGTTCTTCAAAGGCACTTGACAAGGTCTCCACTGTCCAAGGTCTTTACTGTCCCACTGACCAAGATCTCTATTGTCCGATTATTGTCATGGTCTGAGTTGCCCAAGTCTGGTTCGAATTCAAGTTCAAGTTGCAAGTCTGCTCCACAGTTTTCGAGGTGATGCTACTCCACAAGTATGCTGCAGTCCAAAATGATGTTTCTTCTCAGGTCTGCCACAGTCTGAAATGGTGCTTCTCCATAAGTCTCCAACAATTTGAAGTTAACAAACCTTCCATAGTGCAAAGAGATAATACAGATCCGAAATGGAGCTCCTCCACTGGTCTGCTACAGTCCAAAATGATGCTACTACAGGTCCGAATGCAAACCACTGCCACAGATTTGAAATGCTCCACTGTTACAGGTCTGAGCTCAGGATCACAGTGCGAATTTGCAGGTCTGATAAGGCCGCAGTTGCAGGCCTGTTAGGCCGAAGTTGTAGACCTGTTAGGCAAGGTTGCAAGCCTGATAGGGAGGTCCAAAAGCAGCACAAAAAATCTGCCCTTTCTCAAACAACCCGAGGTTAAAGTCACAGTGTAAGGAATGTTAAGCTGCTTGCCATAGTTCTGGTACAGGTTTGAGAGTCTGGAGTTACAACCCAGGAACCTTCACAAAAGTATCCCAAAATAATCACAGACTTTGCCCAAAAAGCTTCATTGAAATACTCCACAAGTGTCTCAAAATTAGCTAAAGATTATCCCAGAAGTGCCCCGAATTTTTCCACTGAGGGATGTTGATTTTTAATGTACCTTGGACAAGTGGTTTCTCACGGGTTAGTCTCTACCTAGGGAAAAGTGTCCAAAATAATTATTTTCCTAAGTGTGACTTTATAAAGTGAAGGTGACTTTATAAGTGGTAAAGTCAATATTAAATTATAAAGTGAAAGTGAAAGTGATTTTATAAGCCATTGTTGAAGTTATGTCGTCTTCTATGAAATCAGAGAACAAGCTAGATGGAACCTTAAACTTCAGAGCATGGAAAGTTAGAATTGATTTGATTCTTGCAAGGAACAAACTTTAGGATATTGTGACTGTTGATTTGTGGTAGCATCAGATGTGCTCTAAGTCTCAAATTTTGTGGAGAGGCTTAGACAAATGTATTCCAGATAACCTATAAATCGTTTTGGGAAATTCCACCCAGAGACAATTTTATTTAATAAATTAATTATTTTTAATGAGACCCTAAGTCTAAACTTACGAAATTAAAATAATTAATGGATATTAATTTAACTGTGGGTGTAACTTCTAAAAAAAGACGAGGATCAAGTCAAAATGATCTTAGCCATTGATTAGCTTCTAATCTGGGTCGTTGAATGTCAACTAGAAGATTATTTAAGAAAACTCGAGGGTCATTTGAAAGACACACCAGAGCAGATGCTCAGCTGCCCAAGCAAATCGATTTTTTCAGTCGCTGAAGTTCGGCAAGAGAAATTGATTCAGAGGGAGAGTTGTAGGTGGAGAGGACAGAGAGGGCACTGGTCAAGAAGGCAAGGGCAAGCTAGTACAATGCAGAGAAGGGACAACAGAGAAGCAACAAAGGGACAACGTAGAGCAGTGACGCTGAATTGCACAGTCCCCACACAGAGCTGATGCAGGAGTGTCAGAAGGGCCTCTCAAAGATTAGATTTTCGTCAAAAATTTGTGAGAAAATTTCTCCAGTGTTATCACAAAGATTTCCCTTCATTATTGTTGATTGCTATTTGTACAAGAAACTTTTGCTGAAGAAAAATAATAAAACCCTCATCTGCTGCACCAGTTTTCCCGCATTGGGTTTTTCCGGGGACAATTGTCCAAAAATAATTGTCATTCTTGGGCTTGCATTTGTTTATATTTTGCTCAGTATTTTATTTGTGAAGGCTGCAATAGAATTTATTTTTATATTTACTGAAGTAATTTCTGTAAATAACTTATTGTTGAAAAATAAGTAGGAGAAATAATATCAGAAATTGCAATAGGATTTTGTTTTAGAATTTTTCACATGGTATCAGAGCTTGATTGAGCAAGGGCACAAAATAATTTGCGTTGAAGGGAAGCCGTGGTGCTCTAATGACAACAAATCGAACCCCAAAGGGATTACGCAGTTTTCTGTAGACGCTGCTAGAGAAAAGAAAAAGCACGATGGAAGTTCATGACATCTCAGAGTTGTCTTCTAGATTAAAAGAGGAATTTACTTGTTTATCGACTTCTGCATCAGCCGATGATTGGTACATTGATATCGAGGCTTCGAATCATATGACTGGAGTTCGAGAATGTTTCTCGAGCTATCAAGAACATATGAACTTCTAGATTACTATGGGAAACAAAACGAAACGTACCTAGTAGGAAGGGGGACCATAGCATTCCAAACAGAAGCATAAGATAATCTTCGAGCCACGAATGAACTACATGTGCCAGGATTGGGAATGAACTTACTTTTAGTGTCCCAGTTGCAGGACAAAGGATATGATGTGTACTTCATTGGAAGGAAAGCATACATTAAGCATCCAAGCTGGAAGAAAAAGGCTCAGATTGGAACTCAAAGCAACATACTATACAAGTTGTAGCTCGAGTTTCCAATGGCACTAGTAGGCTGCGATCTCAATGGAGAAAAGGACCCGAAAGAGCTATGGAACAAACAAATGGGGCATCTTCACCGTGGAGCTCTGAGAATACTCAGAGAAATTGATACGGGAGTTCCAGTCTTAAGTACCAAGCATGATGACATATGCAAAGGATGCGTACTAGGGAAGTACGCTAAAGCAGCATATTCCAGAAGTAACAATAGGGCTCCAAGTGTATTAGGGCTAATACACTCAAATATCTACAGACCAGTGTCTACTAGAGCTCTTAGCGGTGGCGAATTCTTCGTCACCTTTATTGATGACCACTCTAGGAAAACTTGGATCTACTTCTTAAAGACCAAGGATGAGGTCTTTGATCGGTTGAGAGAATTTAAAGCTCTGGTTGAAAATCTGACAGGGAAGAAGATAAAAGTATTGCGCTCAGATAATGGTGGAGAGTACACTGACAAGGACTTCACAAAATTTTGCGCAAGAGAGAGTATCAAAGGAGAATGGACAACTCCATATAATCCAGAGCAGAATGGGGTCACAGAGCGGAAGAACATGACTATTTTTGGGGCATCAAAAACAATGTTGTATGATCAGGATCTGCCTAGATTCTTATGGGCAGAAGCAGGCATCACAACTGTATATATCCAAAATAGGACTCCTCATATGGCCTTGGGCAAGAGAATGCTCGAGAGTATCTTCACAGGGAGGAAGCCAGAAGTGAGTCATTTCATGATATTTGGAAGTGTGGCATATTGTCACGTTCTAGATGAAAAACAGAGCAAATTAGATCAAATGCAGAGAAGGGGTATCTCGTAGGATATTGTGAGACCTCGAAGGCATACAAAATCTAAATTCCAGGCAACATGGAGATTGTAATAAGAAGAGATGTAAAGTTCATGGAAGACAGAGCTTTTGGAAAATCCCGAGAGATGGCTCTTGGAGAGAAGTTTGAGGATGTTCCTCTTGTCCAGCAGCAGCAAGAGGAAGAATCAGCAGGTGGACAGACATCTGGATCAAGCACCGTAACTAGCACCACTATTTCCTCAGATAGTTCACAGCAGATGGGACAACAGGAAGAGGAATTGGTTGAGCCACCCACCACTAGTGGCAGAATAAGCAGAAAAGTTCGACAGACGTTGAGGAACGCTGAGGAGTTTATTGGAGCTCCTAGAACTGAGAAAAGGCAGCGTAGAAAACCTGACAGGTACTAGGCTTTGGTAGCACAGGTTGAAGAACCCTCTAGCTTTCAAGAGTTTGTACAACATCGGGTCTAGGTGGATGCCATGGTAAAGGAGTATAACTCTATCATGACTAATGATGTATGGGAAGTTGTGCCTAAAAGAACAAATCTGTTGTAGGTTCGAGATGGATCTACAAGATCAAGTATGCTGCAGATGGAAACATAGAGAAATATAAGGCTAGGTTCGTGGCCAACGGGTATGCACAGAAGGAAGGAATTGATTATAAGGAGACCTGCGCCCTTGTAGCCAGATACATCTCCATCATATCTGTTGTGTTCTTCGCAACGCAGATGGGATGGGAGATTCACCAAATGGATGTCAAGATAGCGTTTTTGAATGGGGTGATAGAAGAGGAGGTTTACATTGAACAACTTGAAGGCTTTGAGACCCATGAGAAGAAATATCATGTATGTAGACTGAAGAAAACTCTATATGTGCTCAAGCAGACACTTAGAGCATGGTATGGTCGCATTGATGGGTACTTGCAGCAGTTGGAATTTGTCAAGTGTGACGTAGATCCCAGTTTCTAGTATTTGATGGTAGAGAGTGAGACACTTATTCTGGTACTGTATGTAGATGATCTGTTCCTTACATGATCATCTAGGCTCATAAAGGACTGTAAGAAAAACTTGGAAGCTGAATTCGAAATTAAGGACTTGGGGTTGATGCACTACTTTCTAGGGTTGGAGGTATGGCAGAAGATTGGTGAAATCTTCCTAGGACAAGGAAGATATGCCTCAGAAATTATGAAGATATTCGGGATGCAGGATTGTCGGGCCACGGCAACGCCCATGATAACCAACTGGAAGAAGATAGATGCATCAGAAGACAAGGAAGTGGACCCCACCTTGAACAGGCAACTCATTGGGTCACTTGTGCATCTGGTCAACACTAGGCTAGACATTTGTTTTGTTATCAACACCCTTAGTCAGTTCATGGTAGAAACAAAGAGGGTACACTAGGCAGCAGCAAGGCATATTCTCAGATATGTGCGGGGAACAGTTGGATACAGGTTGAAATACATCGATGGAGATGATGTCAGATTGAGCGGTTTCACAAACGCAAATTAGGCAGGCAGTTCAGTAGATCAGAAGAGTACCACAAGGTATTGCTTCAACATTGGATCAAGGATGACGTCCTGGTGCAGTAGGAAGCAGAAATCCATAGCACTGAGCTCAATAGAGGCAAAATATATGGCAGTAAGCACAACTACGTGCGAAGCCATATGGCTTAGAAAACTGATAGTGAATTTGTTTAGAAGGAATGGAAGTCACCTATATCTACTGTGACAATCAGAGTTGTATCAAACTCTCTAAGAAGTCGGCATTTCATGATCGGTCAGAGCAAATTGACATTAGGTATCATTTTATTAGAGATTGTGTTCAGCGAGGGGTAGTACATTTACAGTACGTCCCCACAGGGAATCACGTGGCAGACATACTCACCAAATCTTTCAAAAGAGCCAAGTTTGTTCACCTTAGGGAACGGATGGGTATGGTTGAGAATCCGTTTCAGTAGCTGAAAGTGGTGATGCAACATTGAGAGGGAGTTGCAGTATGAATGCAGTGTTGTTCGTGGCAGGGTCAGTCGCAGTACAGTTGCACCAACAACGGAGTGATTGCTGGGCAGCATATTAGACATCAACACCGTAGAGGGAGATGCTTCAAAGTCAGAGCAATGTGCACCAGGGCATATCTGTTAGAGCACATTCCTCGCTAAGAGTGAGTGTTGATTTGTGTTAGCATTAGATGTGCTCTAAGTCTCAAATTTTGTGGAGAGGCTTAGACAAATGTATTCAGAATAACCCAGAAATCATTTTGGGAAATTCCACCCGGAACAGTTTTATTTAATAAATTTAATGAGACCTTAAGTCTAAACTTAGGAAATTAAAATATTTAATGAATATTAATCTAACTCTGGGTGTAACTTCTAGAAAAAGACGAGGATCAAGTCAAAATGATATTAGCCATTGATTAGCTTCTAATATGGGCCATTGAATGTCAACTAGAAGATAATTAAGAAAGCTTGAGGGTCATTTGGAAGACACACCTGAGAAGATACTTAGTTGCCCAAGCAAATCAATTTTCTTAGTGGCTGAAGTTCGGCAAGAGAAATCGATTCAGAGGGAGAGTTGTAGGTGGAGAGGACAGAGAGGGCATCAACATCAGTCAGGAAGGCAAGGGCAGATGACGCAGTGCATAGAAGGGACACCGCAGAGTGGTGACCTAGAACTATGCAATCCCAATGCAGAGCTGATGCAGTGGTGACACAGGAGGACCATAAGGGCCTCTCAAAGATCAGATTTGCATAAAAAATTTGTGGGAAAATTTCTCCAGTGTTATCACAAAGATTTCCCTTCATTACTGTTGATTGCTATATGTACAAGAAATTTTTGCTGAAGAGATTAATAAAACCCTCATCTGCTGCATTGGTTTTCCGGGGATAATTATCCAGAAATAACTTTGTCATTCTTGTTCTTGCATTTCTTTATATTTTTCTCAGTATTTTGTGTGAAGGCCGCAATAGAATTTATTTTGATATTTATTGAAGTAATTTCTGTAAATAACTTATTGCTGAATAATAAGTAGGAGAAATAATATCAAAAACTACAGTAGGATTTCGTTTTAGAAATTTTCACAGTGACAGGGTGTTGATTTTTGGTAGCATCGGAAGTGCTCTAAGTCTCCAAATTTGCGGAGAGGCTTAAGCACTTGTATTCCAAAGAACTCAGAAACCGTGTGTGAAAATTCCACTCAGAATATGTTTTATTCAAAAATTTAATTATTTTAATGGGGACCATAAGTCTAAACTTAGGTAAATTAAAAAATTAAATGGTATTAATAAAACAAAGTGAGAATGATCTAGAAAAAGTGAAGATCAAGTCAAGTTATAATCTTAGCCATTGATTAACGATCTAATCTCGACCATTGATTTCTCAACGAGAAGACTATAAAGGAAGGATTGAGGGTCTTTTGGAAAGACACACTAAGTGAATCAAGTGATCGAATTCTTCTGACGGAGCAAGTGCTCGGATGAAGATCATATCTAAGTGATTCCAACGCAGTGAGGGGCAGAGACAATTATTGGTCGGAGGATCTCCTTCAGGACCAAGAATACATAGCAGAGAGGCAGCAGAACCAACAGAGGAAGTAGCACAACCTCCAGAGGGTGTGATGCAACCCCCAAGAAGGGGTGACACAGGCCCACGCAGTGTTTTCGAGAGATAGTCCAAGATTCGCTGGGAGATTGGGGTTTTGAGTTGGAAGGGCTGGAACTCGACTTTTCGAGGAGCAAATCGATTCGAGAGAGGAGGTGCCGTAGTCCACAAAGGTCTCGACGTAGGCCTACGCAGCTACTACACAAAGGCAACGCAGAGGGTGTTGGGGTTTCGCCAGTTCAGCTACTAGATCAGCTGGGACTTGCAGTGTGAGGTAAAACTCACTATATTTTTGTCTGCCGTGATTTCTCTGTATTGGTAACCAACAAGGCATCCAAAGATTGTATTTAGAAACAACTGCTTAATAATACAAACCCTCAGATCTGTTACACCGGTTTTCCCGCATTGGGTTTTTTCGGGGACTTAGTCCAAAATAAAGGTGTCCTATGTGTGATTTGTTCTTTGCTCAATTTCCTTGTTTCAGAATCATAAAGTATTATACTATTAAGTGTAGGTTGCTTCAGTAATTTACTGCAATAATTCATGAAGAAATCTGAATTAATTTTGGAATATAATTTACAAAATAGGAGCAGTAAATTCAGCTGGTTGCAGGAGGATTCCTGAGATTGTTAGATCTAGGAATTTTCTCCTGGTATTAGAGCATTTGATGTGAAACAAGAAGAGCAGATCAAAGCACTGAAGTGAAGGCCGAATTACTGCAGCAACAACATATCGAATCCCTAGAAGGATTGTGCAGTTCTAGTCAGGAGGGCTAAATCTTCGAGGTTGTTTCTCTCTGAGGGAGTCGACAGAGAGGTAAGACTTCCAGATTGAGATCTTGCCGAGGAAGAGGGAGCAGTGCAGAGCCTTCATGCAGAGCTAGAGGGACGTAGTTTCTCTGCAAGCAGTTGTTGGGCAGAGAAGAGTCAGAAGAAGAAAAGCACATACGAGGAATTCTTCCTCAATGAGTTCCTTGTCGAGGAATTTAACATTTCTCATTTGTTGGGTAACCGAGGAGCAACAGACTTACCAGCTCCATCAAGGAGTGCGTAAGCCAGCGTAGAAGCTACGAAGTAGGGAGAAAGAAGAAGCACTTCGACAATTTTCAGTTGAGATGGCATCTCATGGTCTTAGAGATCAAGATCGGTTGGAGGGATCCTATAACTACGTAATCTGGAAGGAAAAGACCAAATTCCTTCTGGATGAATATGATCTCAAAACGTTTGTGGGCAACATGGTTGTTGTGCCTACAAATTCGGATCGAGAACAAAGAGTGGAAGTCCGATATGGCAAAGGGCAAGAGACTTATCCTTGATGGTGGCAAGGATCATATAGTCTCGCATATCACTGGCAAGAACACAGCCAGGGAGATATGGGAGGCCTTGGCTTTGCTATACGAAGGAACTTTCGAGCAACGAAAGATGTACTTGGAGCAGAAACTCCGGATGCTGCAGATGTAGAAAGGGGAGCGCATTAATCCATTCTTAACGAGACTTCATGAAATCCGTGATCAGCTGGCAGCTGTGGGATCCACTCCAACTGTTGCAAATATGGCAAGGTTGGCCCTTAACTCTGTCACTGAGGAGTGGCAAGTTTTTGTCCAAAGTATCTTGGGAACGACAATGCTTCCTAGTTGGGAGCAGATGTGGGAAGTACTTCAGGAGGAGGAGCTGAGAAGAGATATGGTCAAGAGCAAGCTTGACGGTAGCAGCGGGAGTGGATTGAAGAATTGGGAGGAGGAGGAGAATGCAACCCTCGCATCGAAGGGGCAGCAATGGCAACAAAAACAGAAGAGAGATGTTTCAAAGGTGAAATGCTTCAGATGTGGTGAGATGGGCCACTTTGCATCACAATGTCCTTTGAAGAAAAAGGACAATGATGAGAATCATGATCCAAAAGTTCCAGCCGCAAAGATCGTGCAGGATAAGTTTGCCATGAGTACCCACGCTTCTCCAGCAGAGAAATGGGGCGACATAGAACTGTAGTTTTCTCGGAACTTCAATTGGGCAGGATCCTTGAGGAGCCCACCTCTTGGATCACAACCTTGCTACGAGTGCCCATGATTAGCATTGGCGGGATGGAGGAGTTTTCAGTGGGAGCCGAGGAGTGATAAAGCGACAGTTGCAGTTGGTAGCAATGCCTACTTCTGGAGCAAAACAGAGTAGAACAACAAAAACATAGTGTAGAGCAGCAACACGTAGTGCACAACAGTGCAACGCAGTGTAGAGCAGCAACATCGCAATGCATCAGAGGGACAATGTAGTAGCTATCAACAGTCAGAGCCTTCAGCACTGAGGTCCATCCACTGAACGCTTGTTCAGTTTTGGGTGATTTTCAGTTGCTTATCTCAACAATTGAGTTGCAGTGCAGATATAGTGTTAGTAGTGGTAGTGCTAGCAGCATAACATATGCAACACTTGAGAGGGAGCTGTAGTACGGATGCAACGGTGGCAGTGTCATGGGTAGCAATACTGTTAGAGCATCAATGCAGTGGTTGGTGGACAACTCGTCATACATCAGCAGCACAAAGAATGCTTTAGGGTCAGAGCAGTATGCAGTAGGCATGTTGTTAGAGCACTATCCTCGTTAAGAGGGAGTGTTGATTTTTGGTAGTGTCGGAAGTGCTCTAAGTATCCAAATTTGTGGAGAGGCTTAGGAACTGGTATTCCAAAGAACCCCAAAACCGTGTGTGAAAATTCCACTTGGAATATGTTTTATTATACAAATTAATATTTTAATGGGGATCCTGAGTCTAAACTTGGGGAAATTAAATAATTAAAGGGTATTAATAAAACAAAGTGAGAATGATCTAGAAAAAGCGAAGATCAAGTCAAGTTATAATCTTAGTCGTTGGTTAGAGATCTAATCTCGGTCGTTGATTTCTCAACAAGAAGACTATAAAGGAAGGCTTGAGGTTCATTTGGGAAGACACACCGAGTGAATCAAGTGAGGAGCAAGTGCTCAGACGAAGATTAGATCTAAGTGATTCCAACGCAGTGAGGGGCAGAAACTGTTATTGGTCGGAAGATCTTCTCTGGGACCAATAATACATAACAGAGAGGCAGCAAAACCTGCAGAGGAAGCAACACAACCTCCAGAGGGTGTGACGCAGCCCCCAAGAAGGGGTGACGCAGGCCTACACAAGGCCCACGCAGAGGTAACACAATGTTTTCGAGAGATAGTTCAAGATTTGCTGGGAGATTGGGATTTTGAGCCGAGAGGGCTGGAACTTGACTTTTCGAGGAGCAGATCACTTCGAGATAGGAGGTGACGCAGTCCACATAGGTCCCCACGTAGGCCTACACACCTACTGCGCAGAGGCAACACAGAGAGTGCTGGGGTTTCGCCAGTTCAGCTACTGGATCAGTCGGGACTTGTAGTGTGAGGTAAAACTCACTATATTTTTGTTTGCCATGATTTCTCTTTACTGGATAGCCAGCAAGGCATCCATAGATTGTATTCAGAAACTGCTGCTTAATAATACAAACCCTTAGATCTGCTGCACCGATTTTCCTGCATTGCATTTTTCCGGGGACTTGGTCCAAAATAAAGGTGTCTCGTGTGTGATTTGTTCTTTGCTCTGTTTCCTTGTTTCAGAATCATAAATTATTAAGTGTAGGTTGCTTCAGTAATTTACTGCAATAATTCATGAAGAAATCTGAATCAATTCCGTAATATAATTTACAAAATAGGAGCAGTAAATTCAATTGGTTGTAGTAGGATTCCTATGATTGTTAGATCTAGGAATTTTCACACAGGGAAGGTCGTAGAACCAATAGATGCTGCAGGGAAAGAGAAGTTCAAGGAAGATGATATCATTGCAATGAGTCTTATTGTGGACTCCATTAGAGATCATCTGATTCCCTATATTGCAAAACTTGACACTTCCAAGAAGATGTATGATGCCCTATCTGATCTACTTACTATCAAGAATGTTGGTCAAGCCATGAGCTTGGAGAATGAGCTCCGTGGCGTAAGGAATACAAATCCAAGCAATTGAAGACATTGTTTCTGAACAAGAACTAGTGACTACAACACTCAATGGTCTACCTAGGTCATGGGATGCATTTGCAGCAAGCATAAGTGGCAGGAGGGAAGCTCCTTCATTTGAAGGACTATGGGCTTATTGTGCTGAAGAAGAATCAAGGCTAATATCAAGAAACAAAACTGAAAGAGCAGCTCAGGCATTTGCAACTCATTTCAAAAAGAATAATGGAGGAAAGAAGAAGCTTGGTTTCCATAATCGAAATTCTAAAGGAAGACTTGCTCCATAAGGGAAGAAGGATATGTCAAAGGTTAAATGCTATCATTGTCATAGATTTGGTCACTATAAGAACCAATGTCATGAAGGAGAGAATGATAAAAAGAAAAAAGGAAAACAACATGCTTCGACAATTGATCTTGATGATGAACATCCGTGGAAGTCTGGGGCTGACAAAGATTTCTTTTACTTTTTTGCTCTAACAAGTTCTATTGTAGATGACGATGATATGTGGCTTGTGGATAGTGGTGCTTCCAGGCATATGATAGGAGATCGTGGAAATCTCGCTAGCATGATGGAAAGAAGACTATCTCAAAGGGTTCAGCGTGGAGACAACCATAGCTATGCAGTAAAAGGAGTTGGAAAAACATCCATTGAGTTGAAATCTGATAACAATGTCCATCTCAACAATGTTCTACTTATGCTAGGTTTGAAAAAGAACTTAGTCTCTGTTTCATGTTTAGAAGACAAGGGAGATAGAGTAGCTTTTGTCGATGACGAAGTAGTTGTATGGTCCAAGGGCTCTAGTATAGATGATGCTAGGGTTATTGGGATTCGTGGAGGAAGATTGTATAGGCTCGCAGGACAACTAGCTCAAGCCCTAGAACATGATGAAATTAACCCAAGTGAACTATGGCAAAGGAGATATGGTCACCTTCATTATAGATCATTGCCTGATTTGAGTCAAATAGTTTCGGGAGTTCCTGAATTGTAGATAGAGCATGAAGTTGTATGTAAAGGTTGTGCACTTGGAAACAACATCAAAAAGCCATTTCCAAGTAGTGACAATAAGTGCAAAGAAGTTTTGTGTTTTATCCATTGTATTGTATGTGGTCCTATGCTTGTGAGATCGCTTGGAGGTTCACTATACTATGTAATGTTTATTGATGACTTCTGTCGTAAGACATGAATCTATCTCTTGAAGACGAAGGATGAAGTCTTCACCAAGTTCCAAGATTTCAAGGCTGAAGCAGAGAACTTTACAAGTAAGAATATCAGGATTTTCAGATTTGACATATGGAGGAGAATATACCTCAAAAGAGCTTGGTTCTTTCTGTAAGAAAGTAGGGATTAAGAGGGATCTGATTGTTCCCTATAATCCACAACATAATGGGGTGGTAGAAGGAAAGAACAAGTCCATTAAAGAGCCTATCAAGGTGACGACACATGATCAAGATTTTTTCCGATGTTCTCATGGGGAGAAGCATCATTGACAACTTCATACATTCAGAATAGAGGTCCTCATCGTATTTTGGAAGATATGACTCTTGAGGAATCGCTTACAAGACAAAAGCGACAGGTTGGGCATATGAGAATCTTTGGTTGCCCTGTTTACATCCATGCTCCCAAGGATAAAAGGAACAAGCTAGAGCCTTCAGGAAAGGAAGGAGTATTTGTTTGTTATAGTGACTTATCAAAGGCATATAGAATTTACGTTCTAGAGCAACGAAGGATTAAGGTCAATCGAGATGTCACCTTTGATGAAAAGGTTGCATATTGGAAGACTAAGGAAGTTTCCATGAACTCATACAATGAAGTAAAGAATGAGGCTTCTAAGGAAGAATGTTCAAGTTCTACAGAATGTCTTAAAGAGACAAAAGGGCCTTATGAACTGGTAGAACCGATTATTGTTCCTGAGATCAAGAAAAGACCAACTTGGCTTAGATCTACATTGTAAGATGTAGAAGGACATCCAACTCCTGATGGTACATCCAAAGAGATTAAGAAACCTAAAAGGTTTTCCAGTTATGTAGCTTTTATGACTAACCTTATTGATGCAAAACCTTCCACTTATGAAGAAGCAGCTAGCCAACAAGTGTGGAAGGAGGTTATGGATGAAGAGTAGCAATCCATCATGAAGAATGATGTCTATCGACGCTGGAAGGAGGTTAGTGGCGACATCCAAATGGATATACAAGATCAAGCATATTGCTGATGGAATTATCGACAAATACAAGACCGAATTTGTGGCTAGAGGGTTCTCCGAGAAAGAGAGTAAAGATTATGATGAGACCTTTGCTCTAGTTGCTAGTTACACCTCCATTATATCTATTATTTCTCTTACTGCTTTGTTGGGATGGAATTTACATGAGATGGATGTGAAGACTGCGTTCCTCAATGGTGTGATTGAGGAAGAGGTGTACATAAAGCAACCTCAAGGATTTGAGGTGCATGGAAAGGAATCTCATGTTTGCAGGTTAAAAAAGGCCTTGTATGGACTCAAGCAAGTTCCAAGAACTTGGTATCCTCAAATTGACAACTATCTTACAAGATTGGGATCTACCAAGAGCGATGTTGATCAAAACCCCTACTTCAAGGTTGTGAAGAATGCACCTGTGATTTTATTACTATATGTTGATGATTTGTTTCTAACAAGTACTGAGCCTCTCATCATTCAATGTAAGAAGCAGTTAGCTTATGAGTTTGGCCTGAAGGATCTTGGTTTGATGCATTGTTATTTGGGATTGGAAGTTTGGCAGAAGTATGGCGAAGTCTTCCATGGTTAAGGAAAATATGTTATTGAGATCCTTCAAAAGTTGCGTACGACGGACTATAAGTCCATGCCAACTCCCTTGGTGACAAATTTGAAGAAGTTGAGAGGCTCCGAGTCAAGTTTGGTAGATCCATCTATGTATCGACAATTGATTGGCTCGTTGATGTGATTGGTTAATACCATGCCAAACATTTGCTTTGCAGTGAACACATTGAGCTAGTTCCATGTGGAACCAAGACATGAGCATCATATTGCAACAAAGCATATTTTGAGATATCTGTATGGCACTATGAACTATGGTTCAAGATATGTCTTGAATAGTGATGTACAACTTCAGGGATATAGAGATTCTGACTGGGCATGGAGTGTAGATGATAGGAAGAGTACTTATGGGGTTTGCTTCAGTTTGGACTCTGTGATGATATCCTAGATGAGCAGGAAGTAGAGATCTATTGCACTCGACACTGCAGAAGCAGAGTATATTGCAGCCAGTGAAGCTTGAACTGTGGCTTCGGAAATTTTTGCACGATTGTTCGACTAGGAGTTGGAACCAACAATAATATACAATGATAATCAAAGTTGTGTAAAGCTTTCAAAGAACCCTGTGTTCCATGACATGTCGAAGCTTATCGAGATCAAGTACCACTACATTTGTGACATGGTGCAAAGAAGAGCACTAAGGCTCGAGTACATCTCCATTGATGAGCAAACAACTAATATTTTGACAAAGTCGTTGTCCGGAGAGAAGTTTGTGTACTTCAGGGACAAGCTAGGGCTTGTGGAGATTACCCCTCTCGTTGAGGAGTGTTGATTTGATAACACCATGTATAGTCATTCTCCATGTGTCATGTATGACTGGATTAGGGAGAATGGCTTAGCAAAGGAAAAATAATTTTCTTGTGTCACAATTGTTGACCAGATTAAAAAGTATGGTCCTTGAGGACTAATATCACTCAGTTGAGCGGGTGCCTTTCTTAGCATCAGACTCAAATTACTCTCTAGATAAGATGAGTGAGCTCATTTAGCATCATAGCCCAGATTACTCAGGAGTAGTGTGGGCTTTGGAGTTGGGACTAAATAACTCATATGGATTGAGTGTGTCCCTAGGTTTCACCATGAGTCACAATTGTTAACCAGGATGATGGTAAATCAAGACTAGTTAGTATACCATGAGGGACCTACTAAAGTCATGGTGACTAGTTGATGCTAAAGATGTACCATGTGTCAATAGTTGTTGAAGAGAATATGGTAGATGATTGACTTACCATAAGTCACAATTTGTGACCAGATTATGGTTATGATTTTGTTATAATCTTTTCATTGGGAAATTTGTCAACTTAAGAACACTTATGACAATCATTATGAATACCTCCCTAGTTAAGAGGGAGTGTTGAATTTTGTAACTATGGCCCGTCTTCATAATTTATATTATGGCACTTAGTGTATTTATATTGATTATTGTAAAGCATATTTTAAATGCGAGAGTCAAAAGAAAAATATTTTGAGTCAAAGTCCCATTAAGACTTTTTAAAGAAGGAAATTTAAATTTTGAAATTTGAAAATTTTGGCTACAAGTTTGTCAAGTCAGCCTCTCTCTAATTCAAGTCGGCCCAGGCAGAGTCACAACCATTCAACCCAACCAATCCACTATAAAAAGGCAACTTAATCTCAAGGTAAACAATTTTGCATCTCTCTCACAAAGTATCTTTTAAGCAAGCAAGCGAAGGATCAGGACAAATTGCTTCTCTTTCTCTCTCTCAAACTCACATGTGTGGATAGCCTCTCGTTCTTTTGGTTCACAAATTTTCTGGGTAGTTTTGTTGCAGTGGATCGAAATTTTGGGCAGTTGTAGGGGCTCAAATTTCTGAATTTCTAGGCAGATCAAGGAGGCTGTAATTCGGCCTAGGGCATATCAGAAAGCAGAGTGCTGAATCAGTTTGGAAGGCTTGAATTTGAGTGAGAAGGCCAGGTTGGACCATAGTTCTAGGAGTGTCTCTTGTTGAACAAAATAATTTCTCTATTGAAAGGTTGTTGGGTTTTTTCCCCTTGTGGGTTTTCCAAGGGTAAATCTTGTGTCTACGTTGTGCATTGTGATCTCTACTTTTCTACTCCTTTTATATGGTTGAATTTTTGATGTGTAATTGCTTAATGATATACTGAAAAATTGAAGAAGGTCAACATCATTGGAAGTAATTATCAATTTTTCAGAATTACTATAAAAATTGACAACCAGGTCCCAAGTTGGCTAAGTTTGTTACAGAAGTTCATCATGTTAGTGTTCATTTATTACAATTCCTCTGTGGGGGTACAAAATTTGAGAGAGAAGAGAGAGAAAATGGGTAGAGATGCCCTCCTAGACTTCTGATTTTCAAAAAACTTAATAAGTTTCTCGTCCATTGGGAAGTGGAGTCTTTGTTCCTTGCCATGTGCATATGAGCAAGTAACAATGCTCAACCCTTTGTTATTAATTAATGAAAATGGATAATGATCAAGTTTGGAAAAATCAAGTCTGATCATGCTACACAATGTGAGCAACAACATTTTTGATGTGAGTAGCAAGAGCTCTAGCAAGGAAAATTATATGACACATTAAGTAAAGCAGTAGGTACCTAGCCATTAATGGTGTCCCTTTGTGTCCTTTTAGTTATGAATTTAACAGGGTGGTGTTAGTTTGATATGTCCATGCATTTCTTTTAGTCTTCCAAGTGACTCTGTTCAGGTTGCCATTCTAGCTCCATGTTGATCCATAGTAAGTTTGCTAATGCTCATGCCACTGCCTTGATGGTTGTTCTTTCCTTGAGTGGTGCGGGTGGCGATATATAACAACCTTAACTATTGGTTCTTTCTTCGACTCTATAATATGTGGTTCCTTTGAGACATTTAGGTCCTTAGCTTATTCTTCTTGTTTATGCTTTTCATGGGGTTTTTCTTTGAGTGCTTTTGTAGGTTTCTCTTCTAATTCAACTTCATACCCTTTATTTGCTATATTGTTAGCTACTCTAATTAAATTACCCCGCAAGGACTTCTCCATGTGCCCCCTTGCGCCTTTCTTGCTTAGAAAGAGAAATATCTTGCAATGTAATTTTCTTTTCCTTGTACCAAAGCATCAACAACTTCTTGTACACAATAATATTGACTCCTTTTAAACAAAGCTCATCCAAGGGTATCCCAAGACAATATCCACATCATATCTGTGGCATAAAAAATTGAAGATAACAAATATTTCTTTATGGTTATCTTCAAATCGTTTTCACCTTGAACTTGTGTGCCTTGAACATTCTAATTGGGTACTTGTAATCTTTTATCGAAGTTAACATTGATGAAGTTATGTTTGTAGCTAGGGTTAATAGAAACAATGGCCTTCTCATGTTGAATCGTAGTTTTAAAAACAAGAACCAATTTTTGAGTTGGGCCACCTATCAAACTGTAGTTTGAACTGGAACTTGATCAAAACAGTTTCAAAGAATCCGACTCGAGAGAGAGAGAGAAAAAAAAAAAAAGAAAAAGAAAAAAGAAAAAAGAAAAAAATAAATTATTTTTTAATAAAAAAAATATTTTAAAGATTTCAAAACATGATTCCAAACTGTTAGAGAAAAAATATGGATCATGGTCTCAATGTCAATAATCAAAGAGCAATGAAGGACATTAAACAATGGGATATTAAAAAAAGTCATGTTAGGTGTTAGGTTGTGCTAGGAATTTTGCCCGAAAAATTTATAACTCTGTTGTAAGCAATGCTAAAACCTCTTAGAACAATTGTGAGTCACTTGTGATGTTAGTATAATTCAATGAATATTATTCATTGATTCAATTGAGGGGTTACTTAGGATGAGTATGGCATATTTGTGAGAGAAGAGTATTAAAAAAATACAAGTATGCAATTATAATTTTTTTTTGGAACCTACAAGCCAAAAAACTATAAATAAAATCGCTCAAGCACATATGAAGAAGGAAACATTGGCTTTAAGGAGCGTGTTGTTTTTCAATTTTGTTAATTTGGTAGCTCAAGGACAAATTCCCTCCTTTGGGAAGCCTCCTCATTTAGAGAAGACCCTACCTTTGGAAGAATTTAATTTGGTGAAGGAAAAATATTATTTTTAATGATGGAACCACATGTGCACAAAAGTTCAAGTCGACCTAAAGGACAAATTGGGTCTCCTCCAGAACATATAAGTAGACCTCATGTCTCATCACTTTGGAGCATCATCAACACTTAACATCTTCTCTCTCTTGATTGGTTTGGTCCGTACAGGTTTGAAACAAGGAGGTCTGAGCTCACAAGTGTGAGGGGAAAGTGGCATTTTCTGTTTTATTGCATTGACTTTTTGATTGAGATAGTTTGACTGATTATTGACCAACGTTGACTTGGCATATTTTAAGTGGATTTGGATTTTTTTGGTAGGTCGAGTTAAGGGACACTTTCACTAAACTTTTCCGGGCCATTTGGCCAGCGTTTTCGAAAGTTATAGAGCTAGGGCTCTCGTGGGTCAAATCTTGACTTTGACCAAATTTGGAGGGACTATTTTGGGACTATTTTGATTGAAATTTGACCAACAAAGAAGGTTGCATTTTTTAATTGCTGACCAAGCTGTTTTGGAGGAGGTTTAACTGTTGACCATTGATTGGCTAGGGCTACTGCAGGTGTTGTTCACTTTGAATAGAATTGCAGATTTGATTTGTTGACTAGATTTGACTTTTGGGCTCATCTTTTGGATATTGGTTAGTTGATTGTAGGTTAAGTCAAAGATTTGACTTTGACTTATTATTGATGAATTGTAACATCGTATCTCTTTGCTGAACATTTGATGACAATATAATAGAAGAAGAATTTTGAAAGGGTTTTCCCCTTTGTGGGGTTTCCCCTGGTGTTTGACCGAATATTGTCTCTCTTGTTCTTGGTTGTCTTTTATTGTGCATTGGATTTACTGTTCTATCTACAAATGCTTATTGTTACTGGAAGATTGAACTATATTGGATAAATTGATTGCTAATTGAAGAATAATTGGAATAAGTGATTGTGTTGAGCATAGAACAATGGAAGATTAACAATGGTGTGTCAGTTGTCAACAATATGTCAGAACGTCGAGAGAAAGGTCAGATCTGTGAGTTTTAAGCCTAAATATCGTTTTAGAACATAAATTACTTGCACTCAACACAACTATATCAATCAAAGAACGCGATTTCCAATGCATTGGTTTATAGCAGAACTGTCTAGTTTGGACCAATTGGTACAAAACTGGCTGGTTTGGTACATAACTGGTATCAACTAGTCCCTAAATCAGGTTTATTGGCCAAGTTGATGTCCAAGTTGATGACTGGTTGTTTTGATCGGTTATCAGTTTAGATCGGTCAGGTTTTAAACATGCCTCCTGAAGGAAGGTGGGTCACCATATGATAGTTATTTCAACCATTTTCAATTATGTGCTTTTACTTAATGTTTTGGGAATTCTAACATGTATTAGGGGGTGATCTGGATGATTGACTGATCTTGACTGTAAATTTGTTATTTCACCTTATTAGGGAGGTTGGTTTTTGACCCTAGTCTAGTGGGACCTCCTCGAAGGCCTTAGGGTTATGGGAGGGGCACTACTTGGAAGCTTGGATTGAAGTAGTGTGTCCATAAGCACTCCATGCTTACCACTCTTCCCTGTTCTCTTGATTTCATGTCCATCCTTCGAGTTTACTGTCATTGGTTCATTGGGAATAATACCCTCACATACTCGTCCACGAGTTTAGGCCCTAAATTTTTCCCTAGAGGTTGATCTCGCTAAAAGATAGGTAAAAGCATAAAATGACGACAATGAAAGAGAATGAAGAGTTAAAATACAAAAGTTGTCTGGGACATTAATTAGTGTGTAGGCAAAACCCCAACATGAGCTCTACCATCTTCATTAGCCATCACATGGTTCTTGAGTACTTGATGCTCCATTACATTATAATGGAACCATTACATGTCCCAACCTTGATGAGCGAGAAATTGACTCATCATTAAGGTGTAAATAAATGTTACATCATTAAAAGGCACACCAAAATGGTGGAAAAAGTAAGCCGAGGATAGGGGTAACTCATAGCCTCTACAATTTCTCCCTCCATGCATCTGTACACTCGGGATGATGGAACTCCATCAGCTAGTCCCATGGCCATGGAACCTAGCCATGGAGCATTTTCCCTTTGTTACCACATCATCACAAACACCAAGGAATTGAAGGGTTGACCTAAGACATGTCACCTCCCCTTAGGGCCTATAAGCACCTAATAGGTTTGACGATGCAAACATCTGTAACATAGGTAGAGAACACTTTTACGAGAGTCGGTCTAGTTAGATATTTGAAGGTGATCCTAGTTTGAAAAATTATTATGCCCTTAACAATTAAGTATGGTTCACTATGATGAATCCATGGTCATTGTCTGTAAGACCCATAATTCATAAGATTGATTATTTCAAATGATATTAAAATTGTAAAGCAGTTTATGAAGCCCAAATTAAGAATTTAATAGGTATAACCAGTATTGCTCTCAAATTACATTTCTCTGCAATATTTATCAATTTAACTCTTGAATACTAACTTGAAGTTCGGTGGTGGAAAATGTCTGTGCTTTGTTGTAGTTCTTGTTCCCGCTCTCGTTACCAAAGCGACCAAAACCACCCAGCCAAACTGAGCACAAAATTCAATATGTAGCTCCAAAGTACTTCCAATGCGAGGTACTCTAGCCCCTGTGCCCAAAATTTGAAGAATAACCGAGGTTCAATATCCTTCCATCAGTGATTCTCTTGAAATTTCTTCCTCTTTCTCCAAAAAGTATGAACACTTCGTCGTTGCCTCCAAATTCCTCCCTTCTCTTAAATAGTGGAGGTTCCTTTGCTCTTACGCATTCATTCTCCGTGTTATAAAAAAATAATATTTTTTTGTTAAAATGGTGATTGCCTTGTCATGTTTTTAATTGAGTCGGATGACACTATAGTATAGGGTGACATCATCTATTATTTAATTTAGATGGTTGGTTTATTTTGATTTGGTAAAAGCCATATAATATTATAATAATTAAATAATATTTAAATTTTTATAACATCTAGGATTTAATAATAGATTTTATATTTAGCTTATGAAATTATTCAAAAATATATTTAAGGTTATAAGTGTATTTGTGTACTTGGGTATAGTAATATGTAAGGGGTGTAAACTTATGGAGAAACTCACTATATCTCTTACTTAATATATATATATATATATATATATATATATATATATATATATTCATTTTATTTACGAGGATTAGGTATTTGATCAACACCTTTGATAATAAATTTACTTATCCTATATTTAGACGTTTTTCATGAGTAAATAACATATATACTAGTGCATTGTATGTGATGCATGCATATGTAGCTATCAAATGCATGCCTCACATGTATGCTAATATTGCCATGCTATTCATGTTTCGAGATGGGTTGTTACATACATCCTTCAGAAATCTTCATCTCGAAGTTAAGGGTTTATATAGTATGTCAATAATTATTTTAGGGCATGTAAGGATTGTGCTTTGTGATTGAATTTTCATTTATAATTGTAAGGATACTTAAAATTTGTATTTTGAACATTTATTGATCGTAATTTTAATAGTTAAGTCCTGCTCACTCGGGCTCCCAAGCTATTCTAAAATCATCCTATCCTTCCTAATCTCTTCCGCTCCCATCCTATTTATCCTCTACTGCAATATGCAATGGCGTCAGCTATATCGATCTAACCATTCATAACCTCAAGGGTGACAACTTCGACTATATCGACATGATTACCTAGTAGGCATCTGATAGTCATCATCACACGTCCAGGGAAGCGTGACTCGCACAGTCCTCCCATGACCCCAGGTTTCGGAGGATAACAATGGACAACACCTCCACCCCTCCAGTAGGACCAATGTTATCACCCTATCATGGAATCTTATTGAGACTCAATTGTTCTTGGAGCTTTTGTCATCACGTGGTCATTTTGGTAACGATTCTATCTGTAATGTAAACACTTGTCCATATATTATAATATATGCATCAATATATTTAAAACAATTATATTTAAATAACATTTTCTGTATATTTCACATATGTTGCTATTTACGTTATAACGTACTCGGCCATATCCAACCACTATATCAATAAGTTAGCTTTCATATTAAAATGTAGTCATTCTTTTGTTTCTATCTCATCAGTCATGTCGATATGCAGAAATGAAACTAAATTATAGATATCTTCATCCATAACATAATCTATGATTTAGATCTCATAGCAAGGTTAATCAAATACTAAATTTCATATTTGTATTCATATTCCAACAATGTTAATTAAATAACCTATTTCATATTGGTATCCATGTACCAACAGAGTTAAGTAAATAACATATATCATGTATCAATAAAGTTAAGCAAACATTCTATTTTTATGGGTATCCAAGCACCAAGAAAATAAAATTTAGTGATAGTTCAAAATGATAGTCTTAAGTATTTCTAAAATAAAGTTGTCATATACAAAATAAAGTTTTAAGTTTGTCAAAATCAACACAATTTGGGATATCTTTGACATATGGTCTTTGTATCTTCCGAAGTATCCGATCTAGGGCTATACTTGTCCCACTGGACCTTAACTTGGTCTACCAGGCGATTCCTCAACTGTCGAACTTTACGTTCCAGTATACATAATTGTTCGACCGAAGTGGTTCTTTCGTCCAATACTTGCAATTCCTTCCATTGAAGGTTATGAGATTTGTCATCTATGTAATGTCGTAATACATATACATGAAAAACATTACGACCTCTATGCAAGTGGGGTGGCTGTGCAAGACGATAGGCGACATGTTCGACTTTTTCTAGAACTTTGAATGGCCCAATAAATCAGGGTGACGACTTTGTCCCTTTTTCAAACTGGATATTGCTTTTGTTGGGTTTGATGCGGATGAAAACTTGATCTCCTAATTCATAATTCCTATCTGTCCTGTGAGCATCAACATAAATTTTTTGTCTATCTTGTGCTTTTTTTAATAGTTGCTTAATTTGTTTTACCTATTCCTCAGTGTCTTGAATTAATTCTGGCCCCACTATTACAAGATCTTCTAACCTGTCCCAACTCAACGGTGTTCTGCAAGGTCTTCTGTATAAGGCCTCAAATGGAGGCATCCCGATTAAACTGTGGTAACTGTTATTGTATGCAAATTCAACTAAAGGTAAGTACTTTTCCCAGTGTATTTGCTAGTCCATAACATACATTCTCAGCATATTCTCTAGTACTTGGTTCACCCTTTCTGTTTGTCTATCAATCTCAGGATGATGAGCGATGCTTATAGTTGGTTGAGTTCCCAAGGCTGATTGCATACAAGTCCAAAATCTTGAAGTAAATCATGAGTCCCTATTTGATATGATCTTCTTAGGTACTCCATGAAATCTTATAATTTCATTTATAAATACTTGAGCTACGCTAACAACTTCGTAAGTATCTCTTACAGGAATAAAATGGGCGCTTTTTGTTAATTTATCCATCACA
Source organism: Pinus albicaulis (assembly GCA_034641835.2). Taxonomy (NCBI): domain Eukaryota; kingdom Viridiplantae; phylum Streptophyta; class Pinopsida; order Pinales; family Pinaceae; genus Pinus; species Pinus albicaulis. The sequence goes on along the minus strand of CM076575.1, from coordinate 1,753,606,238 downwards.
ACCAGAATGGCATTATGCCTTTGTGGAGTAAGAGATAGCTTGACAATAAAATCCATAGAAATTATCTCCCATTTGGTCATAGGAATATCGTGAGGTTGCAATAGACCTATTGGATGGCAATGGTCAACCTTCACTTGTTTTTTTTTTCTAAGTAAGATTAATTTCTATTAGTGTAACATAGTGTACATGGAGGCACAGGTCTCTGCAGTTCTAGCCTGATTCAAAGGCATAATTCGCAGAAAACAACAAAAATGGGATTGCCCACGCAGGGGAAACCAATCTAATAAGAGTTTGTTTCGTTGCCTCGCGAGAGGAAACCAACGTTATATAAATAAAACTGTTAATTGTTTGCCTACTGTGCCATACATAGATAACAAAAATTAACAAAACCTTGTGACCAAGGACCTTAATACTAAAAACGATAAACCAGAAATAACCTGAGAGCCTAGGTGTCATGAGGCGTAGGAGGAGTCTCTTCTACTATGAGACACCTGTGTTTGTCGGTGTCGGTGGCCTGCATGTCCTGGGTGGTAAGTGCTGCATGTCGGGGCTCCTTGGTCTCACTAGCTTTGCCTGTGGCCTGATTGCCTTGCTTCCTATCGTCCCTGCTACTTTCGGAGCTGCTGCTGCTGTCCGAGCGTGAATTGTGGTTGCCTGAATTAGGGTCACCCTTGATGTCTGCAGAGGAGGCGATGTCATGGCGGGGGAGTTTCTGCAAATTGGGCAGGCGGAAGCTAGAAACCTCAGCAGGCTCCTCCTTGAAGGAAACTGAAATGGTGGCGACGACACGAGGGTGGTCCATGGAGCAGTGGAAGTGGAATTGAGCAGAGTGAGAGGTCTGCGGGGTGATGGAGGAGTCCAGACGGGGCAGAGGCGGTGGAATGGTCGCGGTGGCAGAAGGTTGAGCAGAATGACAGGGCTGACCAATGAAGCGGTCACGCCTACTGCGGGTAGCGGGATACCGACCCAGGGAGTGCTCCAGGGAAGAAGACGAAGTGTCGGAATGGGAAGAGAGCGACGGACGAGCAACACACTCTCTACTACTGCCACGCCTGCAACGCATACGATGCTGGAGACGAGGCATGGTGGCACAGTGAGGGTGAAGGGTGCTTTGGGCCGAAGAAGAAGCAGGGTGGTGGCGCCACAGAGTCAGAGGCACAGTGGTGGAGGTGAAGCTAGTTGCTGCGGAGAAATTCAAATGACAGAGGACGCTCTGCGAATAGTGGTGGCATGGGAGTATCTCAATACAACATCGAAGGCTACAGCGTCTCCCTGTAGGTGTGCGGGAACTTGGCTCCGCGACTTGAGGGGGGCAGTAGCTTCTTAGAGGTTGAGACAGGGGAGGCATAGAACCAGGCGGACGAAAAACATAACCAGGCGGGGGAGGAAGGGTCTCCATTTTGAAGCGAAGGTAGCAACCTCGACTTCTGCAACATATTAAATGGTGAACTGGGTGACGGCTAGAGCACTTAAATGCTTGCCGTTGGGGCCTGTGGGTGGCCATGTGGCCGTGCCACTTGCCAACCTAGCAGCCTGTCTCCCTAGAGCTATCATAAATCACTTGCATCTGGGAAACCTTCACTTGTTGACATTTGAGACATTTTGCAATGAATTGGACAATATCACGTTTCATGCTTGCCCAAAAGAAGAGTTTCTTTGTATCGACATACATTTTCTTTACACCAGGATGTGCACAATACAATGCTTTATGGGCTTCCTTAAAGATGGTGTTGCAGAGATCCCCACTATCAGGTATGTACATCCTCCAATGGAATCGCAAAATTCTATCATTTGCTAGTTCATATCCCTCAAACTTAGACTCTTTTGGATTTTTATGATCAAGTCCGGATCTCACTTTAAATACCAACTGTCTTTCACGAGATGTTATAGTACTTGTTTCCTCAAGTCTACCTCGATAGGTATGAGGGAAAAGATCCTTGGTCTTCTACCTAGAATATCTGCCATTACATTTTCTTTCCCTTTTATGTAGGAAATTCCAAGTCTTACTCACTTAGGAATTCACTCCATTGTCTTTAGCTGGCATTTAAGTCTCTTTGAGTAAACATATATTGTAAACTTTGGTGGTTGCTTTTTGTTGTAGAGTGTAACTAGGTTCGATTTTCATAAATGTATTTGAGTCATTATGTAATGTACTTGTCAAAAGAGTGATTTTTTATTTTATTATTATTATTGTTACAATGACTTATTAAAGCATGGGTTTCATGCTTGGGTCATCCTCTTATTAGTCAAAGTTCCGATTGTGGACTCCTAGGATTGATATTGAGTCATTAGAGTCATTGTACATTTTATGAGACCCTTCTTGGGCTTTTGAATCATGTAGAAAGAATTATTTTTGAGTCAAAAATGAATTATGTTACCTCCACACCAAGTCGGCCTCAAACTAGGCAATTTGACCTCACTAGAAGCCTATATATTGGAGCAGTTCGAATTCATTTGGACTCACTCACTCTCGCAAGTTCAATATCCTAGAAAGAGCTGGGAAAAAGTGCGAAGTCAAAGAAGGACGCTAAAAGGAGTGCGAAGTTGGCAAGGAAGGATGGGAAAGACAAAATGAAAGTTTTGGGCTATCTATCTCTCTCGTGTGGGATACTTTAGGAGATCAAAGTCTTGATGTTGCTGCTACTGCCAGTTGTTGCCAGTTGCTACCAAGTTGAAGTTGTTGGGGTTGAAGTGTTGCTGCTGCATAGATCGAAGTCCTGCATAGATTGAAGTGTTGCTGCAAGGTCGAAGGTTTGGATCGAAGTTGCTAAGAGGAAGGGCTGACTTGGTGTGGAGGAGGTCTGTGTATAGGTTGAAGAGTCTCAGGAAAAACTAGTGAATGAAGAGATTTTGACTAGGTTTTCCCCTAGCTAAGGGTTTTGCCTTGGAAGAGTGGCTACATCTTGTGTCTCAAATTTTTGTGATCTTCATACACATAATTTGGTAATTGCTAGATGAAAGATAATATAATAAAGAAGTAAAAGAAGCCAACATAATTCACAAGTAATTATCTAGAAAGAAGAAATCAAACCTTAAATCTACTTGCATTGATTTCTCCACATGGTATCAGAGCTAAGGTCAAGGAAGATTGATGATCACTCTGTTGACTCGAAGGAAATGGCTACTCCGTCTATGATACGTTATATAAGAATGGGATTCAATATTGCTGGAAGCTGGATCAAGAAAATCTTATGCTACTTATTCAATAAGGTCAAAAGTCAAGGGTTCTTGGTTGTTCTTACATGTTCTCTTAGTGATGACAATGCATGGATTATTGATAGTGGAGCATCAACGCACATGACAAGAGAAAGTAAACAACTTCACACTCTATCAAAGGAATCATGTTCTTATGCAGTGGAGTTGGGAGATGAAAAAAACTATGCTATTAGAGGCCTGGGATCAACATCTTTGAAGCTGGAGAATGGAGCTTAGCTACATCTCAACAATATACTATATGTTCCAGGTTTGAAAAAGAATTTGCTTTCAATTCGTTGCTTAGAAGATAAAGGGGATAGAGTTGATTTTGTTGATGGAAAAGTTTTGGTTTTGGGTAAAGTTTCAAGTATTGATAAAGCTAGGGTTATTGGAGTCGTGAAGGAAGCTTATATAGAGCCATAACACCATCTCCTCAAGCTTTGGTTCATATGGAAATCAATCCCATTGAGCTATAGATTAAGAGGTATGGTCATCTTCACTACAATATCATTCCCACTCTTAATCAATTGGTTTATGGCATCCCCAATATCAAAGAAGACCATGAAGGAGTGTGCAAGGGATGTTGTTTGGAAAACATACAAGAAAACCATTTGCAAATGGTGAAACAATGTCTAAAGAAATATTAGACCTCATTCATTTTGATTTGTGTGGGCCTATGTTTGACAAGTCACTTAGATGTCATCTTTATTGTGTAACATTCATCGATGATCATTCTAGAAAGACATGGCTCTATCTTCTCAAGAAGAATTTTGAAGTATTTGAGAAATTCAAGGAGTTTAGATTTGAAGTGGAAACCCTAACCGAAAGAATAAAGACTCTAAGATTCGACAATGGTGGGGAATACACTTCTAAAGAATTGATTGGATATTGTAAAGAAGCAAGATTTAAGAGGGAGCTCATTGTTCCGTACTATCCTGAACAAAATGGAGTGGCTAAAAGAAAGAATAGGGAAATTGAAGAAGGTATTCGAATAATGCTCTTTGATCAAGACTTACCAAAATTCTTATGGGGAGAAGCAACAATGACAACAATATACATTTAAAATAGAAGTCTTCATAGAATTCTTGAGAACATGACACCTGAGGAAGCATTCGCAGGAAAGAAGCCGAGTGTGGATCATCTCCGAATCTTTGGGAGTTCAGCCTATATTGATGTTCCAAAAGACAAGCGAAAGAAGTTAGATTCTACAAGCATCAGAGGAATCTTCGTTGGGTATAGTCTCTCCTCAAAAGCATATAGAATCTACATCAAGGAAGGAAGAGATATTGAAGTAAGTAGGGATGTTATATTTGATGAAAACCATGCCTACATTGTTGATTTTTCGTAGCATCAGAAGTGCTCTAAGTTTCAAATTTTGTGGAGAGGCCTAGGCACTGACATTCCAAAGAACCCAGAAATCGTTTGTGAAAATTGTACTCGGATTATGTTTTATCGTAAAAAATAATTATTTTAATGGGGACCCTAAGTCTAACTTAGGGAAATTGAATAATTAAAGGGTAGTATTAAAACATAGTGAGAATGATCTAGAAAAAGCGAAGATCAAGTCATGTTATAATCTTAGCCGTTGATTAGAGATCTAATCTCGGTCGTTGATATCTCAACGAGAAGACTATAAAGGAAGACTTGAGGGTCATTTGGAAAGACACACCGAGGGAATCAAGTGATTGAATTCTTCTAATGGAGCAAGTGCTCGAACGAAGATCAGATCTAAGTGATTCCTGTTGCAGTGAGGGGCAGAGACAGTTATTGGTCGGAGGATCTTCTCCGGGACCAAGAATACATAGCAGAGAGGTAGTATAACCAACAGAGGAAGCAACACAGGCCCTAGAAGGGCTGACGTAGGCCTAAGTAGGGCCGACGCAATATTTTCGTGAGACAATTCGAGATTTGTCAGGAGATTGGGGTTCTGATCCGGGAGGGTTGGAACTCGACTTTCCGAGGAGGAAATCAATCCGAGATAGGAGGTGATGCAGTCCACAAAGGTCCCCATGCAGGTGGCAAGCCTACGCAGCTACTGCACAGAGGGTGCTGGGGTTTCGCCAGTTCAGCTACCAGATCAGCCGGGACTTGCAGTGTGAGGTAAAATGCGCTATATTTTTCTATGTTCTGATTTATCTGCATTGGATAGCCAATAAGGTATCCAAAGATTGTATTAAGGAACTGTTGCTTAATAATAACAAACCCTCAAATCTGTTGCACCGGTTTTCCCGCATTGGGTTTTTTCGGGGACTTTCGTCCAAAAATAATGGTGTCCTATGTGTGATTTATTCTTTTCTCAGTTTCCTTGTTTCAAAATCATAAAGTATTAAGTGTTGGCTACTTCAGTAATTTACTGCAATATTTCATGATGAAATCTGAATTAATTCTGTAATGTAATTTACAAAATAGGAGAAGTAAATTTAGCCGGTTGCAGTAGGATTCCTGAGATTGTTAGATGCAAGAATTTTCAGATACAAAAGATCCAAGGATATCCCTATTGATTTTGATGACAAAGATATACCTATATTCGTAGAAGAAGAAGTACACCACGACAATCCTACTACAATTCAAGAAGAAGAAGAAGCACCAAGTGTGCCTATTCAACCTGCGATCATACTAACCACTAGAAAGAGGCCAAATTGGTTAAAAGCTACTCTTGAAGATGCTGAAGGATATGAAGCTGCAAAAGGAACCTTTAGAGATAGTAAAAAGCCGAAGAGATATTATGGATATGATGCATCTATGACAAAATTGATTAAGTTGAACCATCTACATTTGAAGAAGCTGCTCATTAAGAAGTTTGGAAGAAGGCAATAGAGGAAGAATATCTATCCATCACGAGGAATGGGGTTTGGGAAATCATTTCTAGACCTAGAGACAAATCGGTTGTCACCTCCAAATGGATCTACAAGATCAAGCACGTCTTTGAAGGAAATATAGACAAATATAAAGCCAGATTTGTTGCAAGGGGTTTCTCTCAAAAGGAAGGCATAGATTATGAAGAAAGCTTTGCACCCATTGCAAGATATACTACTATTAGATCCTTGGTTTCATTGGTTGCTACAATGGGATGGAATATCCATCAAATGCATGTGAAAACAACATTTTTGAATGGGACCATTGATGAGGAAGTATACATTGAACAACCCGAAGGCTTTGAAGTAAATAACAAAGATACTCATGTTTGTAGACTCAAGAAGGCCCTATATGGTTTGAAGCAAGCTCCTAGGGCATGGTATGCAAGAATGGATGCATACCTTGTAACAATTCGGTTCGTGAAGAGTATTGTTTATCCAAACCTTTACATCAAGGTTGTGGATAACGAGCCAGTCATTATTCTATTATATGTGGATGATCTATTCATCATTGATGTGGAGCGATGGATACAAGAGTGCAAGAAGATGTTGGCAACTGAGTTTGGGATGAAGGATCTAGGATTGATGCACTATTACTTGGGACTCGAAGTATGGCAGAGACCTGGGGAGATATATTTGGGGCAAGAAAAGTACATCATCAAGTTGTTGCAAAAATTTGGGATGATGGATTCCAAGACCATGACAACTCCTATGATCACCAATCTTAAGAAGTTGAGGGGTTCTGACTCAAGTCTTGTAGATCCTACCTCCTATCCCAAGTTGGTGGGTTCTCTGATGTATCTGGTAAATACTAGGCCATATATATGTTTTACTGTGAACATTCTTAGTCAGTTTTAGTTGGAGCTTCGTCATGATCACTGGATAGCTGCTAAGCATATATTGAGATATCATCGTGGCACTATACATCACTGCCTAAAGTATGATAGCAAGGAATTCAAGCTGATTGGCTTCACAGAGTCTAATTGGGGTGGCAGTGAGACAGATGAGAGAAGCACTATAGGTGGATGCTTTAGTTTTGGATCTGCCATGATCTCATGGATTAGTAGGAAGCAAGATCTCGTTGGTTTGAGTCGTGCTGAAGCAGAGTATGTGGCTGCATGTGAAGTGGGAAAGGAGGCTGTATGGTTGAGGAAGCTTCTGACAGATTTGTTCGAGAAGCCTCTGAGTCCCACTGTGATAAATTGTGACAATCAAAGCAACATCAAGATGTCTGAAGATCCTGTGTTTCATGCCAGGACGAAGCATATCAACAATAAGTTCCACTATAGTAGGACCTTGGTGCAGGATGGGATTGTGAAGCTACAATATGTCCCGAATAACGATCAGGTAGCTGATATACTAACAAAATCTCTTCCTAATAATAAATTTGAATATCTTAGAAACATGCTTGGTTTAGTAGATATTGCTGATTTTATTGATGATAAAAGTTTGGAAGAGATTTGTTGAGGCTTTGTGCGTGAAACATTGCCTGAGAGGACATCAAGTAGACACTATGTCTTGATGTCTAGATCTTGAAGTAGTGAGGGTGGCATTGGTTTTGGAGCTCTGACCTTGGATATGCACCTGGATCCCAGGGTTGATGCTTAGCAAGTAAGCTTGATGGTACCTAGAGAGGCTGAAAGCTTTACTACATCTTAGTCCCACCCAGATAGATTGCCCTGGTCAAGAATCTAGTCCATGGCACCATGAGTGCTTAAATTGTTGGAAGACCTTGAATAGATTGCCCTGGTCAGGAATCTAGCCCATGGCATTGTGGTGCCTAAACTCTTCATAGTTCATATGTTTTGAGATCTTCCTTGTACTTGTATGTGTTATTATGAATACCTCCCTAGTTAAGAGGGAGTGTTGAAGAATGTAACTAGGTTTGCTCTTCATAAATGTATTTGAGTCATTATGTAATGTACTTGTCAAAAGAATGAAAAGGAATTTTATTATTATTGTTACAATGACTTATTAAAGCATGGGTTTCATGCTTGGTTCATCCTCTTATTAGTCAAAGTCCCCATTGTGCACTCCTAGGATTAATATTGAGTCATTAGAGTCATTGTACATTTTATGAGACCCTTCTTGGGCTTTTGAATCATGTAAAATGAATTCTTTTTGAGTCAAAAATGAATTATGTCACCTGCACACCAAGTCGGCCTCAAGGAGATAAAGTCGGCCTCAAACTGGGCAATTCGACCACACCAGAAGCCTATATATTGGAGCAATTCAAATTCATTTGGACTCACGCACTCTCACAAGTTAGATATCCTAGAAAGAGCTGGGAAAAAGTGCGAAGTTGGAGAAGGAGGCTAAAAGGAGTGCGGAGTTGGCAATGAAGGAAGGGAAGGATAAAGTGAAAGCTTTGGGCTATCTATCTCTCTGCTAGTTGTTTCCAGTTATTGCCAAGTCGAAGTGCTGCTGCTGCATAGATTGAAGTGTTGTTGCAAGGTCGAAGGTCTGGATCGAAGCTGCTAAGAGGAATGGTTGACTTGGTGTGGAGGAGGTATGTGTCTGTAGAAATTTCTGAATCTTAATTCTTATGTAGAAATTATTTCTGTTAATCCGGTTAAGCTTCTTCTACTTATACAAGTTATCAACTGAATAAATTCAAGTTAACATCAAAGCAAAACACATAACAGATCTCTACCAATTCAGATCTAGAATAAGCACATGCACACATAGACAAAGTGACACAGTTATTTCTGGACAAACTGTTCCCGGAAAAACCCAATGTGGGAAAACCGGTCTCTGGCTGCTGGAGGGCTCTATTATTAAGAATATTTATGAATACACAACTCTGGGTTCCAGATCTAGAAAACCCTACAGAGAAAACTCTAGATCTGCAGCACCTGGCTGATCTAAGACCAACAATACTGACTGATCCACACCCTCAAACAGGATTTACAGAAATCTTCGTTGCTGCCTTCTGCTGCTGCTGCCTTCCTTCCTATGTGCTGTCTTTCTTGATCCCTTCTCTGCTTCTTGTGTATTCTAGACCCCGAGATCAGATCATCCCGTTGGTCTAAATTTCCCTCTCTGCAACTGAAACACTTGACAATTCTTAGTAACCCCACCCTAGAATCTCAGATTAGCTTTAGTGCTCTGCCTCTGTGTGTCTTACAAATGACCCCAAGCCTTTCCTTTATACTTTTCTCGTTGACAAATCAATGTCCAAGATTAAATCTTTAATCAATGGCTAAGATTAAAAGAAAGCTTGATCCATGTGACTTAAGACAATTTCATCACATGTTTAATTAAATTCACTTTAATTATTTTATTTTTCTAAGTTTTAACGTAAGAAATACATTAAAATAATTAATTAATTTAATATCTCCTAAACCAGATGAAATTTCCCAAATCCATTTCTGGTTCTTGTAGATCATGTGAACTCTAGTCCTTCCTCAAAATTTGGGACCTAGAGCAGAACTGATGCTACCCCAAATACACAAAATCTCAACAGTGTCTCGGTTGAAGAGTCTCAGGAAAAACTACTGAAGGAAGAGATTTTGATTGGGTTTCCCCCTAGATAAGTGTTTTGCCCTGACAAAGTGCCTACATCTTGTGTCTTGTGTTTTTGTGATCTTCATACACATAATTTGGTAATTGCTTGATGAAAGATAATATAATAAAGAAGTAAAAGAAGACAACATAATTCACAAGCAATTATCAAGAAAGAAGAAATCAAACCTTAAATCTACTTGCATTGATTTCTCAACACTTTTGAGCATAAAGCTTCTCCCTACTAGATAGTGTCTCCATATCTTTAAAGCTAGCACTACAACGACTAACTCTAAATCGTGCGTGATATAGAGTTCTTCATGAGCCTTTAATTTTCTTGAAGCATACGCTATTACTCCTCCGTCCTGCATTAATACTGCACCTAATCCTTGCTTGGATGCATCATTACACACGGTAAAATATTTGTCCATATCAGGTACTCGCAAGATTGGTGCAATGGTCAACAATCTTTTAAGTTCAGAGAATGGTATATGACATTCCTTAGTCCATTCATACCTAACTCCTTTACATTGGAGGGGGTTGATCAACTTTGCAATTTTGGAGAATCCTTGTATAAAACTTCGATAGAAGCCGGCTAAACCCATAAAGCTTCATACTTAATGCGCATATTTCAGTATTGTCCATTCCATGATTGATTTTACCTTTTCAAAATCTATTGAGATTCATTCACGAGATATAATATGACCCATGTAATGAATCTTTTGATGAAAGAATGAACACTTGGATAACTTTCCATATAACTGATGTTCTCTGAGGCACGATAATACCATCCGTAAATGTTCTTCATGTTCTTTATCATTTTTGGAGTAGATGGGAATATCATATAAGAAGACTTGTACAAATTGATCAAGATATTTGCGGAAAACATTGTTCATAAGGTTCATGAATACTGTTGGTGAATTGGCCAACCCAAATGGTACCACAATGAACTCATAATGCCTGAAACGTGCTCGAAATGTAGTTTTAGAAATATTGCTTTCCTTAATTCTTAGTTGACGATACTCTGATTGTAGATCGATTTTTGAAAAGACAAAAACTCCTTTCATTTGGTCGAAAAGGTCATCAATTCAAGGCATTGGATAACTATTTTTTACTGTAGCTCGATTTAATTCTCGATAGTCTATGCATAGCCACAAGGAACCATCCTTCTTCTTGACAAAAATTACAGGAGCACCTTGTTACCCACAACTTCGTGGGTGATATCCCTAGGAGAGAATTTTTCTCCATGATGGAACTCAGCTGGTAATAGGCCCTTGCAGTTTCTTATTAACTCATTGTACCATTTTTCTGCCACCTGAGCCAACCATGTGGTCGCTCACCCATTTGTATTGAGCGTATGTTTGAAGGTGGGCCTCCCGAATCTAAAGGTATGTCTTATCGTTTGGTAATTGAGTATTGGGTTTACTTATCATGGATGCTTGTGGGCATGGATTGTTACCCACAACTTCGTGGGTGATATCGCTAGGAGAGAATTTTTCTCCATGATGGAACTCAGCCGGTAGCCAATAGGCCCTTACAGTTTCTTACTAGCTCATTGTGCCATTTCTCTGCCACCTGAGCCAACCATGTGGTCGCTCACCCATCTGTATTGAGCATATGTTTGAAGGTGGGCCTCCCGAATCTAAAGGTATGTCTTATCGTTTGGTAATTGAGTATTGGGTTTACTTATCATGGATGCTTGTGGGCATGGATTGATGGGGGGATTTGGCGGAAAGAGTGGGCTTAGTCCGTGCTCCTGTCCCATTGATCTCTGTTGGGTGATACCCCTACATCTTAGTCCCGTGGGATCTCCTTTATTGACCATTTGGTTCTAGAGTGGTACTACTTGGGAGACCTTGACTTTGGGTGCGTGGTCTTGCTCCTTTATCTGTATGTATTACTCCTCCTCCACTCATTATACTCCCATTCATCATTTCTCCCACTTGGATCCACATAGCCTCCATGGGTCCACATAGGGCCAACCTCTCTATCTCCTTGCACCCACATGGGGTCAAGCCTGGAATGATGCCCCAAAGGTTGAAGCAGCTAAAAGAAAAAGAAAAAGTATAATTGGCCACACTTAACAGGAAATTGTACCACAAAATACAAAAGATGGTTGGGACAAAAATAATTAGCAAATGGGCAAAAGCCAATGCATGAGCTTCGCCCCTTACCCATGGCCATCACCCTGGTTCCATAGGCCCTAGATGAGCCTCCTTTGTGATACATGAACCCATGATTGTTCCCTACCCCCTAGAGGGCACTGAACCGCCCTACCTCAAAGGGGGAATCACTACTATATTCGACACATCATGCTCTCATCCTTGAGTCCCGAGCAGTTAAGTAAAGAAAAATCCTAAAAGGAAAAAGGCATATAAAGAAGGGTGGAAAAATCAAGGCGGGTACACCTCATGAATCACGATTTCTCCCTCCTACTCATTATATACCTTGGTGTGGGCTTCCCCTTATATGGCTACCCCTATGCCCCGATATGTGGCCCAAGATTGCCCCTCTCATTCCCTACTCTGTTTCACTTATTTGTCACTTGCCACCCCCATTCAAAGGATGTACCTTGGAATCACTATCCCCTTTAAGGGCCAAAACCATTTAATAAGGTACATGGCTAACCCCTTTTGGAATATGGAGACAATAGCACATGCCAAAGCCCATTATGGAAGGGCATGTCATTGTGAAGTGTCCACTTTGTTATCCATGATTGGTAAATTCTTTTACACATTATTCTAATGGTTGGTTGTACTGAAAAGCCTAGGGGACACATTTGATCTTATACGTGATTGTAGGTGGTTTCCATTTGGGTTTGGTCTCCCTATAGAGGATCCTAACACCTAGATGGCTACATTGGCACTTATAGGGTGTGCATAAAGAGCCATGGGCCTCCACAGCAGTAGACAACACTCCACGGATGCTCATCGACCTTCAGAGACCACTAGCGATCCACTTTTGGGATGATGGTGATGTGCTTGGTACATTATGCCCAACAGGCCCCACAAGAGCCCCACACTCTTGGTAGGTGTCCCAGGACTTGTACGATGTCATGGCAGCATTCATTCCATCACTCAAGCCCTTGCAGAGGATCTACAGGCATCTCCGATTCATATGGAGACCCATGGGCTCATTTGTGTGCTCTCACACCTAATGGGAGCATCACAGGTCTACTATTTGGAGAATTTATTCCACATTATGGCACTTTAGGACATTATTACGCCTTTCGAGGGCCGCCCCACAACATGTACATATTATTATTTGGCCCCTGTGAGGCTTATTTTTTCCATTTGTGAGCTAGTTTGGTGGGCTTGTCACCAATAGGGGTTTTATTTGCACATTATTTTATCATTAGGGGCTAATGTATGCCCATAAGCTAATTCAAACTCCTTAGGAGGGAATATATTGATGTTAGATACATTCATTTGTATCATCACTTGTCTTGGGATCTCTCTAATCATAGAGAACTTCAGATTTTTTCCTTTGGTGGACATTTTTGGAGATGGATGAATTTTGATGTATGGATTTGGGCTATTTTTCTTGTCTTGAAGCTTTGTCTTGCAAAAGAAATGCTGGTTGGATATACTTTATAACGATGTAAGTAAATTTTAATGTTGTTATTCTTGTTGTTGCATACTGCTAAAATTAGGAGTAGTTGTTGCATGTTTGAAATGTGGAATTAAGCATGTTTTAGCTAATTTAATGTATGGGCCAATGTTATATGAATGAAACGTCCTAGAGATTATTTATCTCGATAAGCTTGTATCATTTGCTTTGAAGTATAAATGCTTGAAGGTCACTTTTATTTTCTCTCTCTCAATATTGGATGAAGCTGACTTTCCGGGCCTCCTTGATCAAGAAATCAAGTTCTTACCCATTGTCATCCTTGACTCCATATCCCCAAGTGGATTAAGCAGTGATCCCTAAAATGGGTGGTCATCCCTTTCACCTTTTGCACCTTTTTCCAATTTTTCCCAGGTGTAGCACTCAAAGGTCACCTAGGGCATCAATTTCTTGGGAATTGACCAAAGGAAAAATTTCGATCTCCTACAGGCTACTGCATTGGTGGGTCCCCTCCCTCTCCTTCGAATTTAAGACGATTCTAACGGTGAAATCTCCGGGATACTCAAACCCTAGCTCTAGGATCGAATTTTGCCTAGGCATCCCCAAGGCTAGACCTCAACAGGATTAATTCAACCTTTTGAAGTAAATATTCTTGTTTGGTCCTCTCCCTTCATCTTGTCCAGGATAGGAACATCATTGGTTGTTGTATTCCATCCTCGAACTTGGGCTGGGTCCACTAGGCCCCATGTGGTCCCACTTCTAAATAAAGATTATTTTTTAAGGACCATTGGGGAATCCAAGTTTCCCAAGAATTATAGGGATTGAGAACCTCGTCTATAAGCCCATTCCTTCTCTCTTAACTCTCCAACCCTCATGCCTTACCCCTAGTAGACCAAGTCCCTTGCTTGAAGAGCAAGCAAGCTCCATTCTTCACTCCATCCCAGGGAAAGGATTTCTAGGGTCACTTTCCACCTATCCATTGACATATACTTTACAAGTGATTCCTATGCTCCCGAGACTCCTCCCATCGGTGAAAGTCCGTAAAGAGCACATAAATTTAGTTGTGGTGATAGTGGGCTAAGCCTTTGCGGTTGCCCATAACCTTGCAATTGCCCTCTTAGGAATCCCTTTAGAAACCCCTTTAGGAATTCTCTTTTATGAGGTAATCCTGATAGTTCCTTTGGAAATACATCTGAAAATTTGGATAACACTGGATATTGTTCTAAGTACGACCCTTTCTCCGTGCTTACTTCTTGAACTGCATATACCTGACGACCTTTTCTTAAACAACGCTTCATTTGCATTGCTGAGATGAAGCGTAAAGATACTTTCCTCTTAATACCTTGGATTTGGATCGTCTCTCCTTCATCATTTATACAGAGAATTGTTTTCCTATAACAATCTACCCAAGCTTGATGAGCTTCTAACCAATCCATCCCTATGTCGAGGTCATAAGTTCTTACGGCTGTGACATAAACTTTTAACTTAGTCGAACAAATCCCTAGATCAACTTTGCATTCCTCAACACTTAAATCTACGGATTTAAGTTCCCCTGAAGCCATTTCCACATGTTTGAAATCGTTTTGATCGTAGGCTGTCTACCCACATTTATTTAATGCATATGATAAAATCAAGCTATCAGTCGCACCAGTATCATATAAGATTTTGAGTTTTATACTGTTAATAGTACCTTAGGATTCTACTATAGTAGACTGATGTTCTGCTTGGTTGTTGTTGACTACTGCATGGATTCTATGATCGCATTTCTGTGTCGTACAATGCATTTTATGGCTGGGCCATACACAGATCTTGCTGGGCTGTACTTGCTGTAGATTGCTGATGTATTTCCTCCTTGTAAATTCTTGTTATGAAGCTGAATAGAAAGAACTCATGTAGGACATGGGTTACACGTGTTAAGTCCGACACATGAATTACATGACACGAGGGGGGCGGGGGAGTGGGCGGCGGGTTAAGAACATGCCAGGTAACTTAGGTCCTGCAATATGTGCCAGTAACTATCTTTTCAACTGTACTAAATACATTACATATGCAATAATCTTATTTCATAACAGAAGCTTGTTGTGCCTGATTTTTGTATTACTTTATTTTGTGTTGTAACATTCCAAGGGTGTGTAACAGACCAAGATTTCCAGAGATTCCATATTCTTATTGACTGTAGCTGAGATTTTATGGATTATAATTGAGACTATGTATTTATGATTTTAAATAAAAACATTCATGTTGTTTAGCAGCTTGTTTCAAGGCAGGGGAAACAAGAACATTTTTATTTGTCGTCTCGATTATTGATTTTATTTTGTATAGATGTAAAGTCATGTTGTCAACTTTTCCTATTACATTACCAAATCATTCATATAGATATAAATATATGCATATATGTATATTTGAAGAATGTGTTGTGGTAAGAGTAGTACAATGAATGTGAGTAGCTAACTGGTTGTTTCATTTTGTAGTTAATACCACCTGCCTTCAGCAGTCTAACGAGGAAGATGCAATGGCTAGAATATGAATTTTTCCCTTATGAAGCAAACTTGATGAATCTATGCATTGACTAGTTATTGAATTACTATCTGCAGGGAAATATCTTTGTATATATTACACAAATTTGGTTTGAAAACCTGTTTCATGTGATGATTATATTACTTGGATTGTGCATGAAATGATTCATGTTTACAATTTTTTCAGATATTACGACAGCTGAAGCATGAGAATATCATAGAGATGCTAGATGCATTTGAAAGTCCACAGGAGTTTTGTGTTGTGACAGAATTTGCACAGGTATTTATGATTGTATTATAGCATGTGCCTGCTCTTTTATCTTTCCAATTTGAAGTATATCAGCATTAAAATTCTGCTCCCAAAGCATTTGATATAGATCATAGACTTATAAATGATTTTGATGATAGGGTGAACTATTTGAGATTCTTGAAGATGACAAATGCCTTCCTGAAGCACAAGTTCAGGCTATTGCTAAGCAACTGGTATTTTAGTCTTTATTTTATGTATTTGTAGCTGCAAGTCAATTTGTGTGTGTAGATTTGCTCAGTGTTGTTAGTGGTTGGATTAACGATATTTTGGATTAAGCGTGACTTCTTGAAATCTTGTTTCGCTATTTATTATTATCTTTTGAAAATCCTTAGTTTTAGGACAAACATTTTGTTCATGAATCTACCTGCCACTTGATGAGGAATGTGGGCATAAAGGGGTATTTGTGATGAAGAGTCTGCCAGGATTATATAAGTATCTTTTTGGAGTTAGGTTAGATTGAGAATTTGAGGGGCAGTTGTGTCCTTGGACTATCTGTAGGTTTAGTCACTGCATTTGACGTCATTTATTTCGAAAGAATTCTAATTTTGCTGAATCTCAAGGATTGGTGAATTTAATGGTGAACTGATGGTGGATTTTACAAGTTTATACAAAATATACACTCAAAATGGGAGCCAACATGGGCTTCCTGTTTGTCACAGATCATTGCTTAGTGATTGCAAATCTTTAGTTTTGAGCCATTTGTAAGCCTTTTGCATTATATACACTCCTTAGTATTGTATTCACTTTGGATGATTCATTGTAAGTAAGTTTTTGATGCATTGCTTGGTACTATTGATAGCTTATAAAACTTAGATTTTGACAAGGTATTTTCTGAAATTAGAGCTAAGCAATTTTTGGTTGCTTAATGATGTGAAGAATATTTCTCCTAGGGCATACTTTGGCCTCATGACAAGGTTGAGGTTCCCTTTTATTTTTGGATCTTTATGTTTTTAGTATAATATAAAAGAAAATTGTTTCAAGGTTCAAAGTTCAAAAACACACACATATAAGATAACATTTCTTTTTTAAACTTTATTTTCAAGGGAAATATTGTGAGAACATCCCATTTTCCCTAGAATATTTGGATGGAGGGCATCTCAACTGTCAGCCACAATAGCGGCTAGAAACCTAGTATCAACTACTTTGACTAGAGCCACAATAGCAGCTAGTACCAATCTTGTCGAAGCTGATGTATTCAACATTCTGATTGGGGGTGTTGATTTTTGTAGCATTGGATGTGCTCTAGATTCAAGATTTTGCAGAGAGGCTAAGACACATGCATTCTACAATACCCATAAATCGTGTTGGGAAAATCCACCAGGAGAGGATTTAATTAAAATAATTAATTATTTTTAATGGATTCCTAAGTCTAAACTTAGGAAAAGGAAATAATTAAAAGGTATTAATTAGATTGGGTGTGAATCTTCTAGATGAAGACGATGATCGACTCCCAGTTAATCTCAGCCTTTGCTTATGTTTTAATCTTGGCCGTTGATATGTCAATGAGAGATTATAAGGAGATCGATGGGCATTTGCACAACACATCAAGTAAGAGATCAAGAGATCGATTTCTGAAGAAAGCAATGCGGCAGTTGCTGGAGGAAGATCAAAGTGATTTCTTACAGTGAGGGGAAAATATAGTTTGCCAGAGGAAGTATTCCTGATTCGGTGAATACATTGCTGAGGAGGCAGAGAGAGGTGCAGAAGAAGCAACGCAAAAACATCCACTCGGAGAGGATTTAATTAAAATAATTAATTATTTTTAATGGATTCCTAGGTCTAAACTTAGGAAAAGGAAATAATTAAAAGGTATTAATTAGATCCGGTGTGAATCTTCTAGATGAAAACGATGATCGACTCCCAGTTAATCTCAGCCTTTGATTATGTTTTAATCTTGGGCGTTGATATGTCAACGAGAGATTCTAAGAAGGAGCTTGATGGGCATTTGCAGAACACATCGAATGAGAGATCAAGAGATCGATTTCTTAAGAAAGCAACACAATAGTTGCTGGAGGAAGATCAAAGTGATTTCTTGCAGTGAGGAGTAAATATAGTTTGCCAGAGGAAGTATTCCTCATCCTGTGAATATATTGCAGAGGAGGCAAAGAGACGTGCAAAAGAAGCAACACAGAGGCACGTTGGGCAGCGTAGAGCCACACATGTTCGAAATACTAAGAGGGGGGTGAATCAGTATTTCTTTTCAATTGTTAATTTTTGCTAGTTAGATTTTTCACAATTAAAAAACAGAGAGGTGTATAATAATATTATTATTAAGGATCAATAAGAACTTCATTCCTTTTCCAAATAATTGAGTACAATAGATGTGTGAGGGCACTAACCCTTCAATGAAACAGGCACCAACCTGTTGCCAAGCACCAACTTGGACTTTGATGAAGCTCCGACTTCTAGGGCTTCAACCCTATCTTCGCAAGGCACCAACCTTGTGTTTAGGAGCTCCTACTCCAAGGACACAAATCCTTCTTGGCTTCGTTATCAATGAATGATTCAAAAAGTGATCTAATGCACCAATCTGCACCAAACTGTACCAACTATTCTAAACCATACTTCTTCATCAATTATGCACCAATGTTCTTGCACTAAGACTTCAGTACTCCACCAAGATTTTTGCACCACATCAAGACACCAAGAATTCAGTACTGCACCATGCTAAGGCTTTTGCACCACAACTTTTCCACATCCTTACTACATCAGAATTTTAGCAACAATATCATGCTGCACCAAATCTCAAATCTGAAGGTATGATGATGTCTAAGACTGAGCCTGCATGTAATCTAATCTTCTTCCAATTATCCGAGCTTTATTCTGTCACTTGTCCAAATGTCTGAAGTGTGCACAGTTCCGAGGGTGACTGAAGGTATGAGCCACAGTAATCCTTCCACGGATCCGAGGGTAAGCAAGACAACAAGGTCTGTGGAGTATTCGAATATTCCTGAGGGGGATCAAAGGTTACAAAGTCTGTTACAACTGAAGTAGGTCCAAAGATGATCAGAGGTTCCAAAGTTTGTTACAACTAAAGAAAATCCGAAGTATGTTGAAGCAGGTCCAAAGGTAATCACAATAGTATGCTGCGTGTAGGTTAGATTTCCTGTAGCTGCTTTAGTTATCAAATATCCTAGAAATATTCCAGACCCATCCGTAGTCTCTTTTCCTTTATTAAATCCTCCCTCTCTTTTGAGTTCATGAGTTGTGAACTGTACTATTCCTTTTTGTATTTTTCACCGAACTGCTTGAGAGAAATTGAGGTTTTAAGATCTTATTTATACGCATGGGATGTGAGACGTGACTTTATGAGGGAGGCCGACATTAGGGAGAGGGCACAGGTCGGCTATTTGTCAACAATAGGATAATGATCTTTAAAAATTAATTTCTCCTAGAGTATTTGGAGTTTTGGATCAAGTAATAGCTCATTGGAAAGGAAAAATTCTGCTCTAGATGATGGTGAATGTTTCAGAGAGAATTTCTGCCTCCAAGATAGAGAAAAATAATTCTTAATGTGACTGGTCATTTATTTGTGCAGAAATGGAGGTAGGGCAGAATGTCTTGGGATTCTTTATGGTTTGATTATTCATCATAAGGTTATTATGCCATAGTGATATATGTCTTCCATCATCCATCATCTAATCCTTCAACAAGTATGATCATTCATCATCATCAAGCATCTAATTGCCATATTTACGTTAATGACAACCTAGATTAACAATCTCCCCCTTTGTCATTGATGGAAATATTCCATCTTTTTCTCCCTCTTTGACATCAATGGCAAATGGGGTGCCAATGTACTCCCCCTGTCATGTTGCTCCCCCTATTATGCTGCTCCTTTGCTTGGTTTCTTTAATGTGAGGCAAGTGCAATGACCCCCATCTTTTGACAAAGATATTCAAAATGCTTCTCGGGGAAGGGGTTTTGTAAAGATATCTGCAATTTGTTCCTTTGTATTGACATATTCCAACTTGATATTTTGTTCAACAACTTGTTCACGGAGAAAGTGGTATTTGATTGGAATATGTTTGGTTTTTGAGTGCAACACCGGATTCTTTGAAACACTGATGGCGCTAGTGTTGTCACAAAAAATGGTGATTGGTTGCTTTGTTTCTACGTTGACATCTTTCAAAGCTTCCTTCATGCATAGTATTTGTGTAGAACCATTAGCAACAGCTATATATTCAGCTTCAGCTGTAGAAAGGGATATAGATGATTGCTTTTTGCTGAGCGAAGATACAAGACAATCTCCCATAAAGAATGCATTCCCACTGGTTCTTTTTTGATCATCCACACTTCCAGCCCAATCAACATCGGAGTAAGTTGTTATAGTAAGAGTTGACCTCTTGGGATACCAAAGACCAAAATTAGTAGTTACTTTTAGATATCTAAGTATTCTCTTCACAACTGCTAGATGAGACTTTTTAGGACTTGATTGAAATCTTGCCACCATTCCAACTGCTTGCATAATGTCTGGTCTTGTGGCAGTTAAGTATAAAAGAGCTCCAATTATTGACCTGTAAAGAGTCGCATCTATGAGAGGGTTATCATCATCTTTACTTAATTTACAATCTGTGGTCATCGGTGTGCTCATAGGCACAATATTCCATCCCATATCTTTTGAGCATGTCTTTAAGATATTTTGCTTGAGATATAAATATGCCTGCAGAGGTTTGAGATATTTGTAGCCCAAGAAAGTAAGACAACTCACCAATCATTGACATTTCGAATCTTTTGGACATATTCAAAGCAAATTCATGGTTCATCTCATCATCATTGCTAGCAAAGATTAGATCATCAACGTATACAAGAGTGATCAGAAGTGTTTCCTTGTCCATCTTCACGTAGAGATTGCTACCTGCTACTCCCTTTTTGAAACCTTCTTGTTGCAGATAGTGATCCAACTTTGCATACCATGCTCTAGGGGCTTGTTTTAATCCATACAAGGCCTTTTTCAGTTTGCATACAAAGTCTTTTCCTTTGGCAAGATCAAATCCTTTTGGTTGCTCCATGTGAACTTCTTCCTTGAGATCTCCATTCAGGAATGTTGATTTTACATCCATTTGATAAACCTTGATTCCTTTTGAGCAAGTAAATGCCAAAAACATTCTTATGGCTTCCAATCGAGCTACTGGGGCAAAGGTTTCTTCAAAGTCAATTCCTTCAATTTGCGAGTATCCTTTGCAGACAAGTCTGACCTTATTTCTGATGATTTGTCCATTTTCATCTTGTTTTTGAATACCCATTTTGTTCCAATTATATTTTTATCTTTTGGGCGAGGTACCAGCTCCCAAGTCTCATTCTTTTCGATTTGAGAAATTTCTTTTTCCATGGCTTTTATCCAATAAGGATCTTTACTTGCTTGAGAAAAAATTTCAGGTTCTATTAAAGATAATAGAGCAACATCATCTTTTCTTGGAGTGTTTGTCATCCTTCTTCAAGTTTGAATTCCTTCATCTATATTCTCGATAACTCGTTCTTTCGGATGATGTTTTTGAATGAATTTTATCTTAGAAGGAGTTTGTGAAGATTCACTTTGAGGTTCTCCATCCTCCTCTTCTTTTTCTGGTTCTTCTTCACTTTCTTCAAGGAAAAACTCAACTTCATGATCTTCAATTCTCTTTTCTGGAAGACCTTCATCAATCTTCACATCAATGCTTTCCACTATTTGTTGAAATTTGGTTACCGGAGGGCAGGAGGTTCCTTAAGGCTTTGATCTTTGGCCTAGGGAAAAGTGTTCAAAAGAATTTAATTTTTCTCCTAAAGTGACTTTATAAAGTTATGAAGTCAAATCTAATTTAAAAGTGACTTTAAGTGATAAAGTTACTAAGTCTAATTTTAAAGTGACTTTAATAAAGTCAATGTGAAATTAGAAAGGGAAAAGTGACTTTGGAAATAAATGACTAAGTGGGTCTTTATTAAAGTAGGGTGAATTAAAAAATAGAAAGTGAGATTTAAATGAGCATTTAATCTCAGCCCTAGATCTAAAGCTATCTCAGCCATTAGATTTAGGGTTTTCTCAAAAGTCACTTAGGGTTAGGTTAAAGGAGGGAAAAGGTCATTCATTCTTTTCATGAGCAGATTGAGAGATGAGGAGAGAAAGCAAAGGAGAAATTTCTGAGCAGTGAGGAGAAGGAGGGCAACAACTAGAGACTTCAACAAATCCGTATAACAGCAAAAAAGGCACGATTCCCAAGGCAGAAATCTGGATAACAGGAGTGTGGCACATTTTTTGAGGAAGGAGGCACAGTTTTCAAGGAATCCATACAACGACTTCAACACAATTTTTTGGGCAGATTATGGGCACGAAAATCGAGGAGAGAGACTACTGTTTAGTGGCACATATTTCGAGGAAATACGTACAGTAGTCGTACAATAGCTTCAACACTATTTTGAGGCAGAAGGATGCAAGAAAATCAAGGAGGAGGTGTTGCTGTGTATTTCGTACAGTCTGTACAATCGTATGATCGTACTGCTGGGCACAAATATCGAGAAAGACATTCAGCATTTAATGCTGTAAAATTTTTGTTTTGATTGTTTACTGTTTGGCACGTTGTTCAAGGCGGGGTAGAAGCACAGAAATCGAGATAAGTACATTTATTAAGTTGCTGGAATTTTGCTCTAAATTCTATCTCACTATAAAATCATATTCAGAAATAAAGAGAGCTTTCGAATTAGTTTTTCTCAAGAGTTGTAGGGGGGTTTTCCAGGGTCATATTGACGAAAAATCAACGTGTTTATTTTCTGTGTGGCTGATTTATTTTTCTGAGTTTTTATTTTTGCATTTTAGCACTGTGAAATTTCCAGAGTTTGTGTTTTCAGAAAATATTTATTTTTATAGCTTGTTGAATGTATGGCTATGGGATGGCTATGGGAATGGGCATTTAACTTTATGGGAGAAATAAGGAGAAACTGAAAACCGGGGTTGGGAACATAAATTTCTACATGGTATCAGAGCTATTTCGCTGAAAAGTGCAGTTTGGTACAGCAAGAAGAAAAATTACAGCAAGCTGATTTTTCGCACAGAAAACAATATCTTTACTACAACAGTGTTATTTTCAGTTTATTAGGATAGCAAGCATGTCTTTGGGCTTGAGGGTGGAGGATAGGTTGGATGGGCATAGTAACTACAGTGTATGGAAGGAGAGAATGTAGAGCATCTTTGAGGATGTAGAACTCTGGGATATCATGGTGCATACCGCACAAAACCTTGTTAATGTGCCTACTGATGCTGTTCAGTTGGCAAAATTTTATAAGAAAAATAACAAGGGTAAGAGACTGATTCTGGATGGAATCAAAGACCATCGCATTCCTCATGTGAGAGGAAAGAGATATGCTGATGAGATGTGGACAACATTGACCAATCTCTACCAGAGTACTAATGAGAACAGGAAAATGGTCCTAAGGGAGAAGTTGAAGACCATTAAGATGGGTAAGACTGATAGTGCAGCTGGATATCTCACAAAGATTACTAATGTGAGAGATGCATTGGCAGCAGTTGGAGAGGTCATTCCACCCACTGAGCTATCAGAGCTATTTTGCTGAAAAATGCAGTTTGGGACAGCAAGAAGAAATCAGAACCTTTACTACAATAGTGTCATTTTTAGTTTATTAGGACAACAAGCATGTCTTTGGGCTTGAGGGTGGAGGATAGGTTGGATGGGCATAGTAACTACAGTGTATGGAAGGAAAGAATGCTGAGCATCTTTGAGGAGGCAGAAATCTGGGGTATAATGGTGCATACTCAACAACGCCCTCTTAATGTGCCTATTGACCCTGTTCAGTTGGGCAGAATTTAATAAGAAGAATTGCTCATGAGATGTGGACATCCTTGACCAATCTCTACCAGAGTACCAATAAGAACAAAAAAATGGTCCTAAGGAAGAAGCTGAAGGCCATTAAGATGGTAGAGACAGATAGTGCTATTGCATACCTCACAAAGATCACTAATGTGAGAGATGAGTTGGCAGTAGTTGGAGAGGCTGTTCCACCCACTGAGTTGGTGCGGATTGCAGTGAATGGCCTTCCTAGTTCATGGCTGAACTTTGCTGATGAGGTTTGTGCATGTGAGATCCTTCCCACTTGGGAGAGGTTCTGGGATGATTGCATACAGACAGAAATCAGAAAGAGCTAGCTTGGGGCAGCCAAACTAGTTGAGTAGGATGGGGATGTAACACTGTTGGCAAGAGGCAAGAAAGGCAAGGGAAGGAAGCAAGCTTCCACAAGTGTTGGTGGGGGCAAAGACAAAGGTAAAGGTAAACAGGGGAACACGCAGAAGGACTATTCCAAGGTGAAGTGTTGGAATTGTCAGAAGATGGGACACTATGCAATTGTGTGTTCGGAGAAGAAGAAGAAGGGGAAGAACCAGAGCATGGCAACATCAACAGAGATAAAGGACTTTACGGATAGCTTTGACCGGGGGTTTGGGGGTTCATTGCTTGTGTGTCCACTAATGCAGGACCACCTACCATGGAGGTTGAGAGGGAGTGTGCATTTCCCTCCACTAGCGGAGCATCTTCAGGTATCTGGTATGTTGATAGTGGGGCTTCACGTCATATGACAGGAGTCCGTGAGTACTTCTCAGAGCTTTCAGAGAGTGGCACTGATATAGAGGTAGTACTTGGAGATGACAACGTTGTTAGAGCAGTCAGTGTGGGGACATTGACATTTGATAGGGAATCCAAACCTCCCTTGAAGGTGTCAGATGTTCTATATGTGCCAGGGATGAGGAAGAACCTCATATCCGTCTCAGCATTGGAGGACAGATGATATGAGATATTGTTCAGGAGAGGACAGGTGCTGATATATCCCAGCGGCTCTCTAGCTGATTCAGCTAGAGTGATTGGTGTACGCCATGCAAAGGTGTACAAGTTTGCATTTCAGCCCCTTTTCGCATTGAGCAGTAGTACCAGTAGCAGAGCTAGTAGTTCAGAGCTGTGTGAGATTTGGCACCGCAGGATGGGGCACATGTATCATGGAGCCTTGAGGACATTGCGGGAGATCACTACAGGTGTCCAGATTTCAGTACTGATCAATTTGATACATGTAGAGGATGTGCTATGGGCAAGTTTGCCAAATCCCCTTTTCCCAGCAGTGACAACAGATCGACTGGGATACTTGATTTGATTCATTCTGATGTGAGCGGTCGGATTTCTCATGTTTCCTATAGTGGATATGAGTATTATGTTTTATTCATTGATGATCACTCTAGGAGGACCTGGATTTATTTCTTGAAGACCAATAGTGAGGTCTTCAAGCGGTTTCAAGAGTTCAGAGCTCTTGTGGAGACTCAGACAGGTCGGAAGATCAAGTCCCTGAGGTCGGACAATGGAGGAGAGTACACCCTTGGTGAGTTTGTTGAGTATTGTGCGGACGCAGGCATTAGGAGGGAGTTCATAGTTCCTTACAACCCCCAGCAGAACGGGGTTGCGGAGAGGAAGAACGGATCTATCGTTGGGGCTTCCAAAGCCATGTTACATGATCAGGGGTTACCATTGTTTTTGTGGGCAGAGGCCTGCAACATTGCTGTATATTTGCAGAATAGGAGTCCGCATCGTGCCTTGGGGCATGTGACTTCGGAGGAGGCATTTTCTGGGAAGAAGCCTGATGTTGGTCATCCTCGTATCTTTGGGTGTGTTGCATACTCCTACTCACCCAAGGGGAAGAGGACCAAGCTAGAGCCCACCACAGAGAAGGGTGTCTTTGTGGGCTACAGTGAGACCTCGAAGGCCTTTCAGATTTATATTCCTGCACAGAGGGGAGTTGTTGTCAGGCGGGATGTGAAGTTCGAGGAGGACAGGGCTTTCATGAGGTCACGGGAAATAGAGTATCTAGATTGGCCAGACCCTAAGGAGCAACTGAGTCAGGCATAAGGATCCAGTGGGCAGGGATCAGGAGGATCCAGAGGTACATCGATTACGGTGTTAGGTCCATCAGTGAACAGTGGCTCGCAGAGTCAGAGGGGTGGTGCTTCGGGCAACATGCAGAGTAGTCCGCAGAGCAGTTCACTAGGGAGTCCAATGATGGATAGTTCACACGGTACTTCAGTGTCTACAGGTTCAGGTTCAGGTAGGAGGACAATAGACATACAATTAGGAGTTCAGGCTCCTGATGAGGAGGAGGAGTTTCATTCTCCAGTGGGAGAAGTGTGCACAGGGAAGAGGAAGGCCAAGTGGCTTCATGGTACCTTGAGAGAGGCCACTTCTGTTGCTGGGCCAAAGAGGTCAGTCAGAGAGAGTAGACCACCTGAGCGGTTTTGTAGCTATATGGCAATGGTTGCCAATATCGTTGACTCTGAACCTTCTAGCTATGAGGAGGCAGCTAGCCAACAGGTTTGGAGAGAGGCCATGTAGGAGGAGTATGGGAGGTGGTGCCGAGGCCTGAGGGGAAATCCGTGGTTACTTCCAGATGGCTTTACAAGGTAAAGCATGCCGCAGATGGCAGCGTTGAGAAATTCAAAGCAAGGTTTGTGGCTAGAGGGTTCTCCCAGTTAGAGGGAGTTGATTATGAGGAGACCTTCGCTCCCGTGGCTCGATATACTTTGATTCACTCCATCATGTCGTAAGCAGCAGAGATGGGTTGGAAGATCCACCAGATGGATGTGAAGACCGCATTTCTCAATGGCTTCATACAGGAGGAGGTGTACATTGAGCAGCCACAGGGCTTTGAGGTGCATGGGAAGGAGTCCCATGTGTGCAGACTGAAGAAGGCCCTTTATGGCCTGAAGCAAGCTGCTAGAGCTTCGTACTCCGGGATAGATGCATACTTGCAGGAGATGGGTTTCACAAAGAGTGATGTAGATCCGAACCTATACTTCATTGTGATAGGTGAGGAGCCTCTCATTCTGGTGCTGTATGTGGATGACTTGGTCATTACGGGTGTAGAGAGACTCATAGAGCACTGCAAGAGAGATCTTGCGTCGGAGTTTGAGATGAAGGACATTGGTTTCATGCATTACTTTTTGGGTTTGGAGGTGTGGCAGGAGGAGGGGCATTTCTTCCTGGGGCAGGGGAAGTATATTGTGGACATCCTTGGCAGATTTCACATGGAAGATTGTAGACCCATGTCGACATCGATGATCACCAACTGGAAGAAACTTCACGTTTCAGATTCCGAGTTGGTGGATCCCACATTGTATAGACAACTGATTGGTTCCTTGATGTATTTGGAAAACACTAGACCAGATATTTGTTTTGCAGTCAACACGATCAGCCAGATCATGTGTGAGCCGAGGAGGGTGCACTGGGTTGCTGCAAAACACATTTTGCGGTACTTGCAGGGGACAGTGGATTATGGTCTGGATTATAGGGCAGGGAGATGGAGTGAGATTGGCAGATTACACTGATTCTGATTAGGCAGGTTGTGCTTTTGATAGGAAGAGCACTTTAGGGTGTTGTTTTGGGTTGGGTTCGACAATGGTGTCATGGTTAAGCCGAAAGCAACAGTCAGTAGCATTGAGTTCAGCGGAAGCAGAGTACATGGCAGCCAGTCTAGCTAGTTTAGAGGCCATTTGGCTTCGAAAGATGTTGTTTGGCTTATTTGGTCTGCCGTTGAGACCTTCAGTGATTTACTGTGATAATCAGAGTTGCATTAAACCCACGGAGAATCCAATATTTCATGACAGGTCAAAGCATATCGGGATCAAATATCATTTCATCAGAGACTATGTTCAGAAGGGAGCTGTGAAGCTTGAGTATATTCTCACTGATGAGCATGTTGCAGATATTCTTACCAAAGCCTTACCATGAGGCAAGCATGTCTACTTTAGAGGCAAGATGGGTGTGGTGAGGAACATCTTCCTCGGTAAGGGGGAGTGTTGAAATTTGGTTACCAGAGGATAGGTGGTTCCCTAAGGCTTTGATCTTTGGCCTAGGGAAAAGTGTCCAAAAGAATTTAATTTTTCTCCTAAAGTGACTTTATAATGTTATAAAGTCAAATCTAATTTAAAAGTGACTTTAAGTGATAAAGTTACTAAGTCTAATTTTAAAGTGACTTTAATAAATTCAATGTGAAATTAGAAAGGGAAAAGTGACTTATAAATGACTAAGTGGGTCTTTATTAAAGTGGGATGAATTAAAAAATAGAAAGTGAGATTTAAATGAACATTTAATCTCAGCCCTAGATCTAAAGCTATCTCAGCCACTAGATTTAGGGATTCCCCAAAAGTCACTTAGAGTTAGGTTAAAGGAGGAAAATGAGGGAAAAGGTCATTCATTCTTTTCATGAGCAGATTGAGAGAGGAGGAGAGAAAGCAAAGGAGAAATTTCTGAGCAGTGAGGAGAAGGAGGGCAGCAACTAGAGACTTCAGCAAATCCATACAGCCGCAAAGAGGCACGGTTCCTAAGGCAGAAATTCGTACAGTAAGAGTGTGGCACATTTTTCGAGGAAGGAGGCACAGTTTTCAAGGAATCCGTACAACAGCTTCAGGATGGCTTTCTGGGCTCAAAAATCAAGGAGAGAGACTGTTGTTTGGTGGCACAGATTTCGAGGAAATGCATATAGCAGCCGTACAACAGATTCAGTACTGTTTCGAGGCAGAAGGAGGCATAGAAATCGAGGAGGAGGTGTTGCTGTGTATTTCGTACAGTTCGTACAGTCGTACGATCGTACTGCTGGGCACAAATATCAAGATAGACATTTAGCATTTAATGCTGTAATAAATGCTGTAAAATTTCTGTTTTGATTGTTTACTGTTTGGGACATTTTCCAAGGTGGGGTAGAAGCAGGGAAATCAAGATAAGTACATTTATTAAGTTGCTGGAATTTTGTTGTAAATCTGTCTCACTGTAAAAGCATATTCAGAAATAAAGAGAGCTTTCGAACTGGTTTTCCCCAAGAGTTGTAGGGGGTTTTTCCAGGGTCATATTGACCAAAAATCAGCGTATCTATTTTCTGTGTGTGGCTGATTTATTTTTATGAGTTTTTATTTCTGCATTTCAGCATTGTGAAATTTCCAGAATTTGTATTTTTCAGAAAATATTAATTTTTCAAGCTTGTTGAATTTATGGCTATATGAATGAGCATTTAACTTTATGGGAGAATTAAGGAGAAAATGAAAACCGGGGTAGGGAACAGAAATTTCCACACTATTTTCCATAGACAATTTTTGTTACATTTGTAAGCTTTGCTCCTTGTGGAGTATCCAAGAAATATTCCTTCGTCAACCCTAGAATCAAATTTTCCTGGTGAGTCATTATTTATTTTTTGAAGTATTTGCTTCCAAAAATCCTGAAATATTTTATTGAAACATGTCTTCCTTTCCATAATTCATAAGGAGTCTTTTCATTATTTGGTCTTAGTTGAGTTCGATTAAGGTATAAACTGTCGTCCCAACTGCTTCTCTCCAAAATTTTGGTTGCAAATTAACTGCTAGTAGCATTGTCCTTACCATTTCTTGAATAGTTTGGTTCCTTCTTTCAACAACTCCATTTTGCTTGGGTGTCCTAGTAGCAGAGAGTTCTCTTTCGATTCCGTGCTCTTTACAGAAATCATGAAATTCTTTTGAGGTGAATTCTCCTCCTTTATCTGTTCTAAGACATTTAATCTTAGAATCTTTCTCATTTTCAACGAGAGCTTTAAGATTCTTAAAACATTCAAAAGCTTTGGATTTATATTTTATGAAATATACCCACATCATTCTAATATAGTCATCAACAAATAGAGAAAAGTACCTTTCACCTTGAAGAGCTGGAGTTCTAGTTGGCCCACGTAAGTCTGCATGAATGATTTCCAGAGGTTTTGATGTTGAGAACTCCTTAGTTTTGTGGCTAGTTCTGGTTTGCTTTCCATGTTGGCATGGGCCACATACAACTTGATTTGGCTTGCACATTTTTACATTTTTGGAATGTCCCTTACTGCATCAATTTTGCTGACGTTGACCAAGTTATCAAAACTTGTATGCCCCAATCGCTTGTGCCATAACCAACTTTCATATGTTTGACTTAATTAACATTTATCTCCTTGGATCTTACTGAGAATGTAAACATTATCTTGTGTTCTTACCCCTTTCGCCACAAGTTCTCCTGAGGATGAGTTTCTTATTTCATGGTTTTTAGTACTAAAGACAACATTATTTCCTTGGTCACAAATTTGACTAACACTTAAGAGATTGTGTTTGAGCCCTTCTACCAGCTAAGTATTTTGAGCCTTTCCTTGTCCATTGACAAGGGCAGCAGTTCCTTTTCCAGTGATTTTAGCGGATCCACTTCCAAAAGATACATTTCCATTTTTCTTGTTCAATAAGACAAACTTCTTTTTGTCACCTGTCATATGTCTTGAGCATCCACTATCCACGAACCAATGATTTTCTTTACTATGAGCACATAGAGCTAGGCCACATTTATCTGTTTTGAGATTTATGCTTTTAGCTTCTTCCCCTTTGAGAGGGCAATTTTGTTCATTATGATCATAATTATTACATAATGAGCAAGACTGATCAAACTTAGCCAAAGGATCAAAGGAATTGTAAGTCTTCATTTGCCCTTGCTCTTTAGGACTACATAGTTTGTTTGTTTGATCTTTCAATATTGGTGCTTCATTCTTATGAGCCTTGCAATGCTTAACTTGATGCCCAAAGTTTTTACAATAGTAACAATACCAAGAAAAATAGTTTGATACCTGTTGTAATAGCCGTAACTTGAATCAACATTCTTCCTTGGAGTTGCTCTTTCTTCAATTCTTGGTTTTGAGATGGGCCTTTGTTCTTGACGAGATGAGTTTTCTTCTTTTGGATGGCAAGAGAGTATGTCGGCATAACTCCTTGCATTATTATTTCTACTTGATGATTCTCCTTTGAAACCAATTCCAGATTTGTCATGTTGAGGTTTCTGAGTATTAAGAATGTTATCAAGTGCTTGAGAGCTTTGCCAACTCCTTTTGACTTGCTCCAATTCCTTTCTTAGAGATATTATTTCGGCTTCACGTTTTTCACAGATATCATCCTTCTCTTTTAGATTATTGTTCAAGAAGTGTTCCCTTCGTTTTTCCCCCTCTTTTTCTACTTTGAGAGAAATTATCTTCTTTCGTAGATTCTCATTTTCTTCAATGACACTCATTAGTAATCTATCCATGTTTCCTTCATCTTTCAGTTCTGAATCATCATCATTTGTAAATGCCATGAATAACGTTTCTTTGCTTCCAACATAGTTACTTTCCTCATTTGATTCATCATCACTTTCTTTGTGATGACACATATTTCTAGTTGATTTCTTTTTGATGACTACAAATTCATCTTCATCAGACTCATCTTGTTTGGAGAAGAAGTTCTTCTTATTAAACCCTTTCTTTTTGTACATCATCCTTTTAGAGTCCTCTTCATCATCACTATCATGTTTATGAGGACATTTTGCAGTGTAATGACCTATTCTTCCACATTTGAAACAAATAAGAGGGTACTTACCTTTTAGCTTAGATCCCTTCTTAAGACTTTATACAAATTTAGCTAATTCGGTTTCATCCTCAGATTCATCGCTGCTGCAATTCCGTCCTTTTCCTTTTGTTGATTTTGAGGCTTTGAATGCTGCTTCTTTGAAATTTTGACTTCCTTTCCTCATCTCATAGGCAATGAGAATTCCATGAAGTTCATCCATCTTGAGAGTATCTAGGTCCTTCATTTCTTCTATGGCACTTACTTTGGAGTCAAATCTGACAGGAAGCGATCTCAGGACTTTTTGAACAATAGTGCTTTCTTCAATATTTTCTCCTAGCCCTTTAAGAGAGTTAACCACTTCAGCTACTTGGAGGAAGTATGATGCAATATCTTCTTCATCATCCATTTTCAGACTCTCGAATTGTCTTCTATAGGTTTGAAGCTTTGCTTTCTTAACTTTGGAGTCCCCATCATACAGGGAAACCAACTTATCCCATACTTCTTTGGCTGAGTCACAATTCATGACTTTTGTGAATTTAGAATCAATAATTCCACTAGTGATGGAATTTAAAGCTTTGGCATTAGCAATGTAGGCTTTTCTTTCGTCTGGATTAGTTGGAAGATCGGAGGGAGCTTTGTACCCATCCAAAACAGAGTGCCATACTTTAGGACCAAGAGACATTAGATAGTAGGACATCCTCTTTTTCCAAAAACCAAAACTTGTTCCATCAAATATAGACAACTTCCCTGTTGCTTCTATGTTTTTCATTGTGTCTAAGAATCCTTCTTCTAGTTGTTAGGCTGATAATGAAGAAGCTGGCTCTGAAACCAATTGTTGGAAATACTAAGAGGGGGGTGAATCAGTGTTTATTTTCAATTGTTAATTTTTGCCAGTTAGATTTTTCACAATTAAAAAACAGAGAGGTGTATAATAATAATATTATTAAGGATCAATAAGAATTTCAATCCTTTTCCAAATAATTGAGTACAATAGATGTGTGAGGGCACCAACCCTTCAATGAAACCGACACCAACCTATTGCCAAGAACCAACTTGGACTTTGATGAGGTTCCGACCTCTAGGGCTTCGACCCTATCTTCGCAAGGCATCAACCTTGTGTTTAGGAGCTCCTACTCCAAGGACACCAATCCTTCTTGGCTTTGTTATCAATGAATGATTCGAAAAATGCTCTAATGCACCAATCTGCACCAAACTGTACCAACTATTCTAAACCATACTTCTTCATCAATTTTGCACCAATGTTCTTGCACTAAGACTTCAATACTCCACCAGGATTTTTGCACCACATCAAGACACCAAGAATTTAGTACTGCACCATGCTAAGGCTTTTGCACCACAACTTTTCAACGTCCTTACTACATTAGAATTTTAGCAAGGATGTTGAAAATACTTCTTCATCAATTCTGCACCAATATTTTCAAGAAGTATCTGCCCATGGCCTATCGTGTCCCAGAGATATCTCAAGAGTTTCTTGGCACCAACCCAGTGAATGTTATGAGGGTCAACCATGTGTTGACTCAAAGTGTTCACTGCACAATATACGTCCAGACGGATGTTCCCTAAGAACATCAGGGCCCCTACAAGTTGACAATACTCAGTAGGATTTGCTAGCATAGGCTCAACAACGCTTTCTCTCAACTTCTTAATGTTGAGCTCCATTGGTGTTGACACGGACTTACAGTTCATCATTCCAAAACTTTCCAGCAGCTTCACAATACATTTTCCTTGAGAGAGGAAAATCTCGCCAGGTCTCTGCCAGACCCTAGGTCCTTCATCTCAAACTCGGAAGCGAGCTCCCTCTTCCACTGATGGATAAGAGGGTCAACATCTGTCAGGAAGAGATTGTCCACATAGGCTCAACAACGCTTTCACTCAACTTCTTAATGTTGAGCTCCATTGGTGTTGAAACGGACTTACAGTCCATCATTTCAAAACTTTCCAGCAGCTTCACAATACATTTTCCTTGAGAGAGGAAAATCTCGCCAGGTCTCTGCCAGACCCTAGGTCCTTCATCTCAAACTCGGAAGCGAGCTCCCTCTTCCACTGATGGATAAGAGGGTCAACATCTGTCAGGAAGAGATTGTCCACATAGAGAACCAGAATGAGAGGCCTTTCTCTATCAACCTTGAAGTAAAGGTTCGTATCAAGATTAGTACGGTAGTGGTGTCTGTACCATCAAGTAGTTATCTATCCTCTCGTACCAAGCCCTGGGGGCTAGCTTCAACCCATAGAGGGCTTTCTTCAACCTGCAAACATGGGTGTCTCGATCCTGGACTTCGAACCCCAGAGGTTGCTCTACATACACCTCTTCCTTTATCGCACTATGTAGAAAAGCGGTCTTCACATCCATCTGATGAATATTCCATCCTTGTGTAGTAGCAAGGGTAATAATAGATCACAGGTGCAATCATAATCAATGCCTTCCTAGAGTGAAGTCTCAGGCAACAGTTCTTGCCTTGTAATTTTCAGCACTCGCATTAGATCCATGCTTGATCTTATAGAGCCATATCGAGGTGACAACAACTTTGTCCTCCGATCTCGGGACCATATCCCAGACATCATCCTTCATAATAGACTTGCACTCTTTGAGTATAACATCCTTCCTTTATGCTTAACGGTTTCTTCACCTGATCTAGGCTCATATTGTACTCATGGCAGCTAGATACCTCTGGTATTTATATGGCTTCTTGTTTTTTTTTTCTTCGTAATTTCCCCCTTTGAAGCCATATGTCTTTGAGCCATGAGGATTGTAGTCTCCTTCTTAATGGTAGCTTCTCTTGAGAGAGAAGACATCTGTAAGAACATCCTCCCAAGGCAGCATATCAGATAAGTCAGAATGCATTAGATGCCTTTGTGACACTTGGGGAATGAGGAACAGTCCCTTATGCTTTCCTTTGTCCCAATCTTGACAAATGTCCTCATGATTGGGCATCCCAGACACCAACTCTTTGTAATCAAGGGCCTAAATCTTTCTTGCCCACTGTGAAGGCCATTCAAGAATCATAGCCATATATTGCCATATGTCACTATCCATATCTTCCTACACATTAAGAACAAATAAAGATGACTTACATGCAGAAGATGCTTTCTACTTACGTTCGTTTGGCCTCTGTTCTTGATGTACCAAACAGATCTCGCAGAGTATATTGCCGCTTTAAACTCTGCCAGCTTATCAATTTCCTTAGTTTTGGCCAGTGCTGTTCTTACTGCCTGTACATAGTCTGCAACTTATCACAGCGACTGCACATAATTCATATCACCATCTCTATCATCATAGCTACAATATATGTTGCAACCAACACTGCTTAAAAAGACTTCTGTCAAGGATATATCTTCAGATCACTATTTGCATCACTGCCACTGAATTAGGATTCACTGTTCCATGTCCTGAATAGCACATATTCCTCACACATTCTCACAGTGATTTTGAATGTCACAGTGAGATCCTCTAGAAACATTCAAAACAATGATGAAATATAGTGACTTCTGGAATTGCTAATGCCTCAGGTTCTCTTGGAGCAGTTATATTAGCATCTTTAGGAAACATCCTATGAGAAAGTATAACATCAGCTGTTATATGCAAAATAAATAGAGTTGTTATATCAAAGACACTCAGGACACTTCCCAACCTGTTCAGGAGAAAGTCTATTTCTTTTTCATAATGGAGACAGATAAGACTGTCCAGGTCTGAAAAGATCAGTCGCTGATATAGTCGGTACTAGGATATATATTTATGTTGTAATCTTTTAGAGAAGATGGTAAGGTCTTCCACCTTGACTTTTAAGAGTCAATTTATTTAATAGATATGAGGATTATCAAACCAAGGTTACTTGGTAAACATCCGGCTAAAGCTGGAGCGGAGCGCCATTTTTGTGCTTCCTGGTCCGTAGCGTTTATATATATATATATATTTTTTTTTTCAATTTTATTATATTTTTTATATTTTGATGCATATATGTCAACAAAACATGTAGAATGATGAATTAGACATAAAAATATAAAACATAGATTGAATCATATAACATCAATCATTTAGAAGTTATAATCTTCATCAACCACGCCCACAAGTTGGAAGCATACAACATATTGACTCTGAGTCTCGCGAATCATCAACTGGCTGTTTCAAGCTTTCAAAATTCAATATATAACATTTATCATCAATATATAACATTTATCATCATTGATTTCAAATTTCAATATCTAACATTTATCATCACCGATTCATTGATTTCAAAATTCAACATACATTTATCATCATTGATATATAACATTTATCATCATTGATCTATTGATTTCAAATTTCAATATATAACATTTATCATCATTGATTCATTGATTTCAAAATTCAATATATAACATTTATCATCATTGATTCATTGATCACCATATAACTTTCATGAAGCATCATATTCATAATTCATAATGACTTGTAAACTTCTAAATGCCAACTTCAAAGTTTCACCTTTCAAATTCAAACTTCAAACTTAAATTGTCATTAAATATATGAAAGAGTCAAGTTTCAACTGTTCAACTGTCAATAACAAATAGAAAAGACTAGTAAACAACAAATCTATTTTATCTACTGGCTGGCCCCTTGCCACGCCCACGAGAAACGTCTAATTTGTGCGAGCCACGAGGAAATGGTGGTCTTCTAGTACTCTCAGGAGTACCACGACCATGACTAGAAGGTGGAGGCTGGATCTGCAAAGGAACAATAGTGTGATATCAAGAACTGGCACTGGCACTGGCACTGGCACTGGCACTGGCACCCGCACTGCTACCAGTAGATGGTGGGACTGGCCCTGTGTGTGGCAGTGCTGCTGATGCTTCATCATCATCCCTAAAAAGTTCTGCTTCCAATTCTTCCATATGTACCGTGCTGTCCTCCTAATTATCATCCTCTGGGTTGTTGTCCCAGACTCTGTATGATTGATCCTCATTTGCCCGATCACAGTAATGGCTCAACAATCTCAAGTTGTAATGCACATAAACCAAGCTTTCAGCTCGGTTTTCATTCAGCCAGTTTCTTCTCACATTGTGTATGAAGCTGTAGGTGCTCCAACACCTCTCTGCAGAAGAAGTGTTCACAACCTGTGAGAGAAATTTTTTAGCCAACTTTGGCAAAAGTCCCATGCCGCCATATGCTTCCCACCATGTGAGAGCATCAAATCTGTTCCTGTCTTCCATTGCATGGAAAGAGCCAAAGTTAGCAGTGCAACTGAAGTATTTCCCTAATTCAAGGCGCAATCTAGCACACTCCTCCCTGTCAGTTACCAACTTGTCCAATGCCTTCATGTACCCCTCTTGTACCTCTGGATCTGTGTGAGCATAGTTATTAAAACAGGAACCGGTGACTGGACTGGTGGACCTAATGAACCGGGTTTCTAACCGGAATCGGTCTAACCGGGAGCGGTAAGATCTCAATGAACCGGTTTTAAAAAATATACATTAAATAATTATTTTTTAATAAAAAAACTATTTTAAAGATTTGCAACCATGATTCCAAGCCAATAGAGACAAAATATGCAAAGTTTTCTCATTTATATACCATGCAAAGGTGAATATATCAAAATGGCACCGAGTGCAATACATATCATCGAAAAATACATAAGCAATGAGGCTCCAAATGGCCCATAAAGTCCAAAAACAATGCTACAAGCTATGAGGCACTACATATTAGTGATCAACAAATGATCACTCCTCATCATGATCAAAATTATCACCACTACTAGACAAGGGATCATCAACATGAGCTACATAAATAATATGGCTCAAAGTTTGAGGACTCCTAAAACTCCTCTACAACTTTAGTAGTAGTAGTAGTAGCAAAAATAGACATCAAAACTACAAATCACTGAGCAACATGGTCTCTCATGAAACTCATCATTGATTCATCGCTACTAGAAATGTGATCATCAACAAGAGATACATAAACATCATCTAGCTCAAAGTCTTCAGACTTGGATTGCTCAACCTTATAACATGATAGAAATTGAAAAAGTTTAACATGCCTAACCAATGATTTTGGTTTGAGTGAAGGGTTTATCTCCTCAACCTTAAAATGTGGTAGAAAAAGATTAGCATGCCTAACCAGTCGTTTTCCTTTGATTGAAGGGTACATCAAGGTTCTTAAAGGACTTCATGCTCTTGATCAAATGCCAATATCATACCCTTACACATGATAGAATCAAATGGAAACATTGCAAATTCTCAAACCATGAAACCCTGAAAACCATTAAGTCTGCTGAATTTTGAGTGAAACCTAAAATTCTAGTTTCTCCATATGAAATCCAATGAGGTCGAAACCACTCTTAAACATCCTGAGTCATTTCATGGTAATGTTAAAAATTTAATTAAAAGTTATTTTTCATTTTCATCCTTTTACTTTAAGAATTTAACATTACCATGAAATGTCAATGCTTCCCTTACCTCAACATCAGCCCTAAAACCCATTTCTGGCCGTTTTTGTTCCGGGGAGCGTTCGGGAGCGAACGCTCCCCGACAGCTTCTGGCGTTTAAAAAACGCTCCCAAAGCTTTTTTTAAACGCCGGAAACGCTCAGGGAGCGTTTGCTCCCGAGCGTTTCTGGAAACGCTCCTCAAAAGGCAAGGAGCGTTTTAACAGGTGCGGAAACGCGCTCCCGAAAACGCTCCCCTCAGGAAGCGTTTTCGGGAGCGCATTTCCGAACGCTCCCAAAACGGTCCCGCACGGAGCGCGTTTCGGGAGCGGGAACGAGGGGGGGGGGGGAAGCTTCCCCGCAACCCTGTATCAAACACTATATATCGTCATATCTAGATGTCTATCCTTTGGAGGAGAGACAGATTATCATCATACCCAACTGACATTAATGGGTAGAAAAAAAGTATTCAGAGATTTTAACGCTCCCTCTGAGGCCTTACTTCCATTGCTTATCTAGCCTTGAATCATCAGGTTACTTAATTCAAGATTTCTCATTCAAGCATCTGCATCTTTCAACAAGGTACCTCATATTTTTGATACTTAAGGGTAGTTACAGGAAACTGTTCAGACTTAAAAATGACGATGACCCCTTTTAACAGTCTTTGATTTCTAGCTCCATAAGATTTTTATTTTTTCAAAGGTTATCAGGCACCTTATGGAATGTCTTTAGATCTGTCTTTGAGTATGATTAAACACATAAAACCACGATGCCACAGATACTCAGTTTGTTCTGCAATATACATCGCTCCTGGCAACGTCAAAGATTTTGTGTTACGAGCATCAATGTGACGATGCGTTGGCCACCCTGAATTAAGGTGGGTGGGGATATCATCCGCTGCGCAGATATCGCCTTTGACTCCATACCGTCACCGTCTGTGGTCCCCTCTACAATCGTGCTTCGCTTGTCGCCGTGTTCCACCGCCATAGTTTCCTGTCCGCAGCCATGTATTGTGCCCTTTGTTTCGGCAATCCACGGGGACTATTTTGAAGCCGTAACCCTGTTCCGACAACCAACAAGGAAACTTGTGTGTTTCGTCGTTCTATTCCAAATAGTCGACAGTCCACCCACAACACTAATTTCTTTTCCCTGTCGTCAACTGTCGTGTCCGCTGGTCATACCGTCAATGGGTGTGACGTCTAGTCTCATGGGTCCCTATGAATGTCGAGGTATCCAGGTGGAACAGTTGCAAATGGTGGAACAGTCGCCGTGGTGCAATTGGAATCCCTCTTCATCTCTAGTGAATTCCCAATCATCGAGTTGCCAACATGGCTGGTTAGGCAGAGTTTGTGTGGCAATTCCTCTTCCTTGTTCGCAAACACATGTCTAAGCTCTCACCTTTGCCACACTCGGCGAATTATTCCTGCACACTGAGCATAAAGCCTGCTGTGCCTGAGAGGCAAGCACCGGCCTGCCTCCGAGACCCCTTGCTCTAATTGCTTTGCCGACGTTTCTGAGTATTGCTCCTCCTCCCATCTCCTCTTCCTTGTTCTGAAAACAGAAAATTCAATCTCGCCCTCTGACCTGCGCGATAAAATAAATGCAATGGAGATCAAATCTACAGTTATATATACCATACGCTCTCTTATCCACTATTATGAATTGCGGCTCTGCTCTTATCTTCTTCATCCACGGATGAATCCCTCCGTCCATCTGCAGCTATATTGCCTCACCGTTCCTAATAATTTGTTCCACATACGCTGTCTTTACGCTGTCACCTTTAGCAACTTCAAAAATGCATGCTTAAAGCTACACGCTGACACTTGTTGTG
This sequence comes from Pinus albicaulis, assembly GCA_034641835.2. Lineage (NCBI taxonomy): Eukaryota > Viridiplantae > Streptophyta > Pinopsida > Pinales > Pinaceae > Pinus > Pinus albicaulis. The sequence continues at coordinate 1,753,566,676 of CM076575.1, read as the reverse complement.
GTGGTCTGGCCTGCGACCTACCACACAACTGGTTGTTGTCTTCTCCTAGCTCTGATACCATATTAATTTTCCATAGATGTTCTATGCTTAGATGCAAATACACTTTAACCTTCTATGACATAAGTAAAGTAAGATGCAGATAGAACATACCAATAGATCGATGGAAAACAAGCCAAAAACAAAGATAAAGAAAGGTGGCATTACAACGATCAGCAGGATGCTTCAACCAACAAAGTCTAGATAAAGTCAGCTACCCACATATATCACACAAACCCAAGACATCTCATCAAGAATACACCACAAAGATTCTGCACCAAGAAGCCCTAAACGCAGAACCAATAATGCAGCTCCATCATCATCAAGAGAGAAGAAAATGCCTCCACACATTGTGTGTATAATGAATTCCAAGTCTCTCCAGTATATAGGCATCTTTGGGGGTGTGTGACACATCTCTTATGCATGTGGGATAAAACAGGCCGATCTTGCACATGTGGAATAAATTCGAAATACATGTTCTGTTCATCCGATCAAGATGATCTTTAGATCGATCTTGCACCTCTCCGAAAGAGGAACCCAATAAAAATATTGGCATCGTAATCTGAGCATCACATCATGGAGTTTGGTCCTAGTTGTCCAAAATTAACAGTTTTATTATTATGCAGAATTCTGAATACATTCCAGGGCACCAAACATGGTTTGCCCAAACAAAGAAAGTCACGACAGATGTACCTCTATCTCTTGGAGACAGAAATTATTGTTGATTCAACTTAGGATGAAGAACCCCACGGGTGCCTACACAGTCATTTTGTCACCCTTCAGTGTGGTTGCTTCACACCTTTTGGATTTGTTGAAAACGAGCCCTTTCAGGCCCACTGGAATCCAAGCGTTGCCTCTCCAGGCACTGCATCAGCCCTACGGCCCTGCGTAAGTCTCTGCGCAGCACAAGTTGGCCCTGCGTCACTCAAGTTGAGCCTACGTTGCCTCTGCATAGCTCTGGCTTGGCCTGCGTGACCTTGGCTGAGCCTACGCTACCTCAGTGCCGCTCTGGCTGCATGCATCACCATTGCTGGGTCTTTGCGCTGCTTTGGTACTGATCTGCCTCTCTGCCACTGTATTCATGGTCTCGGATCTGAAATCCCACTGCCGATCTGTCCCTCACCGCACTGCAAGCTCACTAGTCAATTCTCAGCAACCGCACCTCAGAATTTTGACTTAGCTCAAGTGCTGCTACTCTATGTGTCTTCTCCAATTGACCCCAAGCCTTCCTTTAATACTTTTCTTGTTGAACATTCAACGACCGTGATCTAATGTCTAATCGATGGCTAAGATTAGAAAGACTTGATCCACGTCACTTAGAACATTCTCACCCTCATGTCTGAATTAATTCACTTTAATTATTTAAATTCCCTAAGTTAGACTTAGGGTCTCCATTAAAATAATTAATATTTTGAATAACTTAGGCTCCTGGTGGAATTTCTCCCAATGATTTCTGGCTATTGGAGATCTCATGTGTTCTATCCCGTCCACAAAGTTTTAGAGCTAGAGCACATCCGATGCTACCCAAAATCTCAACACTTCCTCTTAGCGAGGAATGTGCTCTAGCAACACTTCACTCCAGAGGTGTTACTCCAATTCATGTCATTGGTCCCCTGCGCTGCTGATGCTCGACCTGCTGCCCCTCATCCACTGCGCTGCTGCCTTCTGTACTGCTGCCCATGACTCTGCCTCAGTGACTGCCTCATCTGTACTGCAGTTCCCTCTCAAATGCTGCATCATGTTGCCCATAGCACTACCACTGCTAACTGCTGCATTGCAACTCAGTTGTTGAGAAGTAAGCAACTGAAGGACATCACCCAAAATACTGACAGACAAGTCAGTTTTACTACATCTAGATACTGAAGCACCCTCTGCTGCTCTGCGCTGACCCTCTGAAGCTTTGCGCTCTTTGCTGCTGTGCACTGCGTAAGCACTGCCTTTGCGCTGCTGAAATCCCATCAGACTATGCACCGCTGCTTCCATGCTGCTCCTGCCTCTCTTCTGCGCTGCTCCAGTCTTAAGGGTCCTAGCACTGCCAAAGTGCCTCCATGATCCTCTGCACCAACTAACTCCAGTCATTCTGCTACTGTCTTTAAGGGCTCTCGTAGCTCGTATGTGATCCAAGAGTTTGGGCACCTCAAGGATCCTGCCCTCGATTCACAGTTCAAGAGAACTACAGATCAATGTCGCCCCACCTCTTCTCTCGAGATACATGAGCACTTATGGCCACATCATCATCACTGCCATCATCCCCCTTGGTTGTCACAACCTTGGAATTTGAATCTTCCTTGCCCTTTTTCTTCCAAGGACAAGTATTGGCGAAGTTTCCCAATTTGTCACATCTGAAGCACCGATGCAGCAGATCTGAGGGTTTATATTATTAAGTAGGAGAATCTTAAGTACAACTAGGGTGCCAACATCTGGCAAGCCCTTCAGAGAAATCTAGACAATCTGGTGAGAAATGTGAGATATACCTCACTCAGTGAATCTCCGGCTGATCTGACAGCGTAAGTGATGCCCTTACTGCCTTTGCGTGAATTCTTACGCTGCACTACGTAACACTGCATGGGCAAGCTGAAGGAACTACGTCACTTTGTTCTGCCACTGTTCTATGTGATCTAGGGATGAATTTTGGCCCTCCTGGCTCAGGAATTCCAGCCTCTAGCTATCTCCGGACTGACTCCAAGAGACACTGCGCTGTTTCTGCGTGATTTCCTGCAGGATCTGTGTCACCTCTTCAAAAAGCTTTGCTGTCTCTATCTGCGTCACCTCTGCCTCTCTCTCTGATAATGCACTCTTGGTCCTCCTGACCAATCTCTGCTTCTGCCCCTCTCTAGATCTGATCACTGAATCAAATCACTTAGCAAACCCAGCCCTAGTGATTAGTTCTTGATCAAAAGCTGTGTCTCCTCACACAAATTCGAAAATGCTCAATGGCTCAAGTGTCAAGTGTATTTTCCATAGGCCCCTCACCCTCCTTATAATTTTTCGTTGACCTTTCAACGACCAAGATTAAAACATAATCAAGGGCTAAGATTAACTTGGAGGTGATCCATGACTTTATCTAGAAGATTCACACTTGATTTAATTAATACACTTTAATTAATCAATTTCCCTAAGTTTAGACTTAGGAAAAACATTAAAGATGATTAATTAATTTAATTAAACCATCCCTAAGTGGAATTCTCGAAAAAGATTTCTGGGTTTTATGGAATACATGTGTCTTAGCCTATATACAAAGTTACAAGGCTAGAGCACATCCGATGCTACCATATATCTACAGTTGTACTCTGCCCAAAATACTTTCGACAAAGGTCTCCCAATCATCGGTGACTGCATTCAGGGCAGTCGTCACCATGAGACCATCGTTAGGAGTTGCCCCCATAGCAATCGGCTGATCTCGAATTGCCTTCAACTGAATGAGGAAGGGATCGATTTCCTCACCCTTGTGCATCCGAAATAGTCGCAACTGATTCTCCAGAAGCATCTTCCTTTGGAGAGAAGTACCTTGATACAATGTGGTCAAGGTCGTCCACATTTCATTTGCTGTGTTCTTCTCGGCAATATGTGGGACCACATGATCCTTCACCCCGTCCATAATCAAGCGCTTGGCCTTTGTTTGCGCTTCCTCACACTTCTTCAACAGATCAACATCGACCGAAACAGCCACAGCCTTCTCGGCATAATCTTTGATGCGATACTCATTCAGGACAGATAGGATCCTGGCCTTCCATATGACGAAGATAGATGCACCATCTAACCTGTCCTGGTCCCTCAATCCATGAGAGGCCATCTCTGCTAAAAGATTTCGAAACGGATGCTATTCTCCCTAATTCTGCTGTTGCTCTCTGCAAGAGATCAGATTTGGGCTTCTTGGCGATAGAAAACCCTCTAGAGAATATACTCCTTCTAACCAGTGATTTCCTTTTCAGAAATCCTCCACCAAAACTGTGGAATCAACCCTCTCCAATCACTCCGTTGGTTGGATCGGAAACTTTTTGGCTAGAAAGTCTCATGAGGAACTGTTTCCCCTTACTTTGTCAATCCCCGCTAGACACTGTTTTGCACCGGCAGAAACAATGCCCCACCAGCAACTTCGAAGAACAAAACTGTACTTCCAACCACGACAACCGGCACAACGTTACCCCTTCTCGGACTGCGTCAGCCTCTGTGTGAGCTTGACAGGCTCTGTGTCACCCTTCTGGGTCTGCATCAACTCTGCGTGATCTAACAGGGTTTGCATCACCCCTGCAATGTCTGCATGTCCCTCTGGTGCTGTGCTGTCTCTTTTTGGATCTATGGAGCTTTAGCCGCCCCCCTGCAACAAAAGACTTAGTCACTTCGTTGATGGATTAAGCCCCCCCTGATTTGCAATAGCTCTGATACCATGTGAAAATTTTTGAAACTACTTGACATAAATTTCTACTGCAGAAATCTGGTTTTCTTGTGCTACTTGTGTTTTTAATTATACAAGTTATTTTCAGAAATATTCAAAAAATAACGAAGTAAACACGCTGCAGATCTACACATACATACAAATCAAGTACTGGAGAATAAAGCACACATGACAAAGGACACAATATTTTTTGGACAATGTCCCCGGAAAAATCCAATGCGGGAAAACCGGTGTAGCAACTCTTAGAGGGTTTTATTATGCAGAACTCTGTATACATTCAAGGGCACGAGACATGGTTTGCCCAAATAATGAAAATCACGGCCGCTGTATCTCTATCTCTCGGAGACAAAAAATATTGCTGATTCAATTGAGGATGAAGAACCCCACAGGTGCGTACGCAGTCACTGTGTCACCCTTCAGTGTGGCTGCTTCACACCTTCTATATTTGCTGAAAACAAGCCCTTTTTGGCCAACTGGAACCCCAACACTGTCTCTCCCGGCACTGTGTCAGCCCTACGACCTTGCGTAAGCCTCTACGCAGCACAGGTTGGCCCTGCGTCACTCTGGATGATCCTACGCTGCCTTTGCGCAACTCTGGTACGGATTTGCCTCTCTGCCAATGTATCCTTGGCCGATCTACCCCTCACTGCACTGCAAGCTCACTCGAAAATTATCAGCAAACCGCGCCCCATAATTTCGACTTAGCTCAAGTGCTGCTACTCTGTGTGTCTTTTCCAACTGACCCCAAGCCTTCTTTTAATACTTTTCTCGTTGAACATTCAACGATCGTGATCTAATCTCTAATTGACGGCTAAGATTAGAAAAGACTTGATCCACGTCACTTAGAACATTTGCACCCACATGTCTAAATTAATTCACTTTAATTATTTAATTTTCCTACGTTAGACTTTGGGTTTCCATTAAAATAATTAATATGTTGAATAGCTTAGGTTCCAGGTGGAATTTCTCCAAACGATTTAATTTTCCTACGTTAGACTTTGGGTCTCCATTAAAATAATTAATATGTTGAATAGCTTAGGTTCCAGGTGGAATTTCTCCAAACGATTTCTGGTCTTGAAGATCTCATGTGTTCTAGCCCCTCCACGAAGTTTTGGAGCTAGAGCACATCCGATGCTACCTGAAATATCGACACTCCCATCAATGAGGTCATAGCCAAGCATGAGGAAAAGGAACCTCTCCTAAATGCTGATGAGCGTAGTGGAAGATTCGAAGTGGTTCAATATTCATGAAGAGACAACAACAAAGACCCCACAACCTCCAAAGAACCTAACAAAGAAGACTCTCTTCTCAAGCAGGATCCTCCTAGAAGTGTCCCTTCTAAGGAACCTCCTGAAGAGAAAGCCTTTGCAATGGGTCCTCCAAAATAGGACTCCCAAACTAGAGCTGAACCTAAAAAGCTCCCTCTAAAGGAAGGAAATGCCAAAAAGAAAGAAAAGGAGAAACATGTTGGGCTCAACATTGACATGGATGTTGCTATTGGGACGATGACTGTATCTGTCCTTTTGAAAGAGATTGCTAAACTTCGTGAACAACAACAACAAATTAAGAATACCTTCGGTTTTGAAGAGGAAGAATTACCTTAAGACTTGCAAAACATTCATATTCCCGATCGTAACCCTGGACACAAACCTTTTATGCTCTCTTTGGCTGTTAATCACCCTTATCTCCATAATTGTATGCTTGACTCAGGGGCTTTTGCGAACATCGTGCCTTTAATTGTCATGAAGCAATTGGGTCTCAGCATCACCCGACCGTACAAGAAAGTCCGTGGATTGACTCCAAACCTGTGGAAGTGGAAGGTCTCATCAAAGATCTTAAGGTCTCCTTGGCTAGGAACGCCGACATATCCCATCTCATGGACATTGTTGTCATTGATATTCGTGATGTGTGGGGGATGTTGCTATCTAGCAAATGGGGAGCCACTGTTGGGAGTCATGTTCAAATGTACTTATCATACGCTACCATCCCTCAATCTGATGGGACCCCTTTCATCCTTCATAGAGAACCCAACTACCTAACCTATCTCATGTGATTGAGCCCAGGCCCTATTATGAAGCACATAACATCGAGAAGCCTTCACCCATTCTCCCTTCACAAGAGGTTTGTATCCTTAAAAGGCCAAATCAGAAACCAAGCAAAAAGGTGGAAACCAAAGAAAGAATACAAATTAGGGAACTTGGTCTTAATTGACAAAGAATTGGTTCCTCGTCAAGATTCATGGGAAAGTTGGGGATAACTATTACTACATTGCCAAACTTAATGACGAACTTTGGCCTCAGCCGGTCAAAATAGGTCGCGTCACTCCTTTCCTTGATACTTGCTGATGTATTATATGCATGTTAGGGTAGGATGCATTACATGATGACTTTTGCATTAGAACTAACCACATATGAGACTTCTCATGATGGATTAGATTCATTTAGATTAAAATTTGCATATCTTATTACTCGTTGGTTTTATGGGCTAACATTAAGCATGGGTGATCATAAGACACCATGAAAAACATGTTGCCCTGTGGTTTTGATCTTTGACGTGTGCAGATAACAGGTCTACGGTGACCAAGAGATTGTTGGAGTTCTCGTGACCTCCCATTCAAGTAGCCTTGCTCACTTCTCCGAGAGATCATGTCCTAGTTGGAGCTAGATGTTACCCACCACTTCGTGGGTGATATCCTTAGGAGAAAATTTTTCGCCATGATGGATTTCAGTCGGCAGCCGACAACCCCTTGCAGGCTCCTACTAGCTCCTTGTGCCATTTCTCTGCCACCTGAGACAGCCATGTGGTCCCTCACCCATCTGTATTGATCATATGTTTGAAGGTGGGCCTTCCGAAGCTAAAGGTATGTCTTGTCATTTGGGAATTAGGTATTGGGTTTGCTTATCATGGATACTTGTGGGCATGGATTAATGGGGGGATTTGGCGGAAAGAGTGGGCTTAGTCTGTGCTCCTGTCCCCTTGATCTCTTTTGGGTGTTACTCTTGCATCTTCGTCCCGTGGGATCTCCTTTATTGACCATTTGGTTCTAGGTTTGTGCTAGTTGGGAAACCCCGACTTTGGGTGCGTGGCCTCGCTCCTTTATCCGTATGTATTACTCCCCTCCACTCATTATACTCCCATTCATCATTTCTCCCACCTGGGTCCACACAACCCCCATGGGTAAACCTAGGGCTAGCCTCCCTATCCCCTTGCCTCGCATAAGATCAGCGCTGGAATGATGCCCCAGAGGTTGAAGCATCTAAAAGAAAAAGAAAAAGCATAATTGGCCACACTTAAACAAGAAATTGTACCACAAAATGCAAAAGATGGTCGGGACAAAAATAATGAGCACGTGGGCAAAAGATAATGCATGAGCTCTGCCCCTTACCCATGGCCAATCACCCTAGTTGCATCGGCCTTAGATGAGTCTCCTTTGTCATATAGGAACCCATGATTGTCCCACCTCCTGGAGGGCAATAGACCGCCCTACCTTAAAAGGGGTAATCACTACTAGATTTGACACATCATGCTCTCATCCTTGAGCCCCGAGCAGTTAATTAAAGAAAATTCAGAAAAGGCAAAAGGCATATAAAGAAGGGTGGAAAAATTAAGGTAGGAGCACCTCATGTACCACGATTGCTCCCTCCTACACATTATATACCCTGGTGTGGGTTTCCTTGTATTTGGCTGCCCCCATGCCCCGATATGTGGCCCAGGATTGCCCCTCTCATTCCCTACTCTGTTTCACTTTTTTGTCACTTGCCACCCCCATTCAAAGGATGTACCTTGGACCTACTATCCCCTGCTGGTTTGAGTGGTAACATGCCACATTCTCCTCCTCCTTCACCCTCTTCGACTCACTGCTGCTGCTGCCACTGATGGTGCTCTTCACCAAATCTCACCTCAACTCCTCCTGCTGCAAATCTAACCACATTCTGTCCCATCTTGGGAATGTTTCTCTGTCGAAAATACTTTGGACAAACACTTTCTGTTGAGATTTTGTGTATTGGGGTAGCATCAGATGTGCTCTAGCTCCCAAAATTTGTGGAGGGGCTTGAATACACTTGATCTACAAAAACCAGAAAGGGATTTGGGAAATTTCATCTAGTTTGGGAGATATTTAATTAATTAATTATTTTAATGTATTTCCTAAGCCTAAACTTAGGAAAATTAAATAACTAAAGTTAATTAAATTAAACATGAGATAAGATTGTCTTAAGTCACACTGATCAAACTTTCTTTTAATCTTAGCCATTGATTCAAGATCTGATCATGGCTATTGGTTTCCCAACGAGAAAAGTATAAAGGAAAGGCTTAGGGTCATTTGTAAACACACAGAGGCAGAGCACTGAAGCTAAGCTGAGATTCTAGGGTAGGGTTTTCTAAGAATTCTCAAAAGTGTTTAGGAAAAGGGGATAGTCTGATCCCAGTGCCTAGAATCAACAAGAGGCGGAGAGCAGCTTCCAAAGGCAGCGTAGAGAAGCAAGAGCGAAAACAACAGAGAGGGCAGCAGCTGTGCAACGCAGGGGCAGCTTCAGCTACATAGTTTCTCCCGAGGCAGCATTGGGTAGCAGGAGACCCTCAGGGGTTATGTGGAGTCCCTCAAGGGCAGCGTAGGGTCTGCGTCACCCAATATGGGGATACGCAACCCTCTCTAGGCCAGCGTAGAGGGACGCAGAGGCTGATGTAGGGGCTTTAGGGGCACTGCTGGGGTTTCTAGGGCCAGATCCGGGCTGAGTCTTGTAAATCTTGTTTGAGAGTGTGGATCAATATTGATCCATTCGATGCCAAAAATTAGATAGATGCTTTCTAAAAATTGTCAACCATCAAATCACAAGAGGGATACAAAAGATGACGGATCCAAAACAAGGCACTAGATACTTGCCTTATCATCATCCCAATTTTAATACTCAATGGTTTTTTGATGAGCTAATGAAGTACGGATTGATATAGAAAGCCAAGTGATGATCCTATTGATTCGGAAGGAAGCTCAGTTGGAGAATCTTATCATCCTTCAGATCATAGAAGTCATCATCACATTGTTTTACAAAAAATTGAATTAGGCTGGTTTGACCCTTTCATAGCATGACAACTCCGTTGAATGCTTAGTAACTATTATTGTCTTGTGCTGTCAACTATCTCAAGTTGAGGATTGGAGTCATGAGAAGGCATTCCAGGTGAGAACAAAAATATAGCTTGTTGCTTAAATGCTTTGAGCCTTGTTGCTTAAATGCTTATGTCTCTTATGTTGAAATTTGGTTACCAGAGGACACGTGGTTCCCTAAGGCTTTGATCTTTGGCCCAGGGAAAAGTGTCCAAAAGAATTTAATTTTTCTCCTAAGCGACTTTATAAAGTTATAAAGTCAAATCTAATTTAAAAGTGATTTTAAGTGATAAAGTTACCAAGTCTAATTTTAAAGTGACTTTAATAAAGTCAATGTGAAATTAGAAAGGGAAAAGTGACTTTGGAAATAAATGATTAAGTGGGTCTTTATTAAAGTGAGGTGAATTAAAAAATAGAAAGTGAGATTTAAATGAGCATTTAATCTCAGCCCTAGATCTAAAACTATCTCAGCCATTAGATTTAGGAATTCCCTAAAAGTCATTTAGGATTAGGTTAAAGGAGGAAAAGAAGGGAAAAGGTCATTCATTCTTTTCATGAGCAGATTGAGAGAGGAGGAGAGAAAGCAAAGGAGAAATTTCTGAGCAGTGAGGAGAAGGAGGGCCGTAGCTAGAGACTTCAGCAAATCCGTACAGCAGCAAAGAGGTACGGTTCCCAAAGCAGAAATCTGTACAACAGGAGTGTGGCACATTTTTCAAGGAAGGAGGCACAGTTTTCAAGGAATCCGTATAGCAGCATCAACACAACTTTTTGGGCACGAAAATCGAGGAGAGAGACTGCTGTTTGGTGGCACATATTTCAGATTTCGAGGAAATCCGTACAATAGCCGTAAAGATTCAGCACTGCTTTCAAGACAGGAGGCACGCAAATTGAGGAGGTGTTGCTGTGTATTTCGTATAGTTTGTATAGCAGTACGGTCGTACAGCTGGGCACAAAAATCGAGAAAGGCAGTGAGCGTTTAATGTTGTTTTAAATTTTGTAAATTTCTGTTTTGTTAGTTTACTGTTTGGCACGTTTTCCAAGGCAGTGTATAAGCATGAAAATCGAGATAAGTACATTTGTTAAGTTGCTGGAATTTTTGCTGTAATTTCTGACTTACTGTAAAAGTTTGTCAGAAATAAGAAGAGCTTTCGAATTGGTTTTCTCTAAGAGTTGTAGGGGGTTTTTCCAGGGTCACATTGACCAAAAATCGGCATGTCAAAATTCTATGTGTGGCTGATTTATTTTCTGAGTTTTTATTTTTGCATTTCAGCATTGTGAAATTTACAGAATTAGTGTTTTCAGAAAATATTTATTTTTCCAGCTTATTGAATGTATGGCTATGGGAATGGTATAGTAGGGCTTGTTGAATGTAAATGCGTTGATTTCAGTGTAGATGGCGATTTCTAATCCTATTTTATTTCTTTGAGTAAATGCATTGATTTCAATGTAGATGTTGGTTTCTAGAGAGAGAGAGTGAGTGATAAGGAAGATGGAGAGAGAGGGAGAGAGGAGAAAAGGAGGAAAGAGAGATATTAGCGGGGGAGAGGGAGAGAAGTGGAAGATAGAGATATAGATGGAAGGTGAAGAGAGGGAAGAAGAGAGAGACGGGGAGAGGGTGTGATTGACAAAGATAATGATATATATTGAGTGCGAGAGCGTGTGTGTTTAGGGGGGTGAGATAGAGAGACAAAAAACAAGAGATGGAGGGGTATATAGATATGGATGGAGCGTGGAGAGAGGGAAGAATATTTCTTGCACTAGATGGATTGATTTAAGTGGAGATGGTGATTTATAATCCTATTTGATTATTTGCACTAGATGCATCGATTTTAGTGTACATATTTATTTCAAATGATATTTGATTACTTGCACTAGATGCATTGATTTCAGTGTAGGTGGTGATTTCTAATACTATTTGATTGCTTGAACTGGATGTGTTGTTTTCAATTTAGACGTCAATTTATAATTATATTTGATTGCTTGCACTAGATGCATTGATTTCAATGTAGATTATTTCTAATCATATTTGATTGTTTGCATTAAATGCATTGATTTTCAGTGTAGATGGCAATTTCTAATCCTATTTGATTGCTTTGAGTAGATGCATTGATTTCAGTGTAGATGTTGGTTTCTAATATTATTTGATTCCTTACATTAGGTGCATTGATTTCAATTTTGAAGTTATTTTCTAATCTTATTTGATTGCTTGCATTAAATGCATTGATTTCAATGTATATGTTGATTTATGATTTGATGTAATTGGATATATGACAGTACATTAATTTTAAAGTGATTGGATTAACAATATGCATTGATTTTAGTGTAAGCACAAAAAGTTATCGACAATGTACATTGATTTTTGTGTTATAGTAATTTAACCTATTAATATTGGAGAGCAAGAGAGACAAGGTATTATGTTTACAACAACAGCGCGAGCTAAAGATTTAAATGGTTTACGATTTACATTTTCTTTTTCATATAATCGATATGAAAAGATAACAAAACTAACAAGGGTGGCAATAAGAATAGTAGAAGAAAATAGTTTGAGATTGATCACAATGAAGACTATTTGTAACATGAGTACATTCTTATTATTCACATTTTCTATCTTTCAACACTATTATTGTCACTTTGCATTAAAAAAAAACATTTCATCATTTTCCATCATTATAGTTATTAACAATATTCATCATCTCAACGAACTGAGGTAACTATGACAACTTAAAATTACAATGACCAAGTTAATCTCAAAAATATTTAGCATATTTAAAATGACTATATTAATATTTGATATATTTACATATTATTGAGAAAATTAATCATATCTTCACTAGATTTTCCTTTGTAGCAAGCCTAGATCCATCTTAACTACGGATCTATCAAGCGCGGAGAGGGATCAAATCTCTCAGGTGCAAACCTTTCCTCAAGTTTTGCACTCAAAAAAAAGGTTTGCACCTCGAGAGATTTGATCCCTCTCGGCGCTTGATAGATCCGTAGTTAAGATGGATCTAGGCTTGCTGCAAAGGAAAATCTAGTGAAGATATGATTAATTTTATCAATAATATGTAAATATATCAAATATTAATATAGTCATTTTAAATATGCTAAATATTTTTGAGATTAACTTGGTCATTGTAATTTTAAATTGTCTTAGTTACCTCAGTAATTTTAAATTGTCTTGGTCATTGTAATTTTAAACTGAAAACCGGGGTTGGGTTATCAAATTTCTATATCTTATATAAATTTCAATATTTTGCCCATATTTTGTTGAATAATTCTTTGTATGTGAAGGAGGTTTGTCACGTCTTCAATTTAATGGATTAAATTCTCCTATATATGACTTCATTTGGGTTTGAAATGACATTTAGTAGATGCACTTCTTCTACGGAAAGAAAAATAAATGTTTAAAATTTTTAAAATGAGTCTTTTAAAAGATTACACTATTTTTTTGTTAGATACAAAACTTAGGGAATTACATTGGGCACTTACCCTCATTTCAAGGATGGCACCTAGTGTAAATTAGATTCAAGAATGTACTCATTAACAGCTCAAGATGTTACTTATGGTAATTGATTCTGGGTGGGTAGGATAAAATTCCTCTTAGCTGCCTGGGATAGGCCCAATTAAATTTAAAAGATTACAAAGTTGCTGATTTGCGATCTATATTTATTTTTGTGAGAAAAACATTCGAGGATAGCTCCTTCCCCTTAATATACAGATGGAGGGTGGCTCAATTTCTTGTGTCAATAGCAGCTGGTTACACGAAGCAACTCAATTGAATTGAAGCTTCTGTTAAACCTCAATATTGAGAAATTTTATGTGATATTGGTTGTATGTGTTTCTAAGCGTAATGGTGACACTAACAATATATCTGCTGTTTAGCTAATGAACTCTGTATTTGATTGTGAATATGCAGGTGCGGGCACTTCATTATCTCCATTCTCATCGTATTATACATCGTGATATGAAACCTCAAAATATTCTAATTGGTGCTGGAGGTGTTGTCAAGGTATGAATAAAAGAAAGCCATATGGCAAAAATATTTGGCATAAGTATGGAGTCTGGACTGTTTCTTATGTTTCAGTAGACAATGTATTTTATGAGGCTCATTCATTTAATTGTACATGGCCCTGCTCCATATTAAGTTGTTTGATTTAAATATTTTATAGAAATTTAGTAAATAGAAATATTGCATGAAGTATGTATTACATCACTTCCTTAATTTTTCTGAATAAAAATAACATTTTGTTAACAATATAGCTTTATAGACATCTACGATAGACTATAATAATTCTTAAATACACCAATATCTATAGTGTGGTGTAAATACAAAATATTTCATTGTGGATAACAATTATAAAAGAATGCTCTATATTGAATCACGACTTACGAACTATGAAAAATGATTGCTTTTGATAAATTAAACTAACTTCTAGCAGCAAAAAGAGAATTGTGCACATAGTTGATGTAATGATAGTACTTGGTTCTTGGAACAACACTTGAAGGTTAAGTATTTAGATTGTCCATGAATTATGATAAATCATGGTTGGTTTGTCAATCACCAAAACTGAGTATGATGAAGGCTCTAGGATCAAGGCATCCTAATTGTGACATTTCTAAATTTCATTGGCCTTTCCCAGAGACAAATTGTGCATAAAAGAATCCCTACAACTATGATGATTTGTGTTTGCGTTATAGGGGATGTAAAGGAAAAACTCTTAGGGACTGTTGAAAGTAGAGCTCATTAACCCAATGTAGAAGGACACCTTATTCATGCATGTTTATTCACAAGACATAGTGTTGGCAAATGGAAATCATTACAAGAAAAAGCAATATAATATTGTCTGTTTTAGCTAGTCCATTGAACGTTGGAAAGAAAGTGGGCAAGGTCAAGCATAGGTACATTGGTTCATTCAACACAAAAAAGAAGACAAAATTTGAAGGAATAAAAGAATAACTTGTTTGGGTTCTACTACAGAAAGCCAATGTGCTAGTCATAGTTACACAATAAATTAAACAGTTCTTTGAAATATGTGAGGGCATTGGATATGGGTTGTAAAATCTCGGTTTTGGGCCCTTTATTGATTCTGTCCAAAACTCTATAACCTGTAGTAGAGCTTATAGATGGGAAAGAATGAGAAAAGACAGAATGTAGAGGCAATATGATTAATTCTCCTAACATGGAGTTAAGAAACAATACAAAAATGAGAGAGATTGACTCTCCCAAAATTTCAAGAAACTAGTGGTACAAATATTACTACTATTTTTTTCTCACGTCCAAGTGTTGCTTTTATAGATGTTGATCAACTTGCTTATATAGTTGAGTAATCCTTCCTTGCTCCAGGCTTAATTTTTACTTAACAACTACTAGTCTTTTAATTCCACAAAATTAGGGGCACATGTGTGAAGTCTAACCAAGAAATGCTTGCATATCATTTTGATTACTTTCTTTTCTTGGCACCATTTGTTCCCTAGGTTTTCGGCATGCGACTTTGCTTTAGATAAGCTATTGTTGGTGGTTGAGAACTTGAGAGGGTATTGGCTATCTTGGTCATGTTACCGCTCGAACTAGCAGGGGTCCTAGGAGGGGATCCTATAGAGCAACTACTAGGTCAAGGGGCAACAATGGAGCGATAGCCCATTGTCACCTCAACGAAGGCTCCCTACTCTTTACGGACTTTCACTGATGGGAGGAGACTCGGTATAAGAGGAATCACAAGAATGAGTAGATCAATGAATGGACTAGAGGGTGATTCCTAGAGCCTATTCACAAGAGAGTCTCAGTTCTGTGGCTTACTTCCTTAAGAAGCAAGGTGATGGGCTCTTTAAGAAGGGCTAAGAGATACTTAAGCCTAGGGTTTGAGAATATATCTTGGCAAGAAGCTTCCTAGGTCTAAGGATCCTTGTGGAGAAATGGCTTCTATATCATACTTGTAGAATACAGTTACGAAGTTCTTGGACAACAGAGAAGCTAAGTGGACGCAAACTAGGCCAAGGGTATGGAGTTGATCACTCAAGGAGGGGCTTGACCTAATTGGGGAAGAGAATAGGATCCAAGGCCTAATTTTCTTCAGTTTTGAATCTGGTGATAACAATTCATCACGAGTTTTCAGTAACTGCAAGATTCCACAGAAGATTTATCTAGGATGGTTAGATCCCCTCTTAGTTCGATAATTTTATTTATCACTCTGAGGATCTTATCATCATGTATCGACGAAGATGACAAATCGAAGAATTCCAAATGACGCAAATAGATTACAAAGACAAAGCACTGATGGCACGCCTTGTCAGTGATAAGCTTTGAGGACAAAGCTTTTCGAAGAGGAAGGCAATGTTAGGAATATAATTTATATAAAAATGTAGACAATAATAAACATAACTAATATTTAAATTTTAATTAACTAGTAGTTAATAATGAAGAGGCACGTCTCTAAGAACATGACCTTACATGAAAAGGTACTTGCCTAGGGTTATAAGCAGGCCCTCACTCTCATTTGTATCATATTATCATTCATACATTTTATATATAATAATATTTTTATCCTCAATGGATATTTTCATATTCCAAGTCTTCTGGAGTATTTAACTTTAAGTATATGAACGTTGTTCGTTACATTGGTATCAGAGCATTCCTCTGAGTATACAAACTTTGTTCGTTACATTGTCATTTGAACATTAGTATTTCTCGTTAGTGCTTTGGCATCGTTCGTTAGTAAATAATTATTAAAATTGGACAACTAGGTCCAAACTCCGAGTTGTGCTGCTCAGATGACGATCCCAATATTTTTATTGGATTCCCCTTTCAGAGAGGTGTAAGATTGATCTAAAGATCATCTCGATCGGATGAGCAGAACATATACTTTGAATTTATTCCACTTATGTGCTAGGTCGGCCTAGAATAAAATATAGACTTAAATGTCTTAAAGGACGTGTCACACACCCCCAAAGATTCCTATATATTGGAGAGACTTAGAGTTCATTTGACACACATTGGTGTGGAGGAATTCTCTCTCTTTGGATAGCATTGGAGTTGCATATCTATGGAATGTTCTTTGTTTGGGTTGTTCTGGGGTTATATGTGACACGCTTGGCTGCATGACCTATTGGAGACTTTGCTGGTAGAAGCATCCTGCTGATCGCCGTAATGCCACCACTCTTCATCTCTGTTTTGGCTTAACTTCTATCGATCTATTAGTATGTACTATCTTCTTCAGTATTGTGCCCTAATCTGAAATGGCATAGAACATGTTTAGAATTTAACATGGTATCAGAGCGTGGGTTGAAGACAATGCCCTAGTTAGCGTGGAAGAAGGCTTGAATCAACGTGAGCAAGTCTGTCCTAAATAGCGTGGAAGGAGCTGTAGGTGACAACGTATTGTTGAGGTATGTTTATGGGCCAAGACAGATCTGGTTAGGTTTGTTTGGGAAGGCTCAAGATAGCATAAAAGAGAGTCCACCTCAAGACAGCGTGGAGAGGTCTAAATAAACCGAATTTCTGTAGGGTATGCCCAAGGTTACTTGGGAGCGGGAGCGCCATTTTTAGAAGCTTCCGGTCCAGAGCGTTTATATATATATATATATATATATATTTTTTTTTTTTAATATTTTGATGCATATATGTCAACAAAAACATGTAGAATGATGAATTAGACATTAAAAACATAAAAACATAGATTGAATCATATAACATCAATCATCTAAAAGTTATAATCTTCATCAACCATGCCCACAAGTTGGAAGCATACAACATATTGACTCTTGAGTCTCGTGAATCATCAATCTGAAGGTTTCAAGCTTTCAAAATTCAATATATAACATTTATCATCATTGATATATAACATTTATCATCATTGATTTCAAATTTCAATATCTAACATCTATCATCATTGATTCATTGATTTCAAAATTCAATATACATTTATCATCATTGATATATAACATTTATCGTCATTGATTCATTGATTTCAAATTTCAATATATAACATTTATCATCATTGATATATATCATTTATCATCATTGATTCAATGATTTCAAAATTCAATATATAACATTTATCATCATTGATATTATATAACATTTATCATCATTGATTCATTGATCACCATATAACTTTCATGAAGCATCATACTCATAATTCATAATGACTTGTAAACTTATAAATGCCAACTTCAAAGTTTCACCTTTCAAATTCAAACTTCAAACTTAAATTGTCATTAAATATATGAAAGAGTCAAGTTTCAACTGTTCAATTGTCAACAACAAATAGAAAAGACTAGTAAACAACAAATCTATTTTATCCACTGGTTGGCCCCTTGCCACGCCCACGAGAAATGTCTGATTTTTGTGAGCCAGGAGGAAATGTTGGTCTTCTAGTACTCTTAGGAGTACCACGACCATGACTAGAAGGTGGAGGTTGGATCTGCAAAGGAACAATAGTGTGATATCAAGAACTGGCACTGGCACTGGCACCCGCATTGCTACCAGTAGATGGTGGGACTGGCCCTGTGTGTGGCAGTGCTGTTGATGCTTCATCATCATCCCTAAAAAGTTCTGCTTCCAATTCTTCCAGATGTAACGTGCCGTCCTCCAAATTATCATCCTTTGGGTTGTTGCCCCAGACTCTGTATGATTGATCCTCATTTGCCCGATCACAGTAATGGCTCAACAACCTCAAGTTGTAATGCACATAAACCAAGCTTTCAACTTGGTTTTCATTTAGCCTGTTTCTTCTCACATTGTGTATGAAGCTGTAGGTGCTCCAACACCTCTCTGGAGAAGAAGTGTTCACAACCTGTGAGAGAACTTTTTTAGCCAACTTTGGCAAAAGTCCCATGCCGCCATATGCTTCCCACCATGTGAGAGCATCAAATCTGTCCCTGTCTTCCATTGCATGGAAAGAACCAAAGTTAGTAGTGCAACTGAAGTATTTTCCTAATTCAAGGCGCAATCTAGCACACTCTTCCCTGTCAGGTACCAATTTGTCCAATGCCTTCATGTACCCCTCTTGTACCTGGATGCGTGAGCATAGTTATTCGCTTGAGCCCAGGTGAGGGCGGAGCGGGTGGACCTAATGAACCGGTAACCGGACCGGAACTGGTCTAATCGATACTGGTAAGGTCTAAACGAACCGGTTTTAAAAAAAATACATTAAATAATTATTTTTTAATAAAAAAACTATTTTAAGATTTGCAACCATGATTCCAAGCCAATAGAGACAAAATATGCAAAGTTTGCTCATTTATATACCATGCAAAGGTGAATATATCAAAATGGCACCAAGTGCAATACATATCATCGAAAAATACATATGAAATGAGGCTCCAAATGGCCCATAAAGTCCAAAAACAATGCTACAAACTATGAGGCCATTGGCCTAATACAAGACTACATATTAGTGATCAACAACATAATCACTCCTCATCATGATCAAAATTATCACCACTACTAGACAAGGGATCATCAACATGAGCTACATAAATAATATGGTTCAAAGTTTGAGGACTCCTAAAACTCCTCTACAAATTTAGTAGTAGTAGTAGTAGCAAAAATAGACATCAAAACTACAAATCACTGAGCAACATGGTCTCTCATGAAACTCATCATTGATTCATCGCTACTAGAAATGGGATCATCAACAAGAGATACAGAAACATCATCTAGCTCAAAGTCTTCAGACTTGGATTGCTCAACCTTATAACCTAAGTCATAGGACACGTCCTCCAAGGTCACATGTACCGTATTTCACGTGTCGGACACGGAATATGACCTAAAACGTGTCAAATACGTTTTTGGGCATGTCCTTCGAAACTGAATACGTACCCTCCGTTTTTGAATGCGTGTCCTTAAATCGAATACTCGTGTCCTAGGTTTGGAATACTTGCCCTAACGCATTCCCGCGTTTGGACACGTTTTCCACCAAAAAAATGATAAAATTTTGTTAGTTTTCATTTATGTTCGGTGTGGTTGCTGTTGCCGTCGCTGTGGTTGCTGCTGCCTTGAACCTTTGTTTGTTGTTGCTGCCTCCGTGCCTTGAACCTTCGTTTCCATTGCCTGTTGGCCGCATTCCCGTTGCTGCTGCTGCCTCCGTGCATTCCAAGTTCTAGACTCCAGTGCTGTTTGGCGTTAAGGTTGTCGTTGCTGCCCCGACTGCGTTGGCACTGCCTTGCCATTGCTGCCTCGACTGCCCAGAGGAACGCGTTAACGCCAAACGGTTACACACTGCACAAATATGTAATATCATATATGATATATCATTTATGTAATCGACCTTTTTTTTGACTGTATGCTCTATTTGTGTTAGTGGATAACTTTTTAGAAACAACAAAATAAAGTAATGGATTCATGTTAAAATTATAGGTTGCAACCATGCTTATGTATCTTGGTTCACTGGTGATGTCAAAAAAGTATTAAGCCATCCCCCAAGGGTACAAATCCTGGACAATTTTTGCAAAATGGTTTCTCTTGGACTTGTCCACTAAGCAAAATAAAGTCATGTTATAAGTATAACTTATGTGGAATAGACCCCGATCTCAAGGTTTGTAAATTAAAGCAACTTTCCAGAAAATAAGAAGACAGTTGTTTGTTCTAATCTGACTAATGATTAACGAGAACTCTTTTAATGTCTTGTGGAATGGCCACATTCAAACTGCAATAATATTTCTCCTGCTCTCTGTTACTTCTTAAAGATTTAGAAATGCTCACTGCTATCAATTTGGAAGAAAAACCATTGGTCTCAGTCAGGATCACTTGGATTTCCTTGAATATTTTACAGCCGAAATGAAACTCACAATGTGTGGATTTTATAAATCTCAGCATTACACAAAGCATAAACCCGCAGAAAAACAATTTTCCTAATAAAAAATGTGTAAAACTAAACTGATCCAAACAATATGCAAATGTGATATATATATATATATATTTTAAAATATAAATAAAACGTGTCCCTCGTGTCCTGTTTTCGAGGTCACGGTGTCTCGTGTCGAATACTCGTATTTACGTGTCCTCCGTGTCTCGTGTCCTCGTGTCATGTGACTTAGCTTATAACATGATAGAAATTGAAAAAGTTTAACATGCCTAACCAATGATTTTGGTTTGAGTGAAGGGTTCATCTCCTCAACCTTAAAATGCGGTAGAAAAAGATTAGCATGCCTAACCAGTTGTTTTCCTTTGATTGAAGGGTACATCAAGGTTCTTAAAGGACTTCATGCTCTTGATCAAATGCCAATATCATACCCTTACACATGATAGAATCAAATGGAAACATTGCAAATTCCCAAACCATGAAACCCTGAAAACCATTAAGTCTGTTGAATTTTGAGTGAAACCTAAAATTCTATTTTCTCCATATGAAATCCAATGAGGTCGAAACCACTCTTAAACATCCTGAGTCATTTCATGGTAATGTTAAAAATTTAAGTAAAAGTTATTTTTCATTTTCATTCTTTTACTTTAAGAATTTAACATTACCATGAAATGTCAATGCTTCCCTTACCTCCACATCAGCCCTAAAACTCATTTCTGGCCGTTTTTGTTCCGGGGAGTGTTCGGGAGCGAACGCTCCCTGACCGCTTTCGGCGTTTAAAAAACGCTCCCGAAGCGTTTTTTAAACGCCGGAAGCGCTCAGGGAGCGTTCGCTCCCGAGCGTTTCCGGAAACGCTCCCGAAAAGGCAAGGAGCGTTTTAACAGGTTCGGAAACGCGCTCCCGAAAACGTTCCCCTCAGGAAGCGTTTTCGGGAGCGCATTTCCAAACGCTCCCAAAACGCTCTCGCACGGAGCGCGTTTCGGGAGCGGGAACGAGGGGGGGGGGGAAGCTTCCCCGCAACCCTGGGTATGCCGTCCAAAATGAAGGACTGCTTAGTGTGAAGGCTGAAAACTATGTTTGAAAGGAGCCATTAACTACAACTAGGCTGTGTGGTAGGCAGCAGGCCATACCACCATAGCAAATGAAGTTTTTGGAGCTGTTCTGTGCCCTAACCTGCGTTAAGGGCCGCACTCTCTGTAGCTGTTCATAGGATCTTCAATTCTTGAAACAACGAATTATTATCTTGAGGCAGCGAATATATTACTGTGATTGCAAGGGGAAGTAAGGTTTAAGACAACGACAACCCATCACAGTTTTGTTAAAACATTGTTTTTTTTGGAAAATACACACCACGTCAGCCGCTACAGAAACACAGAATAGCCGTCGGTTTTGGAGGGAGCAAAATCTCACTTAGCAACCATACGCACATCGACCATCGAATTCAAACGAGAAACCGTTTTTAGATCGAATTCAGACGAGAAGAAAGAAGCAATGGACACCAATGCGATGGATATTCGCCCTGAGAAATTGGAGGAGGATTCTGAGCAATCTCATGCTCTCGAAGAAAGATCTGCATCTTTCTCTTTTCTGCCCCCAATCCCTGCTTCGCAGCACAGCTGGGATCAAGACCAACTTTTTTTTTCTTTTCATAGCATGCTTTGCTCCGTAAGATCTTCGGCTTCGAGGAGGTCTTTCTATCGTCCGACAGTGGCAGATGGATCGCACAGACCTCCGAGCATTCTGCGAATGCGATCGTAAATCGATCGATAATCTTCTGTCGTCCGGCAGTGGCCGATGGTTCGCACAGACCTCCGAGCATTCCGCGAACGTAGTTCGATATGTGTTTACATCGAGCGCTTTCCGGCGTGATTCGTACCATGATTCAGCCGGAGAAGGATGTGGAACCAATCTTCGATGTGTGGATGTGGAAGAAACATAGTCGAATTGAAGACATTTTTTTTTCTCTCGGAATTTTCTGCGTAGACTGTAGACTGTCGTGAAGGAATGAATTAAAATTTGCAAAAGCCCCGTCGATGAGAGCGCTGAATTGCACCTCACGATGAATTTTTTTTTTACAGCTTCTCTGATGTGAACAGCCGTATAGAGGGCATGTTTCTGTTTAAGACACTCAGCTTGATAGACGCTGGTGGTTGAGGTGTCGAAAATTGTTCAGCATGTGTATTGACGCCATATATCACGGATACGAGAAAAGAAAATAAAAAAAAATGGATGCAGACATAACAATCAACATAGAGAACTCAACGTTTGTATCAAACTGCGTTAGGTAAGCACCTCCGTGGAGGCTCAGATCACTAGAGCTTCATCATGATCAACTCTAGTTGATTGAGTGGAAAAATCGATTGCTGAAATGGGTAGAGAAATTAAGACGGATCTTGATATAAGGATTAAAAAAAAATGACCTCACTGTTCAGTGTATAATTGCTTGGAACACATCATATCAACAATGATTTGTTGTAGAAGCTCCGTGGACAGAGCTGGTTTTAGATGTGTGGATGCCTCTGTGAACAACAACGTGAAGAAGTTTGAAAGAAGTGCGGATAAGGGTTGTGTACAACAATGTTAAGGTGTTGAACAAAACAACATTAAAATGCGGATTAAAGTCTACCATCAGCAGTTAACGCCTTCCAAAAAGGTAAGTTTGAATCTACCCTATATCGTTTTAATGCCCATTTCATGTTTTGTTCTGTCTGGGATACAAAGGTAGCTGAAGCTACGATAGTCTGTGGAAGATTGCTAGAAGACTGTTTTCTGGGCAAGAAAACCATCTTGACTAGGCCGCAGGCCTATAGGTGGCATTTTGAAGACCAAAATAAAATAGAGGTGCCTCCTCACATTTCATGGTCACCGTGGATGCAAGGGAAGGAGGTTGCATTATTTGAGGTGTGTTTTGGGCAAGTAGAATGAGGTAACTACCCATGAACAATCCAATAGCCCATTCATAAGGCACCTTGCCTTGCCTAGGCTGCAGCTTCAGAAGGTTGTCCAATGACTGGATAGTGGATGATGCAGCCTGCTAATGCCCTAACAAAAATTTACCGCTGTATACAAAAACTCAGTAAAGCCTTGAATTACTAAGCATCTCCTTTGGACAGTCCCTAGAAAATAATTATCATATACAGTTTTCTGATATGTTTGATAAAACTGTCACTTCTGCAATTGATTTCTTGGCTACGTGTATATATCAGGGCCTGAAAATTATTGATCATCATCAGCAAAAATTTATTTCTATGGAAGTCATCTATAAGATTTTCATTCAAAAATCTAGATTGTCTTGAAGATACAGGTCAGTTTGATGAACAAAGGAACACATGTAACATGTATTGATGACTTGAGGGGCAGTGCAGTGCCTCATTTAACAGTATTATGATACTGTTGTCTAGTGACAGTGGTTGTGAACTAGCATATACCTAGACTTAATCTATTGGCGGTAGCCTTAGAAAGCGCCTTGTCCAGATTTATCCTGTTGGATGATTGGGGTTTGAACATTGATGAGCAGGAGTATCATTATGACTGTGCTGGATCTGCATGGACTGACATGAAGAAGGGTAAATTCTGTGTTTTAACACCTGTATTTTCGGTTCCTAGATCTGTGAAATCTAGGAGAAAAATCGCAGAACTGGGATCTGAAGTCTTGGGGAGATCTGTAAATAAGAAGCAGTGCTGAATGAGATGTCAGATGTAGTAGATGAAGCTCTCAAGTGCAGAATTATGAGAGAAGGAATCATGTTTGGATTCCTAGTTCTGTGGGTCGCTGTAAAGAGGGCTGGTTGAGGAAGCTACAACAGACCTTCTCAGAATAACAAGACTAATAACATAAGCTGAGGCTTGTTGGTATATTCTCCCTGTTGGACAGTGACATAAATAGATATCTTCTCTCTCGAGAGAAGCTGACATTAGGAGGGAGAATACATCTGTATTTGTTCCTGAGCTAATATCATTGCTGAACGAAAAAAAAGAAGAAGAAGAAAGATCCTTATGGCTCAAAGATATATGGCTTCAGAGGGGGAAATTCCAGAAGAAAACCGAGAAGCCATATCAATACCAGGGGTATCTAGCAGCCATGAGTACAATATGAGCCTAGATCATGTGAAGAAGCTGTAAAGTATCTAAATCTGCAAGGATGCAAGGGTGATGGTTCCAAGACCACAGATCAAAGCTATTGTCACCTCGATACAAAATCAAGCATGGATCTAATGGAAGTGCTGAAAATTTCAAGGCAAGACTTGTTGCCTGTGAGGAAGGCATAGACTATGTTGACAAATTTGCACCTGTGGCCCAATATACCACCATTCGATCTTTCATAGCCCTTGCTGCTACGCAAGGATGAAATCTTCATCAGATGGATGTAAAGACCGTTTTTTTTTTTGTGGCATGGTGCGATAAAGGAAGAGGTGTATGTAGAACAACCTCTGGGGTTCGAAGTCTAGGATTGAGACACCCATGTCGGCAGGTTGAAGAAATCCCTCTATGGGCTGAAGCAAGCACCCAGAGCTAGGTACAAGAGGATAGATAGCTACTTGATGAAGCTGGGCTTCACTCGAAGTAACGCTGATCCGAACCTTTACTTCATGGTTGTCCAGGGGAAGCCTCTCATTCTGGTGCTGTATGTGGACGATCTCTTTCCGACAGGTGCTGACCCTTTCAATGTAAGAGGGAGCTCATTGCTGAGTTAGAGATGAAGGACCTAGAACTGATGCCTAGGCCTGGAGGTCTAGCAGAGACCTAGCGAGATTTTCCATTCTCAAAGAAAATACGTTATGAAGCTTCTGGTATGATGGACTGTAAGTCCGTATCGACACCGATGGAACTCAACTTTAAGAAGTTGAGTGGCAGCGCTGCTGGGCCCGTCCTACTGAGTATTATCAACTCATAGGGACCTTGATGTTCTTAGTGATCACCCGTCCGGACGTATGTTGTGCAGTGAAAACGTTGAGTCAACACATGGTTGATCATAACATTCACTGGGTTGGTGCCAAGAAACTCTTGAGATATCTCTGAGGCACGATAGACCATGGGCTGAGATACACTGCCGGGAGTATGACACTCCATGGATATACTGATGCCGATTGGGCTGGTAGTGTGGTGGATCGCAAGAGCACATATGGATGCTACTTCACATATAGATCTGCTTCGGGCAGGAAACTGAAGTCAGTAGCCTTGAGCACCGCTGAGGCCGAATACATTGTAACATGTATGGCCTGTTGTGAAGTCACTTGGCTGCGAAATTTCTTTAGTGAGTTGTTCGAGCATGTGCTAGATGCCACCGTTATCCTTTGTGATAACTAGAGGATGATTCGTTTGTCATAGAATCTCGTGTTCCACGAACGATCCAAGCATGTTGATACCACTATCGGAGATATGGTACAATGAGGCGCCGTAAGGCTCGATCATATAGGAACTGATGAGCAGGTCGCGGATATTCTCACAATGCCCTTGGGGAAGGTCATGTTCCTAACCTTCCGTGAGAATCTTGGTATCGTGGAACGACCCTATTCTGAGGGTCTTGTTGGACGATGAGCTCGAGGAGCTCTTGGGGGCTTTGGGGACAGCTTCTCGGAGCTATGAGCAACCACAAGGCTAGGCTTGCCAAACCTTGTTGGTGTGCTTGGACCCCACCGTTGTGATTATTGAGTTGGTTCACCTCTCATTATCTATGCCCCGTATGCATCCTACCCATTGAGTTCAGGGCTCATGGGAAGTACCTCTCATTTGGCCAATGAGATGGAAAAGGCTAGAGACTAGTAGCAAAGACTGATGGACGCATTAGAAATTGCCGTACTCTCTATCTAGGATGGCACAGTCCAACCACTTGATCTGGGATCAAGTATAGTGAGGTTTCGGACCTCCTGCTGACTTCAGGTCAGATGAACCAACTTCGGGTTGGTTGGAGACTCTTTGTGAGTCCTATAGAGGTTTCGGACCTCTATGCTGAATCTGTCAGCCGGGTATGATGTCTTTGTGACTGACCCACTTCTGTTTTGAAATAAAGAGGCCAACAAAGCAAGTTATGGCAGGATGACGCATGATATTTGGATTGCACTAGTGGACGAAGTTCTCCCTAGTTGAGAGGGAGTGTTAAAATTGGACAACTAGGTCCAAACTCCGAGTTGTGCTGCTCAGATGACGATCCCAATATTTGTATTGGATTCCTCTTTCGGAGAGGTGTAAGATTGATCTAAAGTTCATCTCGATCGGATGAGCAGAACATATACTTTGAATTTATTCCACTTATGTGCTAGGTCGGCCTAGAATAAAATATAGACTTAAATGTCTTAAAGGACGTGTCACACACCCCCAAAGATTCCTATATATTGGAGAGACTTAGATTTCATTTGACACACATTGGTGTGGAGGAATTCTCTCTCTTTGGATAGCATTGGAGCTGCATATCTATGGAATGTTCTTTGTTTGGGTTGTTCTGGGGTTATATGTGACACGCTTGGCTGAATGACCTATTGGAGGCTTTGCTGGTAGAAGCATCCTGCTGATCGCCGTAACGCCACCACTCTTCATCTCTGTTTTGGCTTGTCTTCTATCGATCTATTAGTATGTTCTATCTTCTTCAGTATTGTGCCCTAATCAGAAATGGCATAGAACATGTTTAGAATTTAACAATAATTGTGCGGTTAGATATGATACTAGCCCATTATTTAATCACCGCAGCTCATGTTTTGGGAAATTTCAGTATGGCTTCACTGGTTTTTGTCCCATCTCTTCTCTGAATTGCAGGGCACATGCAATGTCACATGCTTTCCTGAATTTTAACCTTGGAGTTGAAAATTCAGTGAACCTCAAAAAGTGTGTTCAGGTTTGTTCAGTTTCGCTTCTATCCCTGCCTCTTGATGCTTCTTTGTGATGATTCTAGTAGCAAAGACAGTATGTCTTGAGTTTGTTGTATAACTGCTAACTGTCTATCTGGTACTTTGATGATTATTCTTACTCTTATGCTTATTGATGTTGATTTCTTATTATGTTATAATATATTCCATTATAAACTATATACACACACACACACACACACACACACACATGGGTATATATATATATATATATATAGAGAGAGAGAGAGAGAGAGAGAGAGCTGATCTTAATGGTGAACCTCATCTGAACTTTATTGAAGAGTTCGAATTTGAATCAAACATGATTGTTGCTGGACCTGATCTCGAACCTGAACCATGTGGCATAGTGTACATGCACTGAACAAGTCCATTCCTTTCTGACTTGCAGCTGTGACCTATCATGATAATGTAGGCAAAGGACATTCTACGATGCTTCATTCCTTGGCCAAAGATGCGTCTGCATGCTTTAGAACAAGAACCCCACTTAGAAGGGGTAAAATGATGGTAAAATAATTTGAATGCCTTCCCAAGGGATGTCATTTGTCAAATGCCTTCAAGAACAGATGTCTTTCAAAAGAGAAGTTGCTTCTTTAGGGGGTTGAAATGGAGATTGATGTTTGATATGTTTATAGAGACCATCTTTAATGACAAACAAAGTTGCTCAATATAAGGGAGTTGCCAATCTCTCATCATGGAGCAATGAATACATTCTCTGTTTTTTTATGTACAATTTGTGTGCTTGCATGGTAATTGACAAACTTTTCTTAGTATATCTTGGTTCCAATAGTCTTAGTATAGCTTTTGAGATGCTTTTTGTTCATAGGAAGTTTGAACGGTCTGTTGTGGTTAGTTCTTTTCGGTGTCCATTTTCTATTTATTCATTTGTTAATCTTTCTGTCTTTGTGCTTCTGTTTGGGTCTGGAATTGTAAGTGATATTTCATGCATATAGGGATGAGCGAAAATGGAAATGAATGCTGTACGGCATTTTAAAATAATGAACAATAATGACATTGTCAACATTATATGCAGTGATGTGTAACGAATATTCATAGCATAATACATAAATAAGTTCCAGTTGCCTTTGTAAAAAAACTGTTGTCATCATATGCCAACATTTTGTAGAACATTTAAGGCTAATCATTAATGTGTGTTGTTGTTGAAGCTTTTCTCTTGCAGTTTGCTAGAGTCACTTTCTGTCATATGTTATCTCTTTGTCTTGAAGATTACAGCAAATGAACGTAGGTTAGAATGGATTTTGTTGTGAACTATGTTCTCTCTTTCTGTCATTTAGTGATGTCTTTATGATATTGTACTTCCATTCGAGCTTTTAGGAGTTAGAAATGGACAAGGAAAAATGTAGAAATGTATTTTCAATATAAAAGTCTGTTGATCTTTATCTCCGCTGTTTCCAGATAAGAGGTAGTGTTGAAAGTATAGGGATATTTGTCTTAATCATTATTGGTTTGTAATTTATGTTTGGTGGATGTCATTGCTGAGCAACCACCCATATCTGTGATTTGGTATAGTACCAAGTAGGCTGTTGTGGGTGAGCTGTTTGTTTTTATGGCCAAGATTGTATGTTTGAGTACCCAGTAGTTGTTATACTTATCCATCTAGTCTTGATGGCTTATAGTGAGCTTGACTATCAAAGTACAGGGTTATATATCATAATACTATATAGGATAAATTTTATTGATGCCAACGATGGGGGAGAACCTGTGATATTTTCTAAGTCATTACTTGCTTTTCTTTCTAGCTTTGCGACTTTGGATTTGCAAGAGCTATGTCTTGCAATACAATGGTGCTTCGTTCAATCAAAGGTCAGTTTCATGCACTATTATCTACTTTTGTGTAGAAAATCTTAAATATAGGAAACTATTCCTGTCTTATACACAAGTTAATGACTCTTCATTATTAAGATTTCAGATATGTGACATAAGATATTGAAGAAAAGTTCTGGATATTTGTGCCATTAAATTGTCAAATAGTATATATTTGAATGCCAATTTTTGATGATTATTTACATTTCTAAATGTTCAAATTTGTAAGGCTTTATGCATAATTTGGTTTCCTTATGTTCTTCTGAATAAGCTTTAGAAGTTCCTTAACAATTTAGAAAACTTGTCTGTTACTTTTTGTAGAAATTTACACCCAACCTCGGTTATCAGTTTCTCCTTATTACTCCCATGTAGTTAAATGCCCATTCCCATAAACATA
The DNA here is from genome assembly GCA_034641835.2 of Pinus albicaulis. Classification (NCBI taxonomy): domain Eukaryota; kingdom Viridiplantae; phylum Streptophyta; class Pinopsida; order Pinales; family Pinaceae; genus Pinus; species Pinus albicaulis. The sequence continues at coordinate 1,753,537,263 of CM076575.1, read as the reverse complement.
CATTCAACAAGTTGGAAATAATAAATATTTCTGAAAATACAAATTCTAGAAATTTCAAAGTGCTGGAAAATGCAGAAATAATTTTAGCCACACAGAAAATGACATGCTGATTTTTGGTCAATATGACCCTGGACAAACCCCCTACAACTCTTGGGGAAAACCAGTTCGAAAACTCCTCTTTATTTCTGAATATTGCTTTTACAGTGAGACAGAAAAATACGGTAAAAATTCCAGCAACCACAAAACTGTACTTGTCTCTATTTCCATGCTTGCACACTGCCTCGGAAAATGTACCAAATAGCAAACTTACAAAACAGAAAAATTAAAGCATTTATTACAACATTAAATGTCGAATAACCACCCTCGATTTGCGTGCCCAGAATTCAGCAGTACGGCCATATCGCTGCACAGACTGTACGGAAAATACAACTGTACTTACTCCTCTATTCCTATGCCTGAAAACTGCCTCGAAAACAGTGTTGTCCTACTGTACGGATTTCCTTGAAATCTGTGTTGTAAACCAGCAACACTCCTCGGTTTTCGAGCCCAAAATTTGCCTTGGAATGCATGCTGAAGCTACTGTACGGAATCCCTCGAAATCTGTGCCTCCTTTCTCGAAAAGTGTGCCAACCTCTTGCTGTACAGATTTTTGCCTTGGGAAATGTGCCTCTAAGTTGTACGGATTTGCTAAAGTCTCCTTGCTGCTGCCCTCATTCTTCTCACTGCTCAGAAATGTCTCCTTGCTTTCTTTTCCTCCTCTCTCAATCTACGCATGAAAGACTGAATGACCTTTTCCTTCTTTTCTTCCTTTAACCTAACCCTAAGTGACTTTTGGGGAATCTTTAAATCCAATGGCTGAGATAGCTTTAGATCTAGGGTTGAGATTAAATGTGCATTTAAATCTCACTTTCTATTTTTTAATTCACCCCACTTTAATAAAGACCCTCTTAGTCTTTTATTTCCAAAGTCACTTTTTACTTTGTAATTTCGCATTGACTTTATTAAAGTCACTTTAAAATTAGACTTAATAACTTTCAATTAAAGTCACTTTTAAATTAGATTTGACTTTACCACTTATAAAGTCACTTTAGGAGAAAAAGTTAAATACATTTGGACACTTTTCCCTAGGCCAAAGATCAAAGCCTTAGGGAACCACTTGTCATCCGGTAACCAAATTTCAACACTCCCTCTTACTGAGGAAGGTGTTCCTCTGTCTTGTGCGAGTAGACATTGGCACTCATGGTAAGGCTTTGGTAAAGAATATCTACAACTTTGCTCATCGGTGGGGAATATACTCCGCTTCACGGCTCAGTTTGAACATAGTCTCTGATGAAATGATATCTGATCTCGATATGCTTTGACCTGTCATGAAATACTGGATTCTCCGTGAGTTTAATGTAACTCTGATTATCACAGTAAATCACTGAAGGTTTCAACGGTTGACCAAATAAGCCAAACATTATCTTGTGAAGCCATATGGCCTCACAATTAGCTAGACTGACTGCCATGTACTCTGCTTCCGCTGAACTCAATGCTACTGACTATTGCTTTCGGTTGAACCACAACACAACTGTCGAACCCAACCCAAAACAACACCCTGAAGTGCTCTTCCTATCAGAAGCACAACCTGCCCAATCAGAATCAGTGTACCCTGCCAATCTCACTCCATCTCCCTGTCTATAATCTAGACCATAATCCACTGTCCGTTGCAAGTACCGCAAAATGTGTTTTGAAGTAGCCCAGTGCACTCTCCTGGGCTCACACATGAATTGGCTCATCATGTTGATTGCAAAACATATATCTGGTCTAGTGTTGACCAAATACATCAAAGAACCAATCAACTGTCTATACAATGTGGGATCTACCAACTCAGAATCTGAAGCGTGAAGCTTCTTCCAGTTAGTGATCATAGGTGTTGACATGGGTCTACAATCCTCGATGTGAAATTTGCTAAGGATGTCCAAAATATACTCCCCTGTCCCAAGAAGAAATCCCCCTCCTCTTGCCACACCTCCAAACCCAAAAAGTAATGCATCAAGCCAATGTCCTTCATCTCGAACTTCGAAGCAAGATCTCTCTTGCAGCCCTCTATGAGTCTCTCTGCACCTGTAATGACCAAGTCATCCACATATAGCACTAGAATGAGAGGCTCCTCACCTACCACAATAAAGTATAGGTTTGGATTTGCATCACTCTTTGTGAAACCCATCTCCTGCAAGTACGTATCAATCCTGGAGTACCAAGCTCTAGGAGGTTGCTGCAGACCATAAAGTGCCTTCTTCAGTCTGCATGCATGGGACTCCTTCCCATGCACCTCAAAGCGCTGCAGCTGTTCAATGTACACCTCCTCCTGTATGAAACCATTGAGAAATGCGGTCTTCACATCCCTCTGGTGGATCTTCCAACCCATCTCTGCTGCTATCGATATAATGGAGCGAATGGAAGTATATTGAGCCACGAGAGCGAATGTCTCCATATAGTCTACTCCCTCTACTTGGGAGAACCCTCTAGCCACAAACCTTTCCTTGAACTTCTCGATGCTACCATTTGCAGCATGCTTTACCTTGTAAATCCATCTGGAAGTAAGCACAAATTTTCCCTCAGGCCTCATCACCACCTGCCAGACATCATTCTTCATGATAGAAGAATACTCCTCTTGCATGGCCTCTCTCCAGACCTGCTGGCTAGCTACCTCCTCATAGCTAGAAGGCTTGGAGTCAACGATGCTAGCAACCATTGTCATATAGCTACAAAACTGCTCAGGTGGTCTGCTCTCTCTGACTGGTTTCTTCAGACTAGCAACATATGTGGCCTCTCTCAAGGTATCCTGAAGCCACTTGGGCTTCCTCTTCCCTGAGCACACTTCTCCCACCGGAGAGTGAAACTCCTCATCCTCATCAGAAGCCTGAACTCCTGAATGTCTGTCTGCTGTCTTCTTGCCTGAACCAGTACCTGTAGATGTTGAAGTACCGTGTGAACTATCCATCAGTGGACTACCTAGTGAACTGCTTTGCATTCTGCCCGAAGCACCATCCCTCTGACTCTGCGAGCCACTGCTCACTGATGGACCTGACACCGTAATCGATGTATCTCCTGACCCCTGTCCACTGGATCCATGTGACTGACTCAGTTGCTCCTGAGGGTCTGGCCGATCTAGATACTCTAACTCTCGTGACGTCCTGAAAGCTCTCTCCTCCTCGAACTTCACATCTCGCCTGACAACAGCTCTCCTCCGTGCAGGCATATAAATCTGAAAGGCTTTCAAGGTCTCACTGTAGTCCACAAAGATGCCCTTCTCTGTAGTGGGCTCTAGCTTGGCCCTCTTCTCCTGGGGTGCGTAGGAGTATGCAATACACCCAAAGATACGAAAATGACCAACATTAGGCTTCTTCCCAGAAAAAGCCTCCTTCGGAGTCACATGTCCCAAGGCACAATGTGGACTCATGTTTTGCAAATACACAGCAGTGTTGTAGGCCTTTGCCCACAAAAACAACAGTAACCCCTGATCATGTAGCATGGCTTTAGCAGTCCCAACGATGGATCTGTTCTTCCTCTCCGCAACCCCGTTCTGCTGGGGGTTGTAAGAAACTGTGAACTCCCTCCTGATGCCTACCTCCACACAATAATCAACAAACTCACCAAGGGTGTACTCCCCTCCATTGTCCGACTTGAGGGACTTGATCTTCCGACTTGTTTGAGTCTCCAAAAGAGCTCTGAACTATTGAAACCGCTTGAAGACCTCACTCTTGGTCTTCAAGAAATAAATCCAGGTCTTCCTAGAGTGATCATCAATGAATCAAACATAGTACTGATATCCACTCAAGGAGACATGAGACATTCGACCGCTCACATCGGTATGAATCAAATCGAGAATCTCAGTCGGTCTGCTGTCACTGTTGGGAAAAGGGGATTTGCCAAATTTCCCCATAGCACATCCTCTGCATGTATCAATGTGATCAGAACTAAAATCTGACACACCTGTAGTGATCTCCTGCAATGTTCTCAAGGCCCCATGATAAATGTGCCCCATCCTGCGGTGCCAAATCTCGCATAGCTCTGAACGGCTAGCTCTGCTGTCGGTACTACTGCTCAATGCCAAAAGGGGCTGAAATGAAACTTGTACACCTTGGCATGGCGTACACCAATCACTCTAGCTAAATCAGCTGGAGCGCCCTTGGGATATATAAGCACCTGTCCTCTCCTAAACAATACCTCATACCCTCTGTCCTCCAATGCTGAGACAGATATGAGGTTCTTCTTCATCCCTGGCACATATAGAACATCTAACACTTTCAAGGGAGGTTTGGGTTCCCTATCAAATGTCAATGTCCCCACACCGATTGCTCTAACAATGTTGTAGTCTCCGAGTACTACCTCTATATCAGTGCCACTCTCTGGAAGCTCTGAGAAGTACTCACAGACCCCTGTCATATGACGTGAAGCCCCATTGTCAACATACCAAATACCTGAAGATGATCTACTAGTGGAGGGAAATGCACACTCCCTCTCAACCTTCGCGGCAAGGGATCCTGCACTAGTGGACTCACAAGCAATGAACCCAAACTCCTTGTCAAAGCTCTCCAAAAAGTCCTCTGTCTCTGCTGATGCTGCCATGGTCTTTTTCTTTCCCTTCTTCTTCTTCTCTGGAGACACAACTGCCTCAAGTTGGTTCTTTCTGATTTCATTTTGTATGCAATCATCCCACAACCTATCCCAAGTGGGAAGGGTCTTTTGTGCAACAATCCCATCAGCAAAATTCAACCATGTACTGGGAAGACCATTCATTGTAATCTGCACCAACTCAGTGGGTGGAATGACCTCTCCAACAGCTGCCAACTCATCTCTCACATTAGTGAGCTTTTTGAGGTATGCAGTAACACTATTAGTGTTTGCCATCTTAATGGCCTTCAGCTTCTCGCTTAGGACCATTTTTTTGTTTTCATTGGTACTTTGGTAGAGATTGGTCAAGGTTGTCCACATCTCATGAGCAAGTCTCTTTCCTCTCACATGAGGAATGACATGGTCTATATACCATCCAGAATTAGTCTCTTTCTCTTGTTATTCTTCTTATTAAAATCTGCCAGTTGAACATCGTCAGTAGGCACATTTACAGGGTGCTATTGGGTATGGACCATTATACCCCAGACTTCTGTTTCCTCAAAGATGCTTTGCATTCTCTCCTTCCATGTACTGTAGTTGCTGTGCCTATTCAACCTATCCTCCGCCCTCAAGCCCAAAGACATGCTTGCTGTCCTAACAAATTGAAAATTTCACTGTTATGTTAAAGGTTCAGTTTTCTGTGTGAAATATAAGCTTGCGGTAATTTTTTCACTTGCTGTCCCAAACTGCACTTTTCAGCCACCCAAGCTCCGATACCATGTAGAAATTTAGACCCAACCCCGTTTATCAGTTTCTCCTTATTACTCCCATGTAGTTAAATGCCCATTCCCATAAACATACATTCAACCAGTTGGAAATAATAAATATTTCTGAAAACACAATTCTGGAAATTTCAAAGTGCTGGAAAATGCATAAATAAAACTCATAAATTATTTCAGCCACACACACAAAAAATGATGCGCTGATTTTTGGTCATTATGACCCTGGAAAAACCCCCTACAACTCTTGGGGAAAACCAGTTCAAAAGCTCCTCTTTATTTTTGAATATTGCTTTTATAGTGAGACAAAAAAATATAGTAAAAATTCCAGCAACCACAAAACTGTACTTATCTCGATTTTCGTGCTTGCACACCTCGGAAAATGTGCCAAACAACAAACTTACAAAATAGAAAAATTACAGCATTTATTACAACATTAAATGTTGAACAACCACCCTCGATTTGTGTGCCCAAAATTCAACGGTATGGTCGTACTACTATACAAACTGTATAGAAAGTACAACTGTACTTCCTCGATTCTTGTGCCTAAAAACTGCCTCAAAAACATGCTGTCCTACTGTATGTATTTCCTCGAAATCTGTGTCGGAAACCAACAGTACTTCTCGGTTTTCGAGCCCAAAAATCTGCCTTTGAATGCGTGCTGAAGCTGCTGTATGGAATCCCTCGAAATCTGTGCCTCCTTTCTCGAAAAGTTTGCCAACCTCTTGCTATATGGATTTCTGCCTTGGGAAATGTGCCTCTAAGTTGCTGTACGGATTTGCTGAAGTCTCCTTGTTGCTGCCCTCTTTCTTCTCACTGCTCAGAAATGTCTCCTTGCTTTCTTCTCCTCTCTCAATATGCTTATGAAAGATTGAATGACTTTTTCTTTCTTTTCCTCCTTTAACCTAACCCTATGTGACTTTTGGGGAGTCCCTAAATCCAATGGCTGAGATAGCTTTAGATCTAGGGTTGAGATTAAATGTGCGTTTAAATCTTACTTTCTATTTTTTAATTCTCGTCACTTTAATAAAGACCCTCTTAGTCTTTTATTTCCAAAGTCACTTTTCACTTTATAATTTCACATTGACTTTATTAAAGTCGCTTTAAAATTAGACTTAGTAACTTTATCACTTAAAGTCACTTTTAAATTAGATTTGACTTTACCACTTATAAAGTCACTCTAGGAGAAAAAAGTTAAATACATTTGGACACTTTTCCCTATGCCAAAGATCAAAGCCTTTGGGAACCATTTGTCCTGTGGTACCCAAATTTTAGCACTTTCTGCATTTTGCAATATTCCTTTCTGTTGATATTGAATGCCCATGAGAAATTGGGCATGCAATATTCTCTGAAGGAGAGTATTACTCGAGGCACAATGGATATTGTTTTCATTTTAGAGGGAAATGAGAAAGCATTGACCTACAGTTTAATAATTTAATATAATTTTATTAATGCCCTTGGGTGACCACAAAAGTAGGTCAATGGGACTAAAGGATACATCTAGTGGAAATAGTAAATACAAGGTACGTGGGAGTGTAAATGCAACTCCATTGTAACTCCAAAGCTAATGAGATTAAGATATGAATAAAATAGGGCTAACATGAAATAAAAGTACAAATAGAGAATTTATAAAGTCATATGATATGACCAAAAATGAGAAATGCGAAGTATGTCTACTGCTGGATTGTTCAACTCCAAAGAAGTGAGGGGGGAGTTGAAGATGAAGCCATTGGGGTCAGCATCTTCCGAATCTGATGGCCGGTGGTGAGGGAGGCGAGCAAGGAAATCTCTCCCTGTCCGGGAATCCAATTGCGTGATCCTACGAGAAGTAGATGAGCCAGTGCTACTCCAAATATACGAGGCCGAAAGGAAGAAGGTATTGATCATCTTTGTCTATTGTGCCCTTGGAATCGATTCAACTTGATTCTTCAAACAAGACTTATGCAATTCGGAAAAGAAAAATACACATCTTTTACTTGCTTTTGAAGAGCTTGAGATTGAAATTGAATTATCTCTATAATTACGGATCCTCAATATCTGAAATTTGGCCCTGTAGTAGCCCTCTAAAGCTTCTTTCAAATGCCACAGGTCTGACCTGATTTGGATTCTTCGAGACAAAGTTATGTTTAATCTCTCACAATGACCCAATTATGGACTGGTTCAGTAGAGCGAACTTGTACGACTTGCCACATGTCAATGTTTCCTCCTTTGGCTCTAAAATTGATAGACAAAAAAATACAGTCCGTGTACTTGTGGCCACTTTTTACAACATTCCAATCCGATGCTCAGAGAGAGAGCTATGAAGATTTTCCCACGATCACCTCTTTGAGATGAAATCTAGGAGCCTGAAAAAACCCTAATTTCCACAGACCATATCTCCTAAAATATTGCGAACCAAGCTCTAAAATTTTGCGACGGTGTGCCTTAGGATTTCGGTTTCGCACTCTAAAAATTTCAGCTTCAGAACCTTCGTAGAAAAACAATTATAGCGAAAATGCCACGATGACCTGTTTAGGTTAAATTCAGGAGCCTGCAAAAAGACCTAACTTCCACAGATCATATCTCCGAAAATATTGCGAACCAAGTTCTGAAATTTTGTGACGATGTTCCTCAGGATTTTGGCTTCGCACTCTAAAAATTTCAGCTTTTGAACCTTTGTAAAAAAAACGTTATAGCGAAAATGCCACGATGATCTGTTTGGAGCAGCAAAACCCTAGAATCTAAAGCTCTGATACCAAATGTTGTGAAACCAGCTCCAAAAATAGAAGAAAAGAGATATCAACGCCTTATAAATAAGCCACTTCGAGGGGACAACCTCCTATACATTACATGAATGAACAATTTTTGGATGATACAACTTACAAAACCTCCTTTCTATATATAAGAGTCCATGGGGCCACAATGTAATCCTAGTGGGGCCACAATGTAATCCTAGCCGACCTAACAATAATAATTTATGGGCACAATAATAAAAATATGGGGGTTACAGGGGTACAATAATAACAATAAGGGGGTTACACTAACAACAATAAGGGACTATACCAGTAATATAGGGACTTAACAATATTAATCTAAACTCTGTGGTAATTCCTGCCAATGCATTACACGATATGGTCTGACTCATTTCTTCCTCTTCTAGGGTTGGTTTATGGTGTATAACCTCTTCTTTTGAAGATTTTTGTTCATTTTCTTCTTCCTCTTCACAATCTATGTAAAATACTTTCTTCTCAGCACACTTATGACCTTTAGTGTATTTGCTATCACAACTGTAGCAAAGCCCTTTTGCTCTTTTTTCTTCCAATTGTTGTGGTGTCAACCTTGTAGGTTGTGGAAATCTAGGCATAACAACACTTCCTTTTTTTATAGAAGTGAGTGGTAGGCTTCCTTGTCGCCATAATTTTAAATTCAATTTTTCTTGCCAACCTGAATGCCTTCTGCAATGAATCAGGTTTCAAAACGCGAACTTCATGTTGAATGTTATCCTTTAAAGTACCTATGAAGAGATCAATCCTGTGTTCCTCTGGAATATCAGTTACCCTTATATTCAATTTTTGGAAGCCCACAATGTGCTCCCCCACTAAACCCTTTTGTTTGAGATTTATCAATTGGCTAAATAAGGTGTTGCTCTTTGTATCCTCATAATGTGCTATCATTTCCTCCGTAAAAATTGACCAAGTGACAATTTTTTTACGGAAGCAAAGCCATCGATACCATACAAATGTATTTTGCTCTAAATGTAAAGTTGCAATGCGTACCTTTTGTGTGTTTTGCACATTATGGAGATCAAAATATTGCTCCATCTGTAGTATCCATGTTACAGGATCCTTTCCATCAAGCTTCCTCATATCCATTTTTGAAATATGGTGGTTCTTCCCACCAACATTAGATTTTATGAAATCATGATTAATATTTATTTTGTTCTCATTATGAGTTTCCTCTACTATCTTTTCACCATTAGGAAACATTTCTTGTATCAACTTTGTCAAACCTTCCATGTCTTCTTTTAGATCATTCTTCATGTTTTCCATTTTCTCATCGATCTTAGCTTCCATATCATCCATCTTAGATTCCATGCCAGCTTCCATGCCATCTATCTTAGATTCCATGTCATTCTTCAAACCATCCATCTTAGATTCCATGCCTTTCTTCAAACCATCCATGTCATTTGGAAGCGAACAAGAAAATTCCTTCTCAAGTTAAATATTCCAGAAGACTTGAAATATATGAATATCCATGCGGATACAAATATTATATTAGAAAGTATGATGAATGATATGATTAAGAATTACAAATGAGGCCTGCTTGTATACCTAGGCAGGTGCCTCTTCACGAAAGGTCATGTCTCATCATACATGGCTTTTCAACCTAATCACTAATTAACTAATTAATCATTATTTATATTATTTTATTCATTACATTGCCATCCTCCTCAAAAATCTTTGTCCTAAAGGCTTGTTGATGAAAGGCCTCAATTTCTTTTCCTGTTACGAACATCTTCTCGTCTCGGGGTAGTCATCCTCGTCGATACAAGTTTCTATGATCCTCTGGTAATGAGAACAAAGCATGTGAGAATGGATCCTCTTATCCTAAATCAATTTTGTGGAATCTCGCGGCGACTTGAAACTTGTCTTGAAATTATCACTTGAGCGCATTGCAACGATATTAGTATTCTTGAATATCAACTTGTTTACATTAAGAAGACATAAACAAATCGAGTTGTACGCTCTAGTGATTTGGATGTTGATAGGGGCACTTTTTTGGTTTTGACTTTCCATTCTTAGTTGTGTGGTGATGTTTGATTTTCTTTTGGCAAGAATGTTATTGAGTAGGTTACAGAACTTTCGCTTGAAATGTTCATCGCTGGAACTACAACATCTAAGTTTGCATCTTTTGCAACTTGCTTGTCTTCTTCTTGAGTTATGACATTTACTGCATTAGTACCAGTTTCTTTCTCTTCAATTTGGATTTCTACATTCGATGCCTTATTTTCGACAAGTTGTTGCACCTTGTTTTCTAATGACTTCTTGTCTTTTTTCAGCTTCTTAATTTGCGTTAGTAATTTTTCGTTGTGGTCCCTGAGGCGAGCAACTTATTCATTCTTATTAGTGGTGATTTTGCTAATTTCCTTTTGCATATTTTGTATCACCTTTTTACCTTCTTGAGAAATTACCTTCGAAATTTCTTGTACGTCTTCAAGCGTCACAAAATTTGGCTTCAAGTTAACGTCTTGTAGCGTTATCTTCTTCTTTTTGTAGGTGAATGCCAAAAATTTCTTTTTCGTATTTAGGATAACTGAACCTAAGGTTTCCATCCATGGTGAACCCAACACAATATCACTATTATCCAAAAGTAAGGTTTTCATGGTAAATTGAGAGATAAAAGTATAATCTCCAATGTTTAGTTGTAGATTTTTTATGTCGTATTTTTTCTTGTCAAAAACGTCTAATTTTTCGATTATATTTGACTCAGGAATCGCCAACTGGTTGGCAATTTTAGGGTTTATATAATTTTTCTCTTCAGCGGGTGATATAGCAATAGTGACATCTTTCCCTGCGATACTTCCTTTAATTTTAAGTAGCGCTTTAGGGCCGATAGGTAGCGTTTCTAATTCTAAAAATCGTCCTGACTTCATTTTTGTATTAGATGTCATTTTGCTTGTTGAGATAAATATTCTCCAACTTCACCCTTTTTAACTTATAATCTTAATTTTCCTTGGTTTTGAATTTGTAATAACTTCAAAATACTTACTTTTTTTTTTTTAACCTTTTTCTTTTACTTTGTAGAAGTATCTTAAATACTAAAATACTCCTTTTTAATATTTATTTCAATGTTAATCAACTTGATGTTTTAAAATTCTTATATGCTTCACCTCTTTTTTTTTTCTTGGCCCTTTTGTTTTTTTTGTTTGTTTGTTTTTTTTTTTTTTTGCAATTAAATTAATATATATATATATATATATTAATAATAATATTTTTTTTTGTGCTTTTTTTTTTTCCAATGATAATTATTGATGGTTCAATATTTCCCTTTTAATAGCTTTATTAAAAAGTCACGAATCTTGAATTAAAACGCACCCTTTTCTCTTCCTTGTCTTAATGGTGTATAGAACTCCACAATAAAATTATCTGTTTAATAATTTATGGACGGTAAAGTTGATGGACTGTAAGTTTTCGTGACCTGTGGCAAGTCACAACGTTTGACTAACCGATAGACTTTTCCACGGTTTCATTTATACCAGAGATGCAACAGACAGGTATGTGTTGGAGATGCAGTTGTTGATTCTGATGTATGAGCCTTTGGGAATGCGTTTGCGACGGCTAGGTTGTGTCAACGGTCAGCGGTGGCAAGTGTTTGGCGATGGGTCGGAGTCACGACAGTGTGATTGTGGTGGGGAATCTTCACAAATTATTGATGGAAATTTGCCAGAAATTAGCTGTTACTGCTTGGTATCGAAATGCAGGAAACAATTGTTGAAATTTCAACACAGGCTAATTCGACCCAATTAAATCTGATCCTCCAGAACAAACTCGGCCTCTGTCAACGTACTGAAGGATAAACCGTGAACTCGACTGCAATAATATACTGGAATTCAAACAAATTTTCCTCAATGAATCTCTCCTACTATGTACCCACCCAAACAAGGAAGAAGGGCAATGGCTCAATGCATAAATCTCCTATGAATTTGCAAAACAAAATTCAACCTCGGTCAAACCAAAGTGACTCGGTTTGATCAAAGTGTGATGTCGTAAAAAAATTCTTCATAGGACGGCTACAGGAAGGACACTCGGCGTTGATGACTTCAATAAATTTCTCCCCTGGATCAATCGATCTTTTTTATCACAGATTCCACCAATTGCCCAAAAATGCGACCTATTTGGAAATTAATCAACGATTTTGTCTCCCATATAAGGCTTTCAGCTTGCTGAAAAATTGACGGAACTCGACCTGCTAGGGGACATTTCTCAACCTCTAAGAAAATTAAGGAATACTTTGTGCCTCCACAAGTGACTGTCCAGATAATACGAGTCAATAAACTTCACTGTCCTGCGATCTGTGTGCTCTTATGCGTTTAATTGAACTCTTATTTTCCCTCACCGTAAATAATTCTGTGCGTTGCTTCAGATACACATGCACTTTTTCTCCTTACCAAATGTGAACTCGGTTTTTCTATTCCAAACTTGATCTGTTTATTTTTTTCTCAGAAATTGAACTCCCTTGCATTCGTCGATAATTGACAATAAATTTTTTTCTTTTTCCTTTGTATATATATTTTGATTTGTATTCTTGTACGTTTTCTTTTTCTAACTTCTTTTTTTTAAATTTTTTTTTTTATTTAGATATATTCTCTTGTTTTTTAATCAATAATTTTGACCTTTTTCTTATATCCCTTTTTTAAATTTTTTTTTAAAAATGGCCAATGGCCTCTGACGAAATCAGCAACGGAGAAACTCCAAAAGTGTAGCGAAACGCTTCAACGACAACAATGTTGACGAATTTGACGGTCAAGGGTTTGGATCAGAGAGCGCGGCTTTGTGCAGTGGTTAAGCGGCTGAAGGCTCGAACTTGCTCTGATACCAAATGAAGCGAACAAAGTTCCTTCTCAAGTTAAATATTCCAGAAGATTTGAAATATCCGAATATCCATGAGGATACAAATATTATATTAGAAAGTATGATGAATGAATTGATTGAATGGTACAAATGAGGCCTGCTTATATACCTACGCAGGTGCCTCTTCACGAAAGGTCATGTCTTATCAGACATGGCCTTTCAACCTAATTACTAATTAACTAATTAATCACTATTTACATTATTTTATTCATTACACATTTTTTGTTGCTCTTTGCGAGAGCGAAATTTGTTGCACTTGCTCTTGTAATTTTGATATGTCATGTTGCCATTCTTCGTCTTCATGAGTCATAGTAGAGCCTTCTAAAGGCTTAATGGGTGTTGAATTCTTTTTAGGGGCCATTTTAGAAACCAATACTGATATCTATTCTACAATATGCCCTTGGGATCAATTCAACTTGATTCTTCAAACAAGACTAATGCAATTCGGGATAAAAAATACACACACCTTTTACTTTTCTTTTGCAGAGCTCTATATTGAAATTGAATTATCTCTATAATTGTAGATCCTCAATATCTGAATTTTGGCCTTGTAGTAGTCCTCTAAAGTTTCTTTCAAATGCCATAGGTCTGACTTGATTTGGATTTTTCAAGGCAAAGTTATGTCCAATGTCCCACAATGACCTAATTATGGACTAGTTCAGTGGAGCAAACTTGTACGACTTGCCACGTGTCACTGTTTGCTCCTTTGCCTGTGAAATTTATAGACAGGAAACTACAGTCCGTGTACTTCCAGTCACTTTTTACAGAATTCCAATCCGATGCTCAGAGAGAGAGAGAGTTATGAAGATTTTCCCAAGATCACCTCTTTGAGATGAAATTAGGGAGCCTGAAGAAGACCTAAATTCCACAGATCATATCTCCGAAAATATTGCGAACCAAACTCTGAAATTTTGTGACGATGTTCCTCAGGATCTTGGCTTCGTACTCTAAAAATTTTAGCTTCTGAACCTTCGTAGAAAAAAAGTTATAGCGAAAATGCCGTGATGACCTTTTTAAATGAAATTCAGGAGCCTGCAAAAAGCCCTGTCTTCCACAGATCATATCTCCGAAAATATTGCGAACGAAACTCTGAAATTTTGCGACGATGTTCCTCAGGATTTCGGCTTCGCACCCGAAATTTTTTAGCTTCTGAACCTTCGTAGAAAAAAAGTTATAGCGAAAATGCCACGATGACCTGTTTGGAGCAGCGAAACCCTAGAATCCAAAGCTCTGATACCAAATGTTGTGAAACCAACTCCAAAAATAGAAGAAAAGAGACATCAATGCCTTAGAAATAAGCCACTTCGAGGGGGCAACCTCCAATACATTACATAAATGAACAATTCTTGGATGATTCAAATTACAAAACCTCATTTCTATATATAGGAGTCCATAGGGCCATAATGTAATCCTAGTGGGGCCACAATGTAATCCTAGCCGACCTAACAATAATAATTAAAGGGCACAATAATAACAATATGTGGGTTATAGGGGTACAATAATAACAATAAGGGGGTTACACTAACAACAATAAGGGGGTTACACTAACAACAATAAGAGACTATACTAGTAATATAGGGACCTAACAATATTAATCTAAACTTTGTGTGTAACTTCTAGATGAAGACAAGGATCAAGTCAGAATGATCTGAACCATTGATTAGATTCTAATCTGGGCACTTGAATGTCAACGAGAAGATTATTTAAGAAAGCTTGATGGTCATTTGGAAAATACACTAGTGCAGATACTTTGTTTCCCAAGTAAATCGATTTTCTCAGTGGTTGAAGTTCGGCAGGAGAAAATCGATCCAGAGGGAGAGTTGCAGGTGGAGGAGAGACAAAGAGGTTTCAACATTTATCCAGGGTGCAGGAGCAGGTGATGCAGTGAAAGGAAGAGACTGTGTAGAGGCCGGAAGGGAACAACGACTGGGGGTGACGCAATTCTTTTTGATTTTATAACATCGGGAAGTGTTCCAAGTCTCAAATTTGGTGGAGAGGCTTGGACAACAGTTATCCAGAGAACCCATAAATCGTTTGTGGAAATTCCACTCGAAAATGGCTTTCTTAAAATAATTAATTATTTTAATGCAAACCCTAAGTCTAAACTTAGGAAAATTAAATAATTAAAGGGTATTAATAAAGAGAGTGTGAATCTTCTAGAAAACGAAGATCAAATCATCTTTTAATCTGAGCCATTGATTAACGATATAATCTTGGCCGTTGATTCATCAGCGAGAAGACTATAAGAAGAGGCTTGAGAGTCATTTGGAAAGCAAGCTGAGGACATTCTCAGTACCCAAAGGAAATCGATTCTGAAGCAAGAGAATTGGATTTCAGTGCGTGAGTATGTAGAGGCGAGATTGCAGAAGCAGAAGGAGGAGGATTCAGTTATCGGAGAAGAAGAGGGCAGGCGGATGAACGGAAGGGTGTGCTGATCAGCAGCAATAACCCCTCCACACAGAGTTACGTAGTCCAGAGTGGGAGTGCGCAGAGCTCACACGCTGGATGACGCAGAGGGTATATGAGATCACCCCGAGGGTCATAAATTCTTCTGAAGGTTCCAAAAAATTCAGCCAGGTGTATGCTAATTTACTTTGCTCATCAGGACTCTTGTAAATGAACTTTTCATTACTGAAGATGAATACAAAACCCTCATCTGCTGCACCGGTTTTCCCACATTGGGTTTTTCCAAAGACAATTGTCCAAAAATAACTGTGTTCATATGGTTGTTTCTATTGTGCTACTTGTGTAATTTATGTTCTTATGATTTTGATTAGAGTGAAGTACTGCAAATGTGCTTATTTCAGAATTTACTGAAGTATCTGTAAATAACGTATTTCATAAGTAGGAGAAATAAAACGATCACTGCAGTAATAATTTTCAGAACTGAAAATTTCACATGGTATCAGAGCAAAAGGCTAAAGACAGAAAGGGAGGATTGTTGAGATTTTGTGTATTTGGGTAGCTTCAGTTGTGCTCTAGCTCCCAAATTTTGGGGAGGGACTAGAGTACACTTGATCTACAAGACCCTTAAATTGATTTGGGAAATTTCATCTGGTTTAGGAGATATTAAATTAATTAATTATTTTAATGTATTTCTTAAGTTAAGGCTTAGGGAACTTAAATAATTAAAGTGAACTTAATTAAACATGTGATGAAATTGTCTTAAGTCACACGAATCAAGCTTTCTTTTAATCTTAGCCATTGATTAAAGATTTAATCTTGGCTGTTGGTTTTCCAATGAGAAAAGTATAAAGGAAAGGCTTGGGGACATTTTTAGAGACACATAGAGGCAGAGCACTGAAGCTAAGTTGAGATTCTAGGGCGGGGTTGCTAAGAATTCTCAGAAGTGTAACAGCTGCAGAGAGCGGAATTTAGGCCAAGGGGATGAGCTGATCCCGGGGTCTAAAATACACAAGAGGCAGAGATCAACTCAGAGGACAGTGCAGAGAAGCAGAGAAGCTGCAACAACAAGGACAACGCAGTCCCTCCAAGGACATCGTGATTTTTAGTTGGAAACCCTCAGGGGTTACGTAGAGACCCTTCAGGGACAGCGTAGTGACCGCGTCACCTTGTCTGGGGTAACGCAATCCCTTCAGAAGCAACACTGAGGGTCAGAGGGGCTTCAGAGGCTGACGCAGAGGCTTCAGGGGCAGTGCTGGGGTTTCTAGGCGCTAATTTTGGCTGAGTTCTGTAAATCTCGTTTGAGGGTGTGAATTCGTCATTATTTTGGCCCTAGATCAGCCAATGAGCTGTAGATCTATTATTTCTCTGTCGGGTTTTCCAGATCTGGAACCCAGGTTTTTTGTATTTAGAATATTCTTAATAATAAAACCCTCCAGCAGCCAGAGACCGGTTTTCTCGCATTGGGTTTTTTCGGGGACTATTTGTCCAGAAATAATTGTGTCACTTTGTCTATGTGTGCATGAACTTGTTCTAGATCTAGATTGGTGGAGATCTGTTATGTGTTTTGCTTCGATTTTAACTTGAATTTATTCAGTTATTAACTTGTCTAAGTAGGAGGGGCATAACCAGATTAACAGTAAAAATTTCTGCATAAAGTGTAAAGATTCAAAAATTTCCACATGGTATCAGAGCAATTGCAGATGAGGGTCACCAGCAAGAATCTGAAGGTTCTAGCTGTAGGAAGCAGTTGGAAAAGCAGCAAAAATGCAGATTTGAAGGGACATCGTAGTTTTCAGAGGCAGATTCACGTAAAGGGAAGGGTGACCCAGTCAAACGCTCTCTTAGCAAGCCCACACAATTAATGCGCAGAGGCAGCTCAGAAACAACGCTGGATTGGTCTTAAGCTAGCCAGTTTGATGCAGATCTGAATCTGTTAGATCCAAAAATGACTGAAGATTAGCTTTAGAAATTCAGAAGGTGCTGGTGGGGTTAAATTTCTGAAGTTTTCAGATTTTAGCGTAAGCACTAGTGACAAAGAGCGGGAGGAGATCAGCTTCTGAGAGAGTTTCTAGCCAAAAGAAACATGCAGTTTGATCAGAGGATCAAAGAGAGTTGAATCAATGTTGATTTGGCAGATTTCAAAGGAGGGAAATCAGTTGTCAGAGGGAGCAGAAAGTGCCTGTTTCACCAAGGGCCTTAGATCCATTTCTCTAGAAAAGAGAAAAGGAAGTTCCGACACATTTTGAGAAGATGGCTCCTCATGGACTATGTGATCAGGACAGGCTGGATGGCCTCTCAAACTTTTCAGTTTGGAAGGCAAGGATCCTGATAGTCCTTGAGGCATACAATGTTAGAAACCATGCAGAGCAAACTCTGGCCACGCCGACCGATGTGGATCTCCTACAAAAACATGAGGAAGCTGCTGGACATGCCAAGCGGCTGATTACGGATGGAATCAAGGACCATATTGTACCACACATAGCTGAGAAGAAGACAACTAATGAGATGTGGAAGGCCTTGATCTCCCTATATGAGGGAAAACCTGTCCAAAGGAAGATGCTGTTGGAGACACAGATGAGGTCATTCATGATGGCCAAGGGAGAAGACATGGAGCATTTCCACTTTAGATTGTAGAGGATCAAAGATCGGTTGACTGCAACTGGTGCTAAGGTGGAAGACGATGTGATAGTTAGGACTGCCCTCAATGCAGTCACAGATGAGTGGGAAACCTTTGTCCAAAGTATCTTGGGCAGAGCGGACCTCCTAGATTGGGACAACTTGTGGTCAGTTTTGCGTCAAGAAGAACTCCGTAGATTCACTAAGAAGCAATATAGCTCTGGATCAAGCAAAGTGAAGAAGGAAGATCAGGAAGATGCAGCCTTGGCATCAAAGAAGCAACCAAAGAAGAAGGATCTCTCAAAGATCAAGTGCTTCCAGTGTGGTGAAATGGGACATTTTTCCAGCCATTGTGCTCAGAAGAAAAAGGAAAAGGGAGCATCTTCTTCCAAAGCTGCTGTGGCTTGATGATGGGTCGGAAGATGGGACAACCATGAGTGCTCATGAACCACGGAGGTGGGGTGACATGGATATGTAGAGGAGCTACATAGAAGATAAGGTAGGATCCTTGAGCAACTCATCTCTTGGATGACATGCGAGCTACGGTAGCCTTAAGACAGTAGTGGGACAAGTGGAGCAGTGGGTGCATAGATCATAAATGAAGCAGAGGCAGATCTGAAGACTGGGAGGAGCAGCGCAGAGTAGAGCAACAACAACGTAGAAACAATAGTAGTGTAGAGGCTGATGTGACTTCAACAACGTAGAAACAATAGTAGTGTAGAGGTTGATGTGACTTCAACAACGTAGAGCAGAGCTGCTTACGCAGTGTAGAGTTGCAACAACGTAAAAGGCTTCAGAGGGATAGCGCAGTGCAGTAGCAGCGTGAGAGATTTCAGCATAGGGGGCTGATGTGACTTCAGTAGTGTAGAGGGAGTTTGCTTACGCAGTGCAGTAATAGCGTGAAAGATTTCAACACAAGGGATTGATGTGACTTTAGTAGTGCAGAGGGAGTCTGCTTACGCAGTGCAAAATTGTAGCTATGCATCATCCTTCAGATGCCAACACAGATCTGTAGCCTATGGAGCTTCAGTGATGAGGATGCAGCCCATCTAACTTGTCTGTCAAAGATTGGGCAGGAGATTCAGTTGTTTCTCTCAACAACTGAAGTTGCAGTGCAATAGATCAGCAGTGGCAGTGCTATGAGCAGCGCAGATGCAACATATTGAGAGGGAACTGCAGTACAAATGTTGTAGTGTCAGTGGCAGTGTCATGGGCAGCAGTATAGAATGGTAGCAACAGTGCAGAGTTGAGTGGCAGTAGGCCAAGCATCAGCAGCACAGAACCATTGCCCAAAATCTTGTAATGCATAGTGTGATGTATTGCTAGAGCACACCCTTGATGCTAAGAGGGAGTGTTGAGATTTTGTGTATTTGGGGTAGCATCAATTGTGCTCTATCTCCCAAATTTTGAGGAGGGGCTAGAGTACACTTGATCTACAGGACCCAGAAATTGATTTGGGAAATTTCACTTGGTTTAGGAGATATTAAATTAATTAATTATTTTAATGTATTTCCTAAGTTAAAACTTAGGGAACTTAAATAATTAAAGTGAATTTAATTAAACATGTGATGAAAATGCCTTAAGTCACACAGATCAAGCTTTCTTTTAATCTTAGCCATTGATTAAAGATTTAATCTTGGTCGTTGGTTTCCCAACGAGAAAAGTATAAAGGAAAGGCTTGGGATCATTTGTAAAGACACACAGAGGCAGAGCACTGAAGCTAAGCTGAGATTCTAGGGTGGGGTTGCTAAGAATTCTCAGAAGTGTTTTAGCTGCAGAGAGAGGAATTTAGGGCAAGGGGATGATCTGATCCCAGGGTCTGGAATACACAAGAGGCAGAGATCGGCTTAGAGGAGAACGCAGAGAAGTAGGGAAGCTGCGACAGCAAGGACAACACAGTTCCTCCAAGGACAACGTGATTTTTAGCTGGAAATCCTCAGGTGTTACGCAGAGACCCTTTAGGTGTAGCGTAGTGACTGCGTCACCCAGTCTGGGGTAACGCAGTCCCTTCCGGAGTAGTGCTAAGGGTCAGAGGGGCTTCAGAGGCTGACACAGAGGCTTCAGGGGCAGTGCTGGGGTTTCTACACCCTAATTTTGGCTGAGTTTTGTAAATTCTGTTTGAGGGTGTGGATCAGTCATTATTTTGGCCCTAGATCAGCCAGTGAGTTGTAGATCTATTATTTCTCTCTCGGGTTTTCCAAATCTGGAACCCAGGCTTGTTGTATCCAAAATATTCTTAATAATAAAACCCTCCAGCATCCAAAGACCGATTTTCCCGCTTTGCGTTTTTCTGGGGGCTATTTGTCCAGAAATAATTGTCACTTTGTCTATGTGTGCATGAACTTGTTCTAGATCTGGATTGGTGGAGATCTGTTATGTGTTTTGCTTCTATTTTAACTTGAATTTATTCAGTTAACAACTTGTCTAAGTAGGAGGGATTAACAGTAAAAATTTCTGCATAAAGTGTAAAGATTCAGAAATTTCCACAAGGATCTGCCATGGACCAAAGATTCGACATGCAGAAGGGTTCATGTAGTTAGAAGGACTCACACAGTCCTCTAGAGCAGTGTGGAAAAAATCGGCAAAAAGTCCCGACTTTTTGAAAAAATCCCAAATTTTTCCCTGAGCCGACTTTATCGGCCGACTTTTTACCGACTTTTTCATCCTTGAAAAAGTTATGATTTTATCCTCGAAGTCTTGACTTTTTGCCGACCTTTTTCCAAAAAATCGTGAGGTAGTTTCTTTAATAAATTTTTAATTTTTTTTGAAAAAATTTGGGATTTTTTCTAAAAAGTCAGTTTTTTTTTCCAAAAATGAATATTTTTGTTAGTTTTGCCGAATTTTTCAAAAAACTCCTGACTTTATCAAGTTTTTCCACATTGCTCCAGAGCACACATAAATGTAGAGAGAACACGACATGAAAGTGATGGCATCCAGACTAGAGGAGGATCTTGCTTGTGTGTCAAGCACAAATCCTCCAAGTGTTAGGTATATTGATAATGGAGCATGTGCTCACATGACGGGGGTTCGGGAATGTTTCTCGAGCTACCAAGAAGAACAAATGAATTTCCAGATAACTATGGGTAACAAGGCCAAATGTACTTCTGTTGGAAGAGGTACCATAACATTTCAGACAGAAGCTGGCAACAAGATTTGGGTCACAAATGTTTTGCATGTACCAGGGTTGGGGATGAATTTACTCTCAGTGTCTCAGCTTTTGAATAAGGGGTATGACATATACCTTATTGGAAATAAGGTGTATGTCAAACATCCTAGCTGGAGCAAGAAGGCACAAATTGGAGTAAGGAGTCGTAAGCTATATATACTCCAATTTGAATCCTCGGTGGCCCTGATTGGCAGTATGGATGATAGAGATCTGAATGAATTATGGCACAATAGAATGGGCCATCTACATCATGGAGGCTTGAGAATTCTCAAGAATACTGTCATAGGAGATCCTGAGCTCAGCACGAGGAGAGATGAAGTCTGCAGGGGATGCATACTGGGGAAGTATGCTAAGGGAGCGTTTCCAAGAAGTAGCAACAGGGCCAAGAGTGTATTGGAATTAATACACTCGGATATTTGCGGTCCAATGTCGACAACTGCTCTCAGTGGTGCAAAGTATTTTGCTACGTCTATTGATGATCATTCCTGGAAGACTTGGATCTATTTTCTCAAAACCAAAGGAGAAGTCTTTGATCGATTCAAAGAATTCAAAGCATTCATAGAAAATTCAACAGGAAAGAAGATCAAGAAGCTGCGATCAAATAACGGTGGAGAATATATCGATAAGGACTTCACCAATTTTTGTGGAAGGGAAGGCATCAAGAGAGAATGGACAACTCTGTTAGCTCCCCGTAATAGATGGCTAACAAACTCCATATAATCTAGAGAAAAATAGAGACGCGGAAAGGAAGAACTAGACCATAATAGAAGCTGCAAGGGAAATGCTATATGACAAAGAAATGCCCAAATTTTTGTGGGCAGAGGCTTGCAATACATTAGTATATGTGCAAAACCGAGTTCCCCATATAGCATTGGGGAAGGTAACTCCTGAGAGTGTGTTCACAGGCAGCAAGCTGGAGGTGAGCCACATCAAGATATTTGGCAGCATAGTGTATAGCCACGTTCCAGATGAGAAGAGGAAAACGTTGGATCAGACTGCAGAAAAAGGTTTTCTTGTGGGCTATAGTGAAAATGCGAAAGCATATCGCATCTATTTTCCAGAGAGCAGGAAAATCCTAGTAAGGAGGGATGTGAAATTCATGGAGGAGAGAGTGTTCAGAAAATCTTGAGAAATGGCTACAGATATGCAGATTGAGGAGGATGCACTAGTACAGCCTCAACAACCTACAGAGGATGGGATAGGTGCCTCTCCAAGGCACAAGGATTCTGAGGAGAGTTCCTCCGAAGAAGAACAGGAAGAAGAACCGGCGAGATCGCCCAGCACCAGTGGGAGACCAAGAAGAGAACTTCAACAAATTCAGAAGGATGTAGAAGAATTTGTTGGAGCCCCTAGAGATGGGAAGAGGGTACAGAAGAAACCTGACAGATACCAGGCCCTGGTAGCTCAGGTTGGAAAACCTTCAGCTTTCGGGAAACAACTCAGCATCTGTAGCAGCGGAACGTGTAGATTAGGTTTCTGTAGCAGCAAGACTTGTAGAATTGTTGGCTTAATAGCAAAAATGGCTTTTTATAAAAATACACAAGAGGTATTTATAATAATAAATATTTATTGATATGATATAAGACGATTGAAAGTTACAATGAGGCCCTGCTTTTATACCTATGAAGGTGACCTTTCATGAATAGGCATGTCTTTTAGACATGCCTTTTCAGCTAACTTAATCACTAATTTACATAATTACTATTTAACTATTAATGACTATATTTATTACTTTAGTTATGAATTAGGTTCATAACATTGCCTTCTTCTCGAAAAGCTTTGTCCTCAAAGCTTAACTTTTTGACAATTTCCTTTATTTTTGCGGTTGCCACCTCAGCATATGAGACTCGATGTCAGTCGTACCTTCTTTATATAATTCGCTTGTACATTGTCCATGTTTTGATTTTCCCTCAATTTTTTTTTTTTTCTATAGATAATATAGGACTACTTCTGCTTCTTCTTAATAATATAGAACTACTTTCTTCTTTTCTTTTTTTAAATAATTTATTTAATTAAATAGTTTTTTTTTTATTGTTTATTTATTTATTATTTTGTATAATCAATAAAACTTTATACTCGTTCCAACTCGCCAAGATTTTCTGAATGGGCAAAGCTTCTGGATTGTTCAAATGACCTAATACTCGAAAGGACCCTCAGACTCTCCTTCACGTTCAAGAGGCACCCTTCCAACCACCCGGTCACATGGGCGAATTCCCAGGCGTTAAGTGAACCAGCCCGGGGTGACTCCGTCATCACGGTCTTGAACGCATGCTCTTGGATTGCCACTCTCTCGATGGCCCTCAAGAATTCCGCCACATCTTTCGGTGGCATGTCCAAGATTCTCTTGCCGAGATCCTCCAGCCAAAATAGCACCTCTTCTCGCACCTGCTAGGTGTCTATCAGAACCAGCCTTAGCGCTTCCAAGACTACCGGTTTCTTCTCGTTCTCGGGGGCTCCCTTCAGGCATTCGCACGTGATCGCCAGCAAGTCCTCTAGCGCAGCTATATCCTTCAGAAGCTCTGCGTTTGTCAGTCCTGAAATGATTCGATCCCTAGACCTCTCGTCCACGAAGTCCCCTAGGATGTGACACGTGAATAGACACTGGTCGATGTATTTTGCGTAGTACCTCACAATGGCCTTGCACTCCACTGACTTGTCCTTCAACGTGTCAACTCTACTATTTAAATTCATTATTTTCAACAACCTATCCAATACCACTGTAGCAACAAAAATCGACTCGGCCGCAAATTTAATTTGACTGTGCCGGAGTGAATCGACGTTAGGCCACAGCGGTTGACCCTTCGACTGGACACACTGTTTGACGACAGGGTAGCAACCGCTCTTAACGATGATGCGTCCGTGGATTCCTCTTCTTGCAAACACACCTGCAATATGGTTTTTCATCCCACTTTCATCCCCGAAAAATACAAAGATTGTGTGGCATTGATATGGTACAGACATTCCATAACGAATTTCTAGATGATTGTCGTCATTTTTTTTTTCTGCTCTAGTAAATGGTTCAGAAGTAACAATTTCCGCTGTACCCCTTGGCCTCTTTGAAAATTCGGAATCTCGAGTTTGCTGCAGCATGCGAATGTGTTGATCTGTGAGGGCAACGTAGGGTACCACTGTGCGTTTGCAATCTTTGTCGACAGAGAGACAAGTACACCCCAGTAAATGAATTGCAATTCGGTCATATGAAATAAAAATCTGATCATACACAACGATATCATTAACCCATTCAAATTCCTCTTTCAATAAAATGGCAAAAGCCAACTGCGTGCAACTTCACTGTAGCAGCAAGACTTGTAGAATTGTTGGCTTAATAGCAAAAATGGCTTTTTATAAAAATACACAAGAGGTATTTATAATAATAAATATTTATTGATATGATGTAAGAGGATTGAAAGTTACAATGAGGCCCTGCTTTTATACCTATGCAGGTGACCTTTCATGAATAGGCATGTCTTTTAGACATGCCTTTTCAGCTAACTTAATCACTAACTTACATAATTACTATTTAACTATTAATGACTATATTTATTACTTTAGTTATGAATTAGGTTCATAACAGCATCAAGTGTGGGTGGATGCCATTGTGGAGGACTATAGCTCCATTATGACAAATGACATATGGGAAGTAGTCCCTAGACCACAAGACAGATCAGTTGTAGGATCCAGGTGGATCTATAAGATCAAATATGCTGCAGATGGCAACATAGAGAAGTTCAAGGCCAGATTTGTAGCTAAAGGGTATGCACAAAAGGAAGGGGTTGATTATGAGGAAACCTTAGCCTCTGTAGCTAGCTACATTTCTATCAGATCCGTCATCTCTCTAGCGGCGCAGATGGGATGGGAGATTCACCAGATGGATGTCAAGACAATGTTTTTGAATAGGGTTATAGAGGAGGAAGTGTACATAGAACAACCAGAGGGCTTCAAGACACATGAGCAGAAGACTCATGTTTGCAGGCTTATGAAAGCCTTATATGGATTAAAACAAGCCCCCAGGGCATGGTATGGGCGGATTGATAGCTACTTGCAGAAGATGGGGTTTGTTAAGAGTGATGTAGATCCCAATCTCTACTACTTGAGAGTAGGGGATGAGCCATTAATTTTGGTATTATATGTGGATGATTTGTTTCTTACTGGATCATCTAAGCTCATCAAGGACTGCAAGGAGAATATGGCTACATAATTCGACATGGAGGACCTGGGGCAGATGCACTATTTTCTTGGATTAGAAGTCTAGCAGCAGAAGTGGGCAATCTTCCTGGGGCAAGGAAGATACACTACATAAATCCTGAAGAGATTTCAGATGGAAGACTGTAGACCCATGGCTACGCCAATGATTACTAACTGGAAGAAGATAGACACAACGGAAGATGATGAGGCTGATCCCACCTTATATAGGTAGCTCATCGGATCATTGATATATTTGGTCAATACTATACCATACATCTGTTTTGCAGTGAATACCCTCAGTCAGTTCATGGTGTAACCAAGGGGGGCTCACTGGGTAGCAGCCAAACGTGTTCTCAGATATCTAAAGGGTACAGTGAAGTATGGATTGAAGTACACCAAGGGCAATGAGGTGCAGTTGAGTGGGTTTACAGATGCAGATTGGGCTGGAAGCACAATGGATCAGAAGAGTACCAACGGGTACTGTTTCAGTCTCAGATCAGGAATGGTCTCTTGGTGTAGCGGGAAACAAGAGTCCATAACACTAAGTTCAGCCGAGGCAGAGTACATGGCAGCAAGCACAACTTCGTGCAAGGCCATATGGCTTTGTAAGTTACTCTTGAACCTACTCAAGAAGAGGATGGAACCAACTGGGATTATGTGTGATAATTAGAGTTGCATTAAGCTCTTTGAGAATCCTGTGTTTCATGACCAGTCGAAACATATTGACATTTGGTGCCACTTCATAAGGGACTATGTCCAACAGGGAGCAGTGCAGTAGAGGTACACTCCTACAGGGGAACAAGTGGCAGATATCCTCACCAAGACTCTGAGTAAGATTAAGTTCACTTACTTCAGAGAGAAAATGGGGATGGTCCAGAACCCCTTCCATTAGAGGAATGGGTGATCTATAGAAACATAGGGAATTGTAGTATGGATGAAGCAGTGGCAGAGGCAGTGTCACATGTAGCAGGACAAAGACCAGCAACATAGAGATGCAAGGAGGAGGGAGGATTCAATTATCGGAGAAGTAGAAGGCAGGAGGATAAAGGAAAGGGTGTGCTGATCGACAACAAGAACCCCTCCACGCAGAGTTATGCAGTCCAAAGAGGGACTGCACAGAGCTCACACGCTGGATGACATAGAGGGTGTAGGAGATCACCCCGAGGGTTAGAAATTCTTCTGAAGGTTCCAAAAAATTCAGCCAGGTGTATGCTAATGTTACTTTGCTCACCAGGACTCTTATAAATGAACTTTTCATTACTGAAGATAAATACAAAACCCTCATCTGCTACAGCGGTTTTCCCACATTGGGTTTTTCCGAGGACAATTGTCCAAAAATAACTGTGTTCATATGGTTGTTTCTATTGTGCGACTTGTGTAATTTCTGTTTGTTAAAATTGGACAACTAGGTCGAAACTCCGGGTTGTGCTGCTCAGATGACGATCCCAATATTTTTATTGGATTCCTCTTTCGGAGAGGTGTAACATTGATCTAAAGATCATCTCGATCGGATGAGCAGAACATGTACTTTGAATTTATTCCACTTATGTGCTAGGTTGGCCTGGAATAAAATATTGACTTAAATGTCTTAAAGGACGTGTCACACACCCCCAAAGATTCCTATATATTGGAGAGACTTAGAGTTCATTTGATACACATTGGCATGGAGGAATTCTCTCTCTCTGGATAACGTTGGAGCTGTAATATATATAGACTGTTCTTTGTTTGGGTTGTTCTGGGTTATGTGTGACACGCTTGGCTGAATGACCTATTGAAGACTTTGCTGGTAGAAGCATCCTGCTGATCGCCGTAACGCCACCATTTATTATCTCTGTTTTGGCTTGTCTTCTATCGATCTATTATCATGTTCTATCTTCTTCAGTATTGTGCCCTAATCTGAAATGGCATAGAACATAAGCTGAAATTAACATGGTATCAGAGCGGGGAGAAGACAAAGCCCAAATTTAATTAAGAAATTGTTTTTCTGGTGTCCGAGCTACTGGATAAAGGCCGAGTGAGAAGACCTCGGCTTGAGGTCTGTTGGGGCTAGTTGGTGCCCTAACCGTAGCATGAAAGAAGCACATTAAGACAGCGTGAAGGAGGCCAAGGGAGAACGTAGGCATTCCTGTAGTGGAGGCCGAGTGCTGTAAGAGACAACCACTGTTTGAACATTGCCCTAGGGATGATGAATTCTGGAAATTAAAATGGGCTGAGTTCAGAACACGAGTTTTCTGTGTCAATCGATTATTTCCGAGCCACCAAGATCCCAGCTGGGCACGTTTTTTCTTATTAAAGGAAGAGGTCACTGTCTGCGCAAAAGTTATTTCCAGTCTATGTTGTGCTGGAAATTTGAACTATTAACTTTGGACAGCGTGTTTTTGAACCAAGGATAAGGACTGGAGTGTCATAACATAAAACTCATTCCAGCGGGTTCACTCAAGCCGGAGCCGCGTATATGCGTGAACCCTCAGCAAAGAATAAATTGGCATATATACGGTGTATTTGTGGCAGGTTCGGTTTTACATTAAGACAAGGTTTGAATCCATTCATTCTCCTTCCAATTTGCGTTCTAGTCATGGTTTCCTCAACATCAGCATCAACGGAAACCGGTCTTCAGTCTCTTTCGTCGTGCACACTGTCCATGCTAGAACGGATTATTCCTCCATGGGTGATCAAAGCCTTCTTTATAATGATAATTATGCACATCCCCGAGTTTTGGATTCCAGAAATCAGCCAATTTTTGGCCGGAGCAGGATCGAACTCGTGACACATATCATCGGGATTTTCCTGTATAGCATACAGGATTGCGCTGAGAAGTGAATGTGGTACTCGCTGGACTATACACGATTTCGTGATTTGAGAAGGCAGGGAATGGCAGAAGAAGAGGTAGGCAGTAAATACAAGATCAGAAGCCGACTAAGTCAGTCGAGCCGTCGTTTTCTACTCAGAAGTTGAAATCTTCATGACTGTGGATTGAAGACTTCAGGAACTGTAATGATTTTTCAAATCTGTAACGACGGCTACAGGCAGACCGATACTTCTTGGAATATCCGAAAGGGCTTTGGCTTCTTTTCGATGAATTCGTCTCTCCTTGCCATCGGTTTGTTATACATGTCGCTCTCTCTCTCTTGCTATTGACGTCCATAAAATAAGCGTCGATGAAATCCTAAATTCTGTTAATCCTTCTCCCGTGCGCAAATATAAAGGAGCCTGTACCCTCGTAGTTCAGACATAACAGTTTGTTGATTTCTGGGTTTTTCAGATGGTTCGGATGGAGCCTCTGTGATTTCGGTGATGAGAGCAGTTCAACAAAGATAAAGGGGCGGATTAATCTTGGCATAATTCGATGTAATATATGAAGTCTCAGATGAGTAATGGCAGAGATGTGAATCTTCCATTAAACCCTCTCGACATTCCTGCAATTCAAATTGTATTCTTCAGGATCTCCTCTGCATATTTACATTTATGTCATACAGACATATCACAGTGGACTCCATGCTGTGATGATAAGGTAAAGTTCTATCAAGTGTTGTTACAATAGGTTCGGTGTTTCTAAGTGAAACAATACATTCATGGTGCAGCTCGGTGCAAGTATAATGTACATACCTCTGTTCATAGATATACCACAATGCTATAGTGAGCATGTTTTGGTGCCATCGAAAAAAAAAAAAAAAATCGAAGAAGAAAGGAAGAAGCCCAGAAAAATATGATCCATGGTTACGCTCTTACAATGATCCACATAACTATTTGGTAAAGAGTGGAAATCATTGATCCTAAGAGGAAATTCAAGGCAACAGAAAGATAGCTCAAATTAAGTATGAAGATCTGAAGTTACTAGTCAAGCAAACATTCTTGGCTCTTTCATTTCTATATATATCAGCTATGATGATATGTTGATAGTCTTGTTCACAATTGAAGTTGTGAACAAGACAGATCAAATTTATTTTAGATATCTTTTGAATGAAGAAGCTACAGGGTTTAGCCAACAAAAGGAATTGAAGCACTTGAAACTTTCAAGAAAAGCTTGGAGCAGAAATACATAGCTCCGTGATACAACTCTGTGTAACTACCCTTGTCAGCAGAAGTGCCTTGATGAATATACAAATCCGTGACATCTTGGTGAAGCAAGGACCTTCATGGATATGGCAGCTCATGGTGATTACCCAACGCAAGGCAGTCAAGTACTGGATGGTGTATCTGATCCTAATTTTTGAGATCTGAAGTCTTGGGCAGATCTGTAAATAAGAAGCAGCCTTGGATGAGATATCAGATGTAGTAGATGAAGCTCTCAAGTGCAGAATTATGAGAGAAGGAATCATGTTGGATTCCTAGTTTTGTGGGTCACAGTGAAGAGGGCTGGTTGAGGAAGCTACAATAGACCTCCTCAGAATAACAGGACTTCTAACATGCTGAGTCGTGTTGATATATTCTCCCTGTTGGACAGTGACACCTATGTAGCAGTTAGCATGAGACATTAACAGTCTCACTGAAGCGTAATAGCAAGATGTGTTTTGGCAGCATTCAGACATTGTTGGAATCATGAACCATGATCAGCAAAGCCTGTTGGATGGCTTTGACCATGGAAGATTAAGTTCCAAGTTGGTATCTGGGATGCCTTCATTTAAATTAGATATCTTCTCTCTCTCTCGAGAGAAGCTGGCATTAAGAGGGAGAATATATCTGTATATACTCCTGAGCTAATATCATTGCTGGATGAAGGAAGATCCTCATGGCTCAGGGACATATGGCTTCAGAGGGGGAAATTCCGAAGGAAAACCAAGAAGCCATTTAAATACCAAG